>JAZKJV010007662.1:0-37053 GCA_037367405.1 Ottelia alismoides
TCATCACGCAGGCGATGACCTTTGCCGCGATGCTGCTGTTCTTCCGCAACGAGACGGGCTTCGGCGGCAACAACGGCCTTCACCGATTTCAAGCGCATCCTCGACATGCCGATCGCCACGCCGGGCATGCGCATCGCGCTGTTCGTGATCACCGGCTGCACGCTGGTGGGCTTCTACCTGATGAGCCGGGCGATCGTGCACAGCAAGTACGGCCGCGTGCTGCAGGCGATCCGCGATGCCGAGAGCCGGGTGATGTTCACCGGCTACAACCCGCTGGCCTACAAGCTGAGCATCTGGACCCTGAGCGCGGTGATGTGCGCGATCGCAGGCGCCTTGTACGTGCCACAGGTGGGCATCATCAACCCCAGCGAGATGAGTGCGGCGGCAGCATCGAGATCGCGATCTGGACGGCGGTGGGCGGCCGCGCCTCGCTGATCGGGCCCATCATCGGCGCGATCTTCGTCACGGCGCCAAGAGCTGGTTCACGGTGGCCTTCCCCGAGTTCTGGCTGTACTTCCTGGGCGCGCTGTTCATCGCGGTGACGCTGTTCCTGCCCAACGGCATCATCGGCCTGCTGCGCCGCGGCGGCGATAAGAAGCAATGACCCCCGATCTGATGGAGCAGGGCGCCCAGCGCCGGGCCGCGTATGAAGCGCGTCAGGCCGCCAGCGTGGGCACCGAGAGCGGCGGGCGCAGCGCCAGCTACGGTCGCATCGCGCGGGCCGGCGTGCCTGATTTCACCCAGGGCGTGGCACTCTACGTCGACGAGATCACGGTCAGCTTCGATGGCTTCCGGGCGCTGAACAAGCTGAGCCTGACGATCAAAGTGGGCGAGCTGCGCTGCATCATCGGCCCCAACGGCGCGGGCAAGACGACGTGATGGACTGCATCACGGGCAAGACCCGGCCCGACAGCGGCACCGTCTCGTTCGGCAGCAACATCGATCTGCTGCGGCTGTCCGAGCCCGAGATCGCGCAGGTGGGCATCGGCCGAAAATTCCAGAAGCCCACGGTCTACGAAGACCTGAGCGTGTTCGAGAACCTCGAGCTCGCGATCGCCGACGACCGCCGCGTCAAGGCCAGCCTGTTCTCGCGCCTGAGCGGCGAGCAGCTCGATCGCATCGGCCAGACGCTGGAGACCATCCACCTGAAGCCCGAGGCGCAGCGCCAGGCGGGGCTGCTCAGCCATGGCCAGAAGCAGTGGTGGAGATCGGCATGCTGCTGGTGCAAGATCCCAAGTTGCTGCTGCTGGACGAGCCGGTGGCCGGCATGACCGACGAGGAAACCGAGCGCACGGCCGAGCTGTTCCTGCGGCTGGAGGGCCACCACAGTCTGGTGGTGGTGGAGCACGACATGAAGTTCGTCGACCAGCTGACCCAGGGCCGCAAGAAGGTGACGGTGCTGCATGAAGGCAGCGTGCTGGCCGAGGGGCTGCTCTCCGAGGTGCAGGCCAACGAGAAGGTGGTTGAGGTGTACCTTGGGCGGTGAACGCGTGCACCAGTTGACCGTGGCGCCTCCCCTGACCTTGGCGTCTCCCCTTCGACGGCCGGCGCGAGGCCGAGGCCGCCGGGTACCCGGCCCACTCCATGTCCCCCGCGCCTTCGGCGCTCCTCCTTTACTTCCGTGGGCCGGGCACCCGGCGTCCTCGTCCCGAACCGCTGTGCCGCTGGGGCGGCTCCCACGCATGCCTCGATGGTGCCGGACCGGGGACGGCCGGATACCGGCTGACGCAGGTAAAAGGAGGAGGGCCGAAGGCCCGGGGGACACGGAGTCAGCCGGTATCCGGCCGGCCCCGGTCACGCTCGGTGATGCGAGCGTGTTCGGCGACACAGTCCGCAGCTTCGGCGCGTCTGCAGTTGGCACCGCGGAGTCCAGCCCATGCTGAAAGTCGACGGCATCAACCAGTACTACGGCGGCAGCCACATCCTGCGCAACCTGGGCTTCGAGGCCAAGCAGGGCGAGGTGACCGTGGTGCTGGGCCGCAACGGCGTGGGCAAGACCACGCTGCTGAAGAGCCTGATGGGGCGTAGTGCCCGTTTAAGACCGGCAGCATCGTCTTCAACGGCACCGACATCACCCGCCTGACGCCGTATGAACGCGTGCGCCTGGGCATCGGCTACGTGCCCCAGGGCCGCGAGATTTTCAGCCGCCTCACGGTGGAAGATAACCTCAAGATGGGCCTGGCCGTGAAGCCCGGCAGCACCCCGCTGCCACCGCAGTTGTTCGAGCTGTTCCCGGTGCTCCAGCAAGATGATCAACCGCCGTGGCGGTGATCTTTCGGGGGGGCAGCAGCAGCAGCTGGCGATTGCCCGTGCCCTGGCGGCCGTGCCCAAGCTGGTGATCCTGGACGAGCCCACCGAGGGCATCCAGCCCAGCATCATCAAAGATATCGGCCGCGTGATCCGCAAGCTGGCCGACGAAGGCCTGAACGGCCAGCGCATGGCCATCGTGCTGGTCGAGCAGTATTACGACTTTGCCGAAGAGCTGGCCGACCAGTACATCGTGATGGAACGCGGCGAGATCATCGCCCGCGGCCGCGGCGCCGACATGGAAGCCGACCGCGTGCGCGAGCGCGTGGCCATCTAGAGCCCCGCGCCAGGCGGCCGCCCAGGCCGCGTCAGCCCCATCGGCCCCGGCCATCGCCATGGCCACTGCCTGACCCTCTCGCGGGCCACCCTTCGGCCCGCGCAGCGCTGCGCCCCGCAAGCCCCCACTTCCGCCCCGCGACAGCACAGCGCGGCACCCCCGTCGCACCCCCGCGATGCCCCACTGCCAGTGGGGGCAACGGCCTGCAGTTCCACCGCGCTGCCACAGGCCCGCGCACCAGGGCCTTGCCGACCCCTAGAACGTGACCGATTTGCTGCTGTTCCCCCCGCGTTCGGGGCGAGGCCTGCGTGGACCCGCTTGGTGCCAACCCGCATAATCAAAAGTATCAAATCGACACAAAGTAGCGCTTTTGCGCGTCTCGCTGGATGAGCTTGAGCCACCCGACGCGACCGCCTGCGCCGCTGCCGCCCTTCTTGTTTCATGCGTGCTGATCCCTTCACTCTGCTGGCTGTGGCGCTGATGGCGCTGGGGCTGCTGTCCGGCCCGGCCCGCGCCGAGAGCCCGGCCGCACCCGCAGCCCAGGCCGCGGCTGCACCCGTGTACCGCGTGGTGCGTGGCGACGAGCTGAGCTTCAAGTTCATCTACACGCCCGAGCTGAACACGGTGGCCACGGTGCGCTCCGATGGCCGCATCTCGCTGCCGCTGATCGGCGACGTGATGGTGCAGGGCATGTCGGTGCAGGAGCTGATCGACCTGGTCGAGCGCCGCCTGGCCGAGCAGGTCAAGCGCCCGCAGGTGGTGGTGAACGTGGCGGGCACCGGCTCGCAGCGGGTGTTCGTCGGGGGCGAGGTCACCAAGCCCGGCGTGCAGCCGCTGATGGGCCCGATGACGGCCCTGCAGGCGGTGATGGCCGCCGAAGGCCTGCGCGACACGGCCCAGGCCACCGAGGCCCTGGTGCTGCGCCGGCCGCCGGCGCGGGGCAGGGCGGCGAGGTGATCCGCGTCGACCTGAAGGCGGTGATGGCCGGTGCGCCCGGCGCCACCGATCCGGTGCTGCAGCCCTACGACATGGTGGTGGTGCCCAAGAGCGGCATCGCCAGCGTCAACACCTGGGTCGACCAGTACCTGCGGCGCACCCTGCCCTTCTCGATGGGCTTCTCCTACACCATCGACCGCCGCAGCGGGGTGTCGCAGTGAACCGCGAGCTCGAGTTCAGCGACACGGTCCTCGAGCCGCTGCGCCCGGCCGCCGGGCGCAGCGCCCGGGCCAGCTCGCTGCGCGAGACCCTCACCAACCTGGCGGTCGACCGCTGGCGCGTGGGCCTGGCGCTGATGCTGGGCCTGCTGGTCACGGTGGCGGGCCTGGTGGTCGGCGCCCTCGGTCTACGTGGCCGAGGCCTCGCTGCTGCTGCGCCTGGGCCGCGAATACCTCTACCTGCCCGAGGTGGGCG
The DNA here is from genome assembly GCA_037367405.1 of Ottelia alismoides. Taxonomy (NCBI): domain Eukaryota; kingdom Viridiplantae; phylum Streptophyta; class Magnoliopsida; order Alismatales; family Hydrocharitaceae; genus Ottelia; species Ottelia alismoides. The sequence goes on from JAZKJV010007662.1 coordinate 3,995, forward strand.
AGGCCGGCAACACCACGCCGATGGCCTACGACCGCGACCAGACCCTGATCGCCGAGGCCCGCATCCTCAACAGCCGCGACCTGCACGAGGCGGTGATCGACAAGCTGGGCGTGCTCCGCATCTACCCCAAGATCGCCGCCGCCGAAAGCGACCCGGCCAAGGCCCGCGCGGCGCGATCCAGGCGCTGGGGCGTGGCGTCGAGAGCGAGCTGCTCAAGGCTCGAACCTGCTGCAGGTGAGCTTCCGCCACGAGAGCGCGCCGGTCTCGGCCACCGTGCTCGCCGAGCTGGTGGATGCCTACCTGGCCAAGCGCCGCGATCTCTTCAACCGCAGCAATGCCCAGGGCATCGCGGCCGAGTTCGAGGCCCGCCGCAAGGCGCTGGACAAGGCCGAGGCCGACCTGGTGGATTTCAAGGCCCGCCACGGCATCCGCAACTTCGCCGAGGAGATGAGCCTGCTGCTGGCCCAGCGCAGCACGCTCGACCAGCGCCTCACCGACAACCGCCTCTCGCTGGCCCAGGCCGCCGGCCGCAGCGAATCGCTCAACGGCGGGCTGGCCAGCCTCTCGCGCGAGGTGACGCTGAGCACCGAAACCCAGCGCAGCGAGGCGGTCGACCACGCCCGCAAGCTGCTGCTCGACCTGAAGCTCAAGGAACGCGACCTGAGCGCGAAGTTCTCCGACCAGACCTCGCCGTGCAGGACGTGCGCGCCGACATCCAGCGCGCCCACCGATTACCTGCGCGAGCTGGAATCGCAGCCCCAGCGCGCGGTGCGCTCGGGCCGCAGCCCGGCCTTCGACGCGGCCGAGGCCGACCTGGTGCGCGCCCGCGCCGAGCAGCGCCAGGCCAGCGCCGGCACTGCCACGCTCACCGCCCAGCGCGCGGCGATCGACCAGCGCCTGTCCACCCTGGCCGCGGTCGAGAATGACCTGCGCGCGCTCGAACGCGACCGCCGCCTCGCCGAGACCAACTACGAGGCCGCCGCCAAGCGCCAGCGCGACGAGCAGGCGATGGAAGAGGCCGACCGCCAGCGCCGCAGCAGCGTGAGCCTGCTGCAGGCCCCACGCGTGCCGCTGGAGCCCAAGACCCTGCGCCCGGCCATCCTGGCCGCCGGCCTGGCCGGCAGCCTGGTGCTGGCCCTGGTGGTGGCGGTGGTCAGCGCGATGCTGCGCGACACCTTCCTCACGCCCGAGCAGCTGCAGCGGGCGCTGGACGTGCCGGTGCTCGCGGTGCTGCCGCTGGATCCGGCCAGCCCGCCGCGCTGACATGCCCGGGCCCGCAGCAGTCACGGCGGCCCGCCCCCCGAGGAGTCCCCGCGATGACCGACAGCGCAGATCCCGCCGTGCCCGGGCGGCCCGGCCCTGGCCCGGCCCAGCCGGCCCGCCGCACCGCGATGGCCGCCGCCGCCGCGGGCCTGCTGGGCCTGCAGCAAGGCGCCGGCGCCGCGGTGCCGCCGCTGGCGGCCAACCTGCCGCGGCTGAAGCGCGGGGTGAACCTGAGCCGCTGGTTCGAGTACGAGCGCAGCATGGGCCTGGGTGCGGGCGAGCTGGCACGCCTGCGCGCCACCGGGCTCGACCACGTGCGCCTGCCGCTCGACCCGGTGGCCTGCGGCTGGCGGCCCGACCAAGCCCGAGCTGCTGCCCTTCCTGGGCGCGCTGCTGCAGGCGCTTGCCGACATCACCGCCGCCGGCCTGGTGGCGGTGCTGGACATGCACTTCGAGCCGGCCGACAAGGCCCTGCTCGAGAACGAGCCGGCCTACGAGGGGCCGGTGGTCACGCTCTGGGCCACGCTGGCGCGCGCGCTCAGCGGCCTGGCGCCCGAGCAGCTGGTGCTCGATCTCTTCAACGAGCCGCAGTACTACGGCCTGAACGCCTGGCGCTGGCCGCCGCTGCAGCGGCGCCTGCTGGCGGCGGTGCGGGCCGCGCTGCCCCGGCACCTGGTGCTGCTGTCGCCGCAGGGCGGCGCCAGCCAGGCCGCGCTGGCCAACATGGTGCCCCTGCAGGAGCCGGCCTGGCCTACACCTTCCACTGCTACGACCCCTTCGTGCTCACCCACCAGGGCGTGCCCTGGGTCGACGATGCCTTCAGCGGCGCCGGCCTGGTCAGCAACCTGGTCTACCCGCCTTCGCTGCAGGGCAGCCAGCCGGTGCGCTACCAGCGCCCCAGCGCCCAGGCCGAGTGCCGAGGCCCGAGGTGGCCGCCTACGCCGCCCCGAGCGCTGGAGCGCCGCGCGCGTGGCGCAGCTGATGGCCGTGGCCGCCGGCTGGGCCCGCTGCACGGCGCCCACGTGGTGTGCAGCGAGTTCGGCGTCTCCGCGCGGGGGTGGACCCGGCCTCGCGCGCGCGCTGGCTGCGCGACATGCGCCTGGGGATCGAGGCGCTGGGCTTCGGCTGGACGGTGTGGGGACTACACCGATCTCTTCGGCCTCACCGCCGAGTCGGGCCGGGTGGGCTTGTCCGGCCAGCGCACGATCGAGCCGGCCTTCACCCAGGCCCTGGGCCTGGCCGCCATGGCGCCGCCGCCGGTGGTGGCCGTCGCCCGCTGAGGCCGCGGCTGCCTGTCGCATCCGGCCCGCACGCCCATCCGCCACGCCCCGCACGCCATGGCCCGCGCCCACCTTGCCGAGGAGCCCCTGGCCAGCCGCGCCGCCTGGGCCCTGCTGTGGCTGGGCCTGATCGCCCCTACCTGCTGCTGCCCCGCCACGCTGCACCTGCTGGGCATTCCCTACCAGCTGCCCTACGGCCCCATGCCGGCCAAGATCCACCCCGGCACCTGGCTGGTGGTGCTGTCGCTGGGCCTGGGCCTGGTGGCGCGCGGCAACCCGATGGCGGCGCTGTGGGCCCTGCTGCAGCGCCGGCCACTGGTGGGGCTGTACCTGGCCTGCATGGTCTACACCGGGCTGTGGTCGCTGTGGCGCCACGGCACCGGCGGCGCGGCCTTCTTCGTCGACACGCTGTGGATGCCCGGCATCGCGCTGCTGGCCATGGCCCAGCACCCGCGCCGCCGCCGCCGCGCCCTGGGCATCACGATCGCCGCGGTGCTGGTGCTCAATGCCGGCATCGCGCTGGCCGAGCACCAGGCCGGCCGCAGCCTGATTCCGCAGACCAGCGGCTACGAGGGCATCCTGCCCGACGCCTGGGTTCCGTGCCTCGGCCCTGTTCGGCCATCCGCTGGCCAATGCGCTGATCACCGCCAGCCTGCTGCCCCTGGTGTGGCGGCTGCCGCTGCGGCCGGTGTTCAAGGCGGCCGGCATCGCGATGCTGCTGCTCTCGCTGCTGGCCTATGGCGGGCGCACCGCGGTGGCCGCGGTGGTGCTGATCGACGGCCTGCTGGTGCTGCTGCTGCTGGGCCGCCTGGCGATGCGCCAGGGCCTGAGCTATGCCCAGTGGCTGGGCGGCGTGGCCGCCGCGGTGCTGGCGGTGCTGGCCCTGGGCCTGGTGCTGGCCACCACCGACCTGGGCGAGCGCATCTTCGCCAACCTCACCTGGGACAACAGCGCCAACGTGCGCCTCGTCGTCTGGCAGGCGCTGGACCACCTGGACGCGGTCGACTGGTGGATCGGCGTCTCGCCGCAGCGCGCCGAGAGCATCGCCGGGCGCATCGGGCTGGACCTGCGCTACGAGGCGATCGAGAACTTCTGGATCGCGATGCTGATGCAGGTGGGCCTGCTCGGCTTCATTCCCTTCGTGGCCGGCCTGCTGCTGGGCACGGTGCAGGCCTGGCGCGCGCCGACTGGCCGATGCGCTTCGGCATCCTGCTGTTCTTCCTGGTGGGCTCGGGCGCCAACACGCTCACCTCCAAGACCATCGCCCTGCTGCTGCTGTTCATCGCCTGCGAGGCCACCCGCGCCTTCCAGCCGCGGCAGGTGGCAGCCGCCGCCCCGCGCGTGCGCACGCGCCCGCCCCCATGCCGATGCCCGTGGCCACCTGGCGCCTGGCATCGCGCGCTGAACCCGGCCCACCCGCGGCCCGACCGACCATGACACCAGCTCAGTCCGCATCTTCTACCCCGCCGACCCGGTGGGCGTGGTGCCCGGCGGCATCGACACCTTCATCCGCGGCCTGATCAAGTGGGCGCCCGACGATCTGGAGTTCAGCCTCGTGGGCATGAGCACCGATCCGCTGCAGCGCCCGGTGGGCCAGTGGTCCACCCAGGTGCTGGGCAGCCGCAGCTTCCAGTGCTTTCCGGCGGTGGGCGTGGCCGATGCGGGCCAGCGCACCAAGCTGCCGCTGTCGCTGCGCTTCACCGCCGCGGTGTGGCGCAGCGCGCGAAGCTGGTGCGCGGCTTCGATGTGTTCGACTTCCACCGGCCCGAGCCCAGCCTGTTGTTCCGCGCCGACCAGCGGCCCAAGAACGCCTACTTCCACAACGACCCGGCCGTGGTGGGCCTGGGCGCCAGCGACATGCTGTGGAAGCACATGCCCGAGGCCTATCGCCGCATGGAAGCGGCCGCGGTGCAGACCTTCGCGCGGGTGTGGTGCGTGCGCGAGACCGGCGTGCAGACCCTGCGCCAGCGCTTCCCCGACCAGGCCCGGCAGATCGACTTCATCCCCACCTGGGTCGACAGCGAGGCCTTCCCAGCCCCCGCGCGACGAGACCGAGCGCCGCACCCGAGCGCCAGGCCCTGACCCGCGAGCTGGGCATCAACGGCCAGGCCACTGGCTGAGCGTGCCGGCTCGACACCCAGAAGGACCCGCAGCTGCTGCTGGCCGCCTTCACCCGCCTGGTGCATGCCGGCCACGACGTGCACTGGCTGGTGGTGGGCGACGGCCGCCTGCGGCCCGATCTGGAGCGCCTGGCGCGTGATTCGGGCGTGGCCGGGCGCATCCACTTCCCTGGGCCTGCAGAGCCCGGCGCGCATCGCGCGGCTGCTGCGGGCGTCCGACCTGTTCGGCCTCTCGTCGGCCTACGAGGGCATGCCGATGGCCGCGCTCGAGGCCCTGGGCTGCGGGCTGCCGGTGGTCTCCACCGACGTGGGCGAGATCCGCCGCCTGGTGCTGCCCGGCCGCAACGGCCTGATCAGCGCCGACCGCACGGCCGAGTGCTTTGCCGCGGCCCTGCTGCAGGGCTTCCAGCAGGCGGCGCAGTGGCGCGGGGCGGCGGCGGTGGCTGCCACCGAGCCCTTCCAGCCCGCGCGGGTGCTGGCGCCGGCCTACGAGAGCTACCGCCGCCTGGCGCTGCCGCTGCGGCGCCTGCGCGCCACCCTGCAGCAGCAGCAGCGCGAGAGCGGCAAGCGCCAGCGCCTGCCGGTGGTGGGCGTGCCCATCGACCACATCAGCCGCCATGGCGCGGTGGGCCGCATGCTGCACTGGGGGCGCACCCGCCAGTCGCGCCTGGTCGCCTTCTGCAACGTGCACTCGGTGGTGGAGGCGCGCCGCAACGAGCGCCACCGCCTGGTGCTGGAGTCGGCCGACCTCTCGCTGCCCGACGGCGCCCCGGTGGCCTGGACCCTGGGCCTGCGCTCGGCCGAGGGCCAGGAGCGCATCGACGGCCCCGGCACGATGTGGGACCTGTGCCGCGAGGCCCAGGCCCCAGGGCCTGCGCATCGGCCTGTACGGCGCCACCGAGAGCACCCTGCAGCAGCTCGAGCGCCAGCTGCGCCGGGCCTTCCCGCTGCTGGACGTGGCCTATGCCTTCGCGCCCCGTTCCGCCCCTTGAGCGCCGAGGAGGACGCCCAGGTGTGTGCCGACATCCAGCAGCGTGGCGTGCACCTGCTCTTCGTCGGCCTGGGCTGCCCCAAGCCAGGAGGCCTGGATCGCCGACCACCTCGACCGCATTCCCGCGGTGATGCTGGGCGTGGGCGCGGCCTTCGACATGCATGCCGGCCTGGCGATGCGCGCGCCGCGCTGGATGCGCCAGCTGGGGCTGGAGTGGTTTCACCGCCTGTTGCAGGAGCCCGGTCGCCTGTGGCAGCGTTATCTGTCGACCAATTCACGTTTCGTGGCCTGGTCGCTGGCCGATGCCCTGCACCAGCGTGCGCGCGGTGCCGACAAGGCGCAGGCCGGTGCCACGCAAGGCCCGCAGGTCCGGGGAGCTCATGGTGTCCAGCCGCATCGATCCCTGGGAGCAGTTGACCTCCCGGATGCCCAAGTTTGCCGAGTCGGTGCTGCCGAGCTCGCAGCTCACCCGCATGGACGAGACCGCGGTCGACGAACTCGTCGCCCGGGTCGATGCCCTGCTGCCCCCGCGCGGCGGCCGCGTGATCGAGTTCGTGGCCAGCGGCCGCGGCGAGGGCACCACCACCATCGCCACCCAGTTCGCCACCGCGCATGCGCTGCAGTGGCGCCGGCGCGTGCTGCTGCTGAACGTGTCGCGCCGCGGCATGGTGGTGCCCAGCGTGCTGCAGGCCCTGGCCGCCGGCGAGGACACCGACGAGCTGATCCTGCAGCGCCCCGACGGCGTGTTCACCGGAAGCCTCGGGCCCGCCTCGCGCCGCCACCCGGCCTGGAGCCTGCTGCGCCGCACCGACCTGTGGGCCCACCTGCGCCAGCAGTTCGACCTGATCGTGCTGGACATGCCCTCCACCGATGTCTCGCGTGCGGCCTTCAACGTGGCGGTGGCCGCTGACGGCGTGGTGGTGGTGGTCGAGGCCGAGCGTGCCCGCGCCCCGGTGGTGCACGACCTGATCGAGCGCCTGCGCGCGGTGCGCGGCAACGTGATGGGCACGGTGCTGAACAAGCGCCGCTACCACCTGCCCGAGAGGCTGTACCGATGGCTCTGAGTGCGGGCGCCGCCGCCGCCGGCCCGAGCTGGCCTGCGGCGGGCGCCAGCCCGGCTGTGGCCCGGCCGGCGCTGCAACTGCAACTGCTGCTGGCCCAGCCGGCACCGGCCTGGCAGCAGGCCTGCGCCGCGGCCCTGCAGCGCCAGCCCGGGCTGGGCCTGGCGGTGGGCGCGGCCGCCAGCCCCGGCCAGCCGCCGCTGCAGCTGGCCCTGTGCGCCGAGGGGGCACAGCGCCTGGCCGGCCCCGGCCTGCAATGGCTGCTGGTCGATGGCCAGGGCCGCCTGCTGCACCCGCAGCAGCCGCTGCTGGCCGAGACCAGCCGCGGCCGCGGCATCGCGCTGGCGCTGTGGCAGCGCCCGCATGCCCATGCACCCTGGCGCTGCCTGCGCCGGCTGCACCTGGCCAGCGCCAGCCTGCCCGCGCGGGCCCAGGCCCAGCTGGCACCGGTGGTGGCCCAGCTGGTGGCCCAGGCCGCGACGGATCTGGCCCTGGGTGTGGCGCCGGCCGGCGCCGCGCTGGCCGCGCCGCAGCCGCCGGCCTCGGCCTGGCGGCCCCTGGCCCTGCTGTGTGGCGCCTGGCTGGCGCTGCGCTGGCGGCTGCGTGCCCTGCTGTTCAGCGAGGCCTGGCGCATCGGCGTGATCGATGCGCCGGTGGGCGCCTGGCTGCGCGCCAACGGCGAGCTGCCGGTGCGCTGGATCACCCAGGCCAGCTGGCGCCACTGGTGGGCCGACCCGATGGGCGTGCCCGGCAACCCCGACGTGCTGCTGTGCGAGACCTTCGACGAGCGCCAGGGCCTGGGCGTGATCGAGCGCCTGCGCATCGGCGCCGACGGCCGCGTCATCGACAGCCAGCGCCTGGCCCTGGGCGGCGGCAAGCATGTGTCGTTTCCGCTGATGATGGACGCCGACGGCCAGCGCTGGGGCCTGCTGGAATCCGCCGCCAGCGGCGAGACCGTGCTGCACCGGGTGGACGCCCAGGGCTGCTGGCAGCCGGTGGCCACGCTGATGCGCGGCCGCCGCGTGGCCGACCCGGCGCTGTTCCGCTGGCAGGGCCGCTGGTGGCTGGCCTGCACCGACCTGGCCCTGGGCGCGCACGACAACCTCTGCCTGTTCCATGCCCCGCGGCCCGAGGGCCCGTGGCAGGCCCATGCCAACAACCCGGTGAAGCTGGACGTGCGCGGCGCCCGCATGGCCGGCCCGCTGTTCACCGAAGGCCCGCCCGGCGCCGAGCGCCTGCTGCGCCCGGCCCAGGATTGCCTGGGCGGCTATGGCAGCGCGCTGGTGGTGCACCGCATCACCGAGCTGGGCCCCACCCGCTTCGCCGAGGAGCCGGTGGCCCGCATCGGCCCCGAGGTGCTGGGCGGCGGCTTCGTCGGCATGCACACGCTGTGCCCCTGGCAGGCCCGCACCCTGATCGATGCCAAGCACCATGTGCTGAACCCCGTGGCCCTGCTACGCAAGACCCGCCGCCGCCTGGGCCTGATGCCGGCCGGCCAGCGGCCGCAATCCAGCGGCGCGGTGGTGGTCTACATCCCGCACCTGCGCCTGGGCGGCGGCGAGACCTCGCTGCTGCGCCTGGCCGAGGGCTTCGTGCGCGACGGCCTGTCCACCACGCTGGTGGTGCACACCCTGGCCGGCAGCGAGCTGGCCCTGCCGCCCGGCGTGGCGGTGCACGAGCTGGGCTGCGAGGGCACGCTGGGCGCGATCCGCCGGCTCTCGGCCCTGCTGGCCGAGCTGCAGCCGGCCTGGATGGTGAGCGGCTTTCCGCACACCAACGTGGCCGCCGTCACGGCCGCGGCCTGGTCGGGCAGCGGCTGCCGCGTGGTGGTGACCGAGCATGCGCCGCTGTCGCGCCAGATCCGCCAGCAGGCCAGCTGGCGCTACCGGCTGCTGCCGCCGCTGGTGCGCTGGGCCTACCGGCGTGCGGCCGCGGTGGTGGCGGTCTCCGAAGGCGTGCGCGACGACCTGCGCCGCCTGGTGGGCCCCGATCTGGCCCCGCGCGTGATCGGCAACCCGGTGCTCGACGAGCGGCCCGCGGCCGCCGCGCCTGCCGCCACGCCGCCGCATCCCTGGCTGCTCGACCCGTCGCTGCAGGTGGTGCTGAGCGTGTGCCGCCTGAGCCCCGAGAAGCACCTGCACGTGCTGGTCGAGGCCTTTGCCCGGCTGCGCGCGCAGCGCCCCCAGGCCCGCCTGCTGCTGGCCGGTGACGGCCCCCAGCGGCCCGCACTGCAGGCGCGCATCGACGCGCTGGGCCTGGGCGCGGTGGCCCAGCTGGCCGGCCGCGTGCAGCAGCCCATGGGCTGGATGCGCCATGCCGCGGTGTTTGCGCTTGCCTCCGAGTACGAAGGCTTCGGCAACGTGCTGATCGAGGCCATGGCCGCCGGCGCGCCGGTGGTCTCCACCGACTGCCCGGTGGGCCCGCGCGAGCTGCTGCAGGGCGGGCGCTTCGGCCGCCCTGGTGCCGGTGGGCGACGTGGCCGCGCTGGCCGCCGCACTCGAGGCCACGCTGGCCGAAGGCCGCCCGGCCGAGGGCGCCCAGGCCCATGCGCTGCAGTTCACCGTGGCGCGCGCCAGCGCTGCCTACCGTGGCCTGTTCGACAGCATCGCCCGTACCGCCGGCCCGGCCGCCCAGGGGGCGGCATGCTGATCCGCGACACCCTGCGCTACCTGCCGGCCCAGCTGCTCTCGCCGCTGGCCCAGCTGGCCTCGATGGTGCTGTGGACGCACTGGCTGGCCCCGGCCGGCATGGGCGTGTTCACGCTGGTGACGGTGGCGCAGGAGCTGGCCTACATGGCCTGCCTGGGCTGGTTCTCGGTCTATGCGCTGCGCTTCCTGCCGGCCGCCGACGACCTGGCCGGCCGCCGCCGCTACCTGGCCACCGAGAACGCGGTGGTGCTGGCCAGCGTGGTGGCCGGCCTGGTGGGCGCCGGGCTCACGCTGCTGGCCCTGCCGGCCGGGCACCAGAGCGCCGGCACCCTGCTGGCGATCGGTGCCTTCTTCGCCACCAAGGCCTGCAACCAGCACTACGCCGAGCGGGCGCGGGCGCAGTCGGCCTACATGGCCTACACCCTGCTGCAGCTGGGCGGGCCGGTGGGCGGCCTGCTGCTGGGCTGGCTGGCGATGCAGCATGTGGCGGCCACGCCGGCCCTGCTGCTGGGCGCCTACGCGGTGGCCCAGCTGGTGGGCATGCTGCTGGCCTGGCCCAGCCTGGGCCTGCACTGGGGCCTGGCGCGGCCCGACGTGACGATGCTGAAGTCGGCCATCGGCTTCGGCGGCCCGGTGCTGGGCCTGCTGGCCCTGGGCTGGGTGGGCGAGAACTACATCCGCTACCTGGTGCAGTGGCGCGAGGGCGCCACCACGCTGGGCCTGATGGTGGTGGGCTGGGCCCTGGGCCGGCGCTGCGCCTCGGTGGTGGCCATGCTGGTCACCACCGCGGCCTTTCCGCTGGCCGCGCGGCTCTTGAACGCCGGCCGCCGCGACGAGGCCCTGGCGCAGCTGCGCACCAATGCGATCCTGCTGATCGCGGTGCTGCTGCCGGCCACCACGCTGGTGGAGCTGCTGGGCGACACCCTGGTCGAGCTGGTGGTGGCGCCGGTCTACCGCGAGATGACGGCCGAGCTGCTCAGCCTGTCGATGCTGGCCGGCGCGGTGCGCAACCTGCACCTGCACGTGACCGACCAGCTGATGGTGCTGGAAAAGCGCTGGCGCACACTGGCCTGGCTGGACGTGGCCGAGATCTCGCTGTGCGCGCTGGCCTCGCTGGCCGGGCTGGCGCTGTGGGGCCTGCATGGCGCGGTGCTGGGCCAGGGCCTGGGTTCGCTGCTGATGCTGGGCCTGAGCATCCACGTCACCCGCACCCGCATGGGCTTCGACTGGCCCTGGCAGGCCACCGCCAAGGTGCTGCTGGCCTGCGGCGCGGTGGCCGGCGTGCTGGTGACCCTGGCGCCGCGCCATGACATCCCCGGCCTGGTGCTCGCGGCGCTGCTGGGCGCCCTGGTCTATGCCGGGGCGATGGCCGGGCTGTTCCGCGGTGAGCTGCGCCAGGCCTGGGCCCAGTGGCGCGGGCCGCGGGTGCCGGCGGGGGCCTGAAGGCCGCGGCCCGCCCCGGCGTGGCAGCGCCCCGCCGGGGGCGCCCACCACGCCGACCGCGCCCTCAGCGCCTGGGCCCGCGCAGGCGCAGGGCCAGGGGCTTCAGGCGGTCCAGCCACAGCTGGCGCAGCCAGGCCTGCTGCTTCAGCCAGCGGCGCGCCGCCCAGGCCCAGGCCGCGGGCTGCCCGCGCCACGACAGCGCCACGCAGCAGGTGTGCAGCGGGATGGCCTGCATCTTCAGCACCGCCTTGTGGTGGTAGTCGCCGATGCCGAAGTCGAACTGCGTGAGCCCGCGCGCATGCAGGTGGCGCGCGGTGCCCTCGTCGAGCAGCCGGCCCGGCGACACGTGGCGCCAGGCCGCGCCGCCGATGCTCTGCCGCAGGCCCACCATGCGGCAGGCGCTGGCCACGCTGAACAGGGCCGAGACCACCGCATCGCCGTCGCGCAGCACCGTCAGCACCACCTGGCCGGTGGGCAGGGCGGTCTCGATCAGGCGGCGGTAGAAGGCGCGGTAGGCCGGCTCGTCCAGCCGGTAGGGCTGGCCCAGCTGGGCCGCGCGCTCGCGCTGCTGGGCTTCCAGCACCTCGAACAGCGCCAGCGCCTCGGGCACCGTGGCCACCTGCTCGAAGCGCGCACCGGGGCTGCGCTCGAACACCCGCCAGCAGCGCTCGATTTCCTTGCGCACGGTCTTGTCCAGGCTGCGGCGCCAGGCCTCCCAGCCGGCGGGGGCGCTGAAGTGGTTGCCGAAGTAGTCGCTGGGCTGCATCGGCAGGGCCAGCACCAGCGGGTTGGCTGGCGCCTGGCTGCCGGGGGCGGCATCGAGTGCGGCGGCCAGCTGCTTGTCCAGGCGCAGCAGGTCGCAGCCGCGCAGGGCGACACGCAGCGCGGCCCACAGCGCGCGGGCGGCATGGGCCGGCCCGGCACCCTGGGTCCAGTCGTCGGCCATCAGCGGCAGGCCGTAGTCCACCACGTCGGCATCGGCGAACTCGGCCACCCGGCCCCAGCGCGTGGCGTGCTGCACCAGGGGCAGCAGCAGCAGGTCCTGGCCGGCGGCGCCGCGCACGGCCAGCAGCAGCGGCTGGCGTCCTTCGGCCTGGCCCAGGGTGGCGTACCAGGCGGCCAGCCAGGCCCGCTGGTGGAAGGGCAGGCTGTTGGCGTGCAGCAGGCGCTCGCAGCGCTCCAGGAAGGCCTCCAGCGTCGGCACCCGCTCGGCGCGGTAGGCCAGCGCACCGTCGGCGGCCTGGGCGGGCGCGGCCGCCGGTGCCGCGGCGGGCAGCACGGTGCTCATCGCCCTGCCTGCGCCGGCCAGCGGCCCCAGCCGTGCACGGGGTTCATCGGTACACCGGCGCGATGTCGACCACCGCCGCCCGGGGCCGACGGGTCGAGCCGGAAGTCCAGCGGCCGCTGCAGGCTGCGGGTGCGGGTGGCCCAGGGGCTGCGGCGCCACAGCGCCTGCAGGCCGGCCTTGGCCACGTAGACCGGGCCGCTGAGCTGCCGCCCGCCGGCGGGCAGGCCCATGCGGCGCAGCACCGCGTTGGCCAGGTGCACCTGCTGCGAGCGGCGGTTGGCCGGCGTCCAGTACTCGGTGGTGACCGAGATGTTCAGGCAGTCGTGGTTGTCGATGCGGTGGGGCGCGTTCAGCGGCCAGGTCAGGGCCTGGCCGGGTTCCAGGTCGATCACCTCGGCGGCCTGGTCGAAGCCGCTCTGGTAGGGCAGCTTGAACTCCACGCCGGTCAGCGCGATGTCCTCCAGCGCCTGCTGCGGCAGGTAGGGCGGCTGCGCGGGATACACCCACACCCGCTTGCGCCCGGCGATCTGCCACAGGCCCTGGCCGGGCAGGTCGGCGTGGTAGTGCACCTGGATGCGCGGCGAGGACACCAGGATGCCCATCTTCAGCGCCTGCGGCTCGAAGCCGGGGATGGCCGCGCGCAGCTCGGCATACAGCTGCTGCAGCAGCGGCTCGAACTCGGCGCATGGTGGTTCACCGCGCGCAGGTTCAGCCACATGCTGCCCTCGGCGATCGCCTGCAGCACCTGCAGGCCGCTGGCGCCCTGCACCAGGCCCTCGCGCCAGCGGCGGGTGGCGCCGTCGGCGTGGCGGTTGGTCAGCACCAGGGCATAGCCCTCCGGGGGATAGCGCTCGATCAGCGCGGCCAGCGCGTCCATGCCGAACAGCGGGCTCTCGTGCAGGTGGTGGCCGATGCGCTGCACCGAGCGGCCCCAGGCGGGGGCCAGCGCGGCGGCATCGTCGATCAGGGCGGTCGGCAGGGCGCTCATCGCAGGGCAGGCCGTGGCGGCGCCCGGGGCGACGCCACGCGTTTGTGTCAGAACCATCGGATTTCGCATTGTCGTGGCTGCGCCTGCCGATGCGACCCCCCGGGGCGGTGCCGGCTGCGCCGCGCCGGCGGCGGCGTGCAGTGCTCGGCAGTGCGCGGCCGCGCTCCCCCACACCCTTGGGGGTGCGGGAGCGCGGCGGCTGCGGGTGTGGCATCCGTGGCAGCGCGCCGCGGGCTGCCTGCCTAGACTGCAGGCGTCGGTGGCCGGCCCGACCCTGCGATGCGGGCCGGCCGCTCCCCTGCTGGCCCGGCCAGGCGCTGCGGGCGCGCGGTCGGGTACTCGCTCTCGTGCCTGGATGCCCTTGCCCGTGTTGTCGCCTGTCCTTGCCCCTGCCGCGCCGGCGCGCCCCGGCCGCTACCGCCTGCTGCCGCTGGAGCCGCGGCTGTGGCCGCAGGCCCTGCAGCAGCTGGCCCTGGGCTATCCCACGGTGCCCCAGGCCTTCTGGCAGGCCGGCTTCGCGCGCTGGCGCGCGGTGCCGCCCAACGACGCCCAGCGGCCGCTGGGCCGCCTGCTCGAAGGCCCCGGGGGCCTGGCCGGCGTGGGCCTGCTGTTCGATGCCGACCTGCCGGCCGCCGGCGGCGGCAGCCAGCGCCGCATCAATGCCTCGAGCTGGACGGTGGCCACCGGCCACCGCTCGCGCGCGCTGTGGATGGCCCGCGAGAGCCTGGCCGAGCCGCAGGCGCGCTACACCGCGCTGACCGCGATCCCGCCGGTGGCGCGCATCCTGGGCGCGCTGGGCTTCGGCACCTGGGTGCAGCAGCGGGTGCTGCTGCCGCTGCCGCGCGCGGCGCTGCTGCCGGGGCGGGGCCTGCGTGTGCGCGGCGCGGCCGACACCCTGGCCGCATTGCACGGCCAGCCGATCACGCGTGCGCTGGCCGACCACCGCCGCCTGGGCTGCCTGCTGCTGGGCCTGGAGACGGCCGACGGCCTGCAGCCCCTGGTGCTGCGCCGCTGCTGGCGCGGCCCGCGCCTGCCGGCGGTGCAGGTGCTGTACCTGGCCGACCCGGCCCTGCTGGCGCCGGCCCTGGGCCCGCTGGCGCGCCAGCTGCTGGCCCGCGGCGCGCTGGTGCTGGAGTGCGACCAGCCCCCCGGCAGCCCGGGGCTGCCGGTGCCCGGGCTGCGGCGGGCGCAGCAGCGCATGGGCCGCGGCGCCGCGCCCGCCGGCATCGACTGGCTGTACTCCGAGCTGGTCTACCTGGGCACCGGTTGAGCCTGGGCGAACCCCCGGGCGCCCCTCGGCCACCCCCTGGCCACCCCCCGGCCACCCTGCGACGGACCGCGCGCATAGACTGCGCGCGCCATGCACCCGCCCACGCCCGCACCGCAGGCCGCGCCCGGCTCCGAGCGCGCCCACGCGGGCCGACCCCTGGCCGGCCACCTGCGCGTGGCCGTGGTGGGCGGCGGCCCGGCCGGGCTGATGGCCGCCGAAACCCTGCTGGCCGGCGGCGCCTCGGTCGACCTGTTCGACGCCATGCCCTCGGTGGGCCGCAAGTTCCTGCTGGCCGGCAAGGGCGGCCTGAACCTCACCCACAGCGAGCCCCTGCCTGCCTTCGTCGGCCGCTACGGGCCCCGCGCCGCCCAGGTGGGCGGCTGGATGGAGGCCCTGCCGCCGCAGGCCCTGCGCGACTGGGCCCAAGGCCTGGGCGTGGCCACGTTCGTCGGCAGCTCGGGCCGGGTGTTTCCGCAGGACATGAAGGCCGCGCCGCTGCTGCGGGCCTGGCTGCACCGGCTGCGCGCGCAGGGCCTGCGCCTGCACATGCGCCACCGCTGGCTGGGCTGGCAGCCCGGCGATGCGCCCACGCTGCTGCGCCTGGCCACGCCCACCGGGCCGCAGGCGCTGGGCTTCGACGCCGTGCTGCTGGCCCTGGGCGGCGCCAGCTGGCCGCAGCTGGGCAGCGATGGCGCCTGGGCGCCGCCGCTGGCCGAGCGTGGCGTGGCGGTGGCCCCGCTGCAGCCGGCCAACTGCGGCTTCGACATCGGCTGGAGCGCCCACCTGGCCGAGCGCCATGCCGGCGCGCCGCTGAAGACCGTGCGCCTGCACTTCGACGACGGCCGCGGCCCGCCCTTCAGCCGCCTGGGCGAGTGCGTGCTCACCGCCACCGGCATCGAGGGCAGCCTGGTCTATGCCGCGGCGGCCCGGCTGCGCGACGCGATCGCGCGCGACGGCCAGGCCACGCTGCAGCTGGACTTGCTGCCCGGCCGGCCGCTGGCCGAGCTGAGCCGCGCGCTGGCCCGCGGCCGCGGCGCACGCTCGGTGTCGGCCTTCCTGAAGGCCCAGGCCGGGCTCGATGCGCCGCGCTGCGCGCTGCTGTTCGAGCAGCACGACGCCGCCACGCTGGGCCGCCTGCTGGCGCAGGATCCAGCCGGCCTGGCCGTGCGTATCAAGGCCTGGCCGCTGGTGCTGAAGGCGCCGCGGCCGCTGGCCGAGGCGATCAGCACGGCCGGCGGCGTGGCGCTGGAGGCCCTGGACGGCCATGGCATGCTGCGGGCACTGCCCGGCGTGTGGGCCGCCGGCGAGATGCTCGACTGGGAGGCGCCCACCGGCGGCTACCTGCTCAATGCCTGCCTGGCCAGCGGCCGGGTTGCCGCCCGCGGCCTGCTGGCCTGGGCGGCGGCCCGGCCCGCGGCCCTGCCATCCGATCCATCTGCTGCTGCCGACACCCCATGCTCACCGTCCACCACCTGAACAACTCCCGCTCGCAGCGCGTGCTGTGGCTGCTGGAGGAACTGCAGCTGCCCTACCGGGTGGAGCACCACCAGCGTGATCCGCGGACCATGCTGGCCCCGCCGGCGCTGCTGAAGGTGCACCCGCTGGGCAAGAGCCCGGTGGTGGTGGACGACGACGGCACCGTGGTGGCCGAGACCGGCGCGATCGTCGAATACATCCTCGAGCGCCACGGCCAGGGCCGGCTGCGCCCGCCTGCCGGCACGCCGGAGTTCCTGCGCTACCGCTACTGGCTGCACTTCGCCGAGGGCTCGGCCATGCCGCCGCTGCTGCTGAAGCTGGTGTTCGACGAGGTGCAGAAGGCCAAGCTGCCCTTCTTCGTCAAGCCGGTGGCGCGTGGCATTGCGCAGAAGGTGTGCGACATGGTGGTGTGGCCCAACCTGCGCCGGCAGTTCGATTTCTTCGAGGCCGAGCTGGGCCGCAGCACCTGGCTGGCCGGCGACGCGCTGACCGGGGCCGACATCATGATGAGCTTTCCGCTCGAGGCCGCGCGTGCCCGCGCCGGCCTGGACGACCGCCACCCGCGCTGCGTGGCCTATGTCGAGCGGGTGCATGCCCGCCCGGCCTGGAAGCGTGCGCTGGAACAAGGCGGGCCCTACGACTACGCCTGAGCCGGGCGCCGGCAGCGCGCCGCGCCGCCGGCGACGCGCGACGCGGCAGGCCATGCCGCAGGTTCGTGCATCCTGCTGATCCGGATCGTGTCTTGCGCCTTCCGCGCTGCACACAATGCCTGGCGGCTTCGGCCGCATCGACCCCGACGTTCAGAGAGAGAGAGACAACCATGCACACCCATTTCTTCCCCGCACGACGCCTGGCCCTGGCGGCCGCTGCGATCAGCCTGGCCGGGCTGGCCGGCTGCGGCGGCGGCGGCGGTGGCGACGATTCCGGCACGCCCTCGCTGCCCTCGGCCGGCCCGGTGGCCATCAGCAGCGCCAACTACGAGGGCGTGTCGCAGAAGACCGTCTCCGCCGCCAACTACGTGACCGACAGCTCCAGCCTGCTGCCGCTGGGCGCACAGGTGGCGCCCAGCGGCGCCACGCTGGTGGGCTTCAGCCGCCAGCTGGCCGCGCGCCTGCCCGGCGTGCTGCAGAAGGCGCAGCCGGTGGCCGTGGGCGCCACCTCGACCGAGGTGGTGAACTGCACCGGCGGCGGCTCGCTCAGCGTGCTGGTGAACGACGCCAACAACAACCAGACGCTCGACAACGGCGACAGCTTCACCGCCACCGCCTCCAACTGCGTCGAAGACGGCGCCACGATCAACGGCATCCTGCGCATGACCGTCAACGCGTTCAGCGGCAATGTGCTCAACGACGTGTGGACCGCGACGATTGCCGTCACGCTGCAGGGCCTGCGCGCGGTCACCGCGGCCGGCACCGTCACCGGCAACGGCGACATGACGCTGGCCATCAACAGCACCGGCCCGGACACCGGCACCTTCGACATCTCGGCCACCAGCCTGACGATGAGCGGCACCGTGGGCGGCGTGGCCGACACCATCACGCTGAGCAACTGGCGCAGCACCGCCACCACCACGCTGACCAACGGCACGCTGCGCACCAGCACCACCGTCAGCGGCACGCTGGCGAGCAGCGCGCTGTCGTCGGGCACGGTCTCGGTCACCACGCCGGTGCCGCTGATCACGCTGGGCACCGATCTCTATCCGTCCAGCGGCCAGCTGCTGGGCACCGGCGCCTCGGGCAGCAAGGTGCGCATCAGTCCGCAGGGCAATGGCAACGCGCTGATCGAGCTCGATGCCAATGGCGACGGCACCTACGAAGCCAGCATCACCCGGTCGTGGTCAGCGCTGATCTGAGGTGCGTGGCGGTGTGATGGCCGCGGCGCGGCGACGGGCCGCGACTGCGGCCCTGTTTGTGCAGAAAGCCGCGACTGCGGCCCCGCTTGTGCCCCTGGTCGCCACCGCGGCCCTGTTGCTGCCCCTGGCCGCGCACGCCCAGCCGGCTTGCACCTGGGAGCCCGCCAGGGTGGCCAGCGGGGCCGAGCACAGCCGCTGGCGCGAGACCGATGCCGACGGGCGCACCCTGGTGCGCGAGCGCGGCCACCTGGCCACGCTGGCCTGGCAGCCGGCCGGCCACTGCCTGGGGCAGGCCTGGGTGGCCGAGCTGCAGGCCGCCGCCGGCCGCCGTGACTACGACGGCCAGACCACCACCGGCGCGCCGCTGCAGACGCACAGCGACATCCGCCGCCTCGAGGCCCGCCTGGGCCTGCGCTGGCCGCTGGCCGGCGCCGAGGCTGGCGGCTCGCCAGCATGGTGGGCCGGCCTGGGCCTGGCCCAGCGCTGGCTGTGGCGCGACATCGCCAGCCAGGGCGTGGTGCTGGGCTATCCCGAGCGATTCAGCCGTTGGCAGGCCGAGGCCGTGCTGGGCCACCGGCGGCTGCTGGGCCCCGGCTGGGCGCTGCAGGCCGAGCTGCAGCTGGCCGCCGGGCCGTCGGGCCGCCTGCGCCTGCACCTTCCCCAGGCCGATGCGGCCACGCTGCGCACCGGCAGCAGCCAGGGCCTGGGCCTGGCGCTGCAGCTGGGGCCGGCGGCCGATGCCGGCTGGTCGGCCCGGCTGCACTGGCAGGCCGCGCGCGATGGCGCCGGGCCGGCCACGCCGCTGTACCGCGGCACCGTGCTGGTGGGCGGCGCCGCCCAGCCGCGGGTGCGGCAGGACACGCTGGGGCTGCAGGCCCAATTGCGCTGGTAGTTCCGCCAGTGGTTGCGCGGGCAGCGCCAAGACCCGCTGCGCGACGGATCAAGGCCACTGTCGTCGCGCTGCCAACGCTGCACGCCAGCAGCGGCCAGCCGCCGTGCCCGACTCTCAGGTGCGCCAGACCCGCGGCGCGTGGTCGTCCAGGCCCCAGTGGGCCAGGCGCCAGGCCGCGCGCACGGCCTTCAGCAGCGCCATTGCCGGCTCCACCCGGTGGGCCAGCGCGCGCAGCACCAGCAGGCCGGGCTGCTGCAGGGTGACGCCCGCCGTGCCGGCCAGCGCGCTGGCCTCGATCGCGGCGCGCGCGGCCTCCAGCAAACGCTCGACATGGGCGGCCTCGCCCAGGCTGCCGGCACCTGGACAGGCGCCCGGGCCGGCACCCGGGCCAGCGCCACCGGCAGCCGGCTCGCCATCGGCCAGCCACAGCGTGGCCAGCACGCTGTGGCCGGCCAGGCCCAGCGGGCCCTGCATCAGCCGCGCATCGGCGGCATCCAGCACGCCGCGCTCCAGCCAGCGGCCCGGCAGCTCGATCTGCTGCAGGAAGCGGCCGGCGCCGAAGGGCTCGCCAGCCGCCGGCAGGCCCAGGGCCAGCAGGTCCCAGCCCAGCATCTGCGCGCCCGGCGCCAGCCTGAACTGCAGGCTGTTGTGCACCTGGCAGCCGCGGTAGGCGATGGTTTCCATCGGCAGCCACTCCAGGCGCGCGCCGGCGGCCAGCCGGGCCTGCACCGTCTGCGTGGCCGGCTCGCCGGCGCTGCGGTAGAAGCGGGTGGCGCCGGGCGTGGTCAGCAGTGCATGGCTGGCCGGCGCCAGCGTCAGATCGAGGGCCAGCGTGTCGCCGCCCACCACGCCGCCGGGCGGGTGCACCAGCACATGGTGGCAGATGCCCGGGCCCTCGGGGTACAGGCGCTGCAGCACGCGCAGCGGGCCGCTGTGGCGGTCGAGCGCGCCGGTGCGCGTGCCGTCGTGGCTGTAGTCGATGCGCAGGTGGCCGAGCCAGCCCATGGTGCAGAACGGGGCCGGGCAAGCGGCCGAGGATCGCGGGGCGCGCCAGTGTAGGCGGCAGCCCCGATCAGGCGGGTGGCGTGCCAGTCGGGTGCCAGTGGCGAACCGGCCGCGCGCCGGTGGCCCGCCAGTGGCCCGCCGATACATGGCCAGCCGCCGGGCCGGCATCGCAGGCGCCGCCTCAGTGCGCCTGCGAGCCCCGGTGCGCCCAGCCGGTGATGCGCAGCTCCAGCACCGAGAAGAACTCGTACATTGCCATCGCCATCGCGCCCACCACCACCAGGCCGGCGAAGGCCAGGCCCATCTGCATGCTGCTGCCGGCGCTCACCAGCAGGTAGCCGATGCCCTCGTTGCTGGCGGTCATCTCGCTGACCGTGGTGCCCACGAAGGCCAGCGTGATCGCCACTTTCAGGCTGCCGAAGAAGTAGGGCATGCTGCGCGGCAGGCCCACCTTGACCAGCACGTCCCAGCGGCGCGCGCCCAGCACGCGCAGCACATCTTCCAGCTCGGGCTCCAGCGTGGCCAGGCCGGTGGCGATGTTCACCGTGATCGGGAAGAAGCTGATCAGGAAGGCGGTGAGCACCGCCGGCCCCACGCCGATGCCGAACCACACCACCAGGATCGGCACGAAGGCCGCCTTGGGCAGGGCGTTGAAGCCGGTCATCAGCGGGTAGATGGCCGCGTAGGCGATGCGGCTGGAGCCGATCAAAAAGCCCAGCAGCACGCCCACGACGATCGCGATCGCGAAGCCCACCATCGTCACCCAGAAGGTGCGCCAGGCATGCTTGGCGATCTCGCCGCGGAACTCCATCAGCTGCTCCCAGATTCGCGCCGGGCTGGGAAAGATGAACTCGCTGACGTTGAAGGCGCTGCACACCGCCTGCCACAGCACCAGCGTGGCCACCAGCAGGATCCAGGGCGACCATTTCTCGAGGCGCTTGGACGGGCTCATGCGGGCCTCCCGGTGCCGACCGCGATGCCGCGATCCCGCTGCGCCGCGATGCGTGCGGGCCGTGCCGGCGTCATTGCGCCACCTCCGCACCCTTCTTGCGCATGGCGCCGATGTGCCCGCGCAGCTCGTGCACGATGTCGGTGAAGGCGGGCGTGTAGGTCACCTCCAGGTCGCGCGGGCGCGGCAGCTCGATGTCGCGCTTGACGACGAAGCGCCCGGGGCTCTTGCTCATCACGTACACCGTGTCGGCCAGGAACACGCTCTCGCGCAGGTCATGGGTGACCAGGATCACGTTGAACTTCTGCTGCGCCTGCAGGTCGCGCAGCGCGCACCACAGCTCTTCTCGGGTGAAGGCATCGAGCGCGCCGAAGGGCTCGTCCAGCAGCAGCATCTTGGGCTCGTGCACCAGCGCGCGGCAGATGCTGGCGCGCTGCTGCATGCCGCCCGAGAGCTGCCAGGGGAACTTGTCCTCGTAGCCGCCCAGGCCCACGCTCTGCAGCAAGGTGCGGGCCTTGGCCTCGTACTCGGCCTTCTTCTGCTTGAAGTTCGAGCGGTAGGGCTCGACGATCTCCAGCGGCAGCATCACGTTCTGCACCGTGGTGCGCCAGGGCAGCAGGCTGGGCGCCTGGAAGGCCATGCCGGTGATCTTCAGCGGCCCGGTCACCTGCTGGCCGCCGATGATCACCGTGCCCTTGCTCGGCATCTTCAGGCCCGTGGCCAGTTTCATGAAGGTGGACTTGCCGCAGCCCGAGGGCCCGACGATGGCGATGAACTCGCCCTCGCGGATCTTCAGGTTGATGTCCTCGACCGCGAACTGGCCTTGGGCCAGCAGCTCGGGGTTGTAGGCCAGCCAGACCCCGCTGAAATCGACGAACGACGTCATGCAGGAGCCTTACTTCTTCGGCGCCGGCAGGATGTTCAGCTCGGCCTTGGCCGGCAGGAAGCTGCCGTTCCACACCGCGTCGGGATTGATGCGGCCTTTGGTGGCGTAGGCATCGGCCACCTGGCTGGCCATCAGCGACAGGCGCGGGCCGGCCACCTGGCCGAAGCCCTCGGCGCGGGCGTCGGGCGTGGCCACCGCGCTGTCGATCGCCAGGCGCAGGCGCCGCTCTTCCAGCTCGCTGTTGACGAGGCCATCCCGCTCCTTGACCACCGCCACCGCGGCCTTGGGGTCGGCCATCACCTCCTTGGCACCCTTGGTGAAGGCGCGCAGGAAGGCCTTCACCGCCTCGGGGTTCTTCTTGAGGAACTCCTCGCCGACGATGATCGCGTTGCCGTAGAGCTTCACGCCATGCTGCGGGTACAGCTGCACCGCGATCTCGTCGGGCTTGATGCCGCGGGCCTCCAGGTTGAGCAGGCTGGTGAAGTAGAAGCCGGTGATCGCGTCCACGTCGCCCTTGACCAGCATGGTCTCGCGCAGCGGCGGGTCCATGCTGATCCAGGTGACGGCGCCGATGTTGTTGGCCTTCTGGAAGATCGGGAAGCCACGCCGGCCGGCGTCGAACACCGGCGCGCCCAGCTTCTTGCCGGCCAGGTCGGCCGGGGTCTTGATGCCGGTCTTCTTCAGGCTGAACACCGCCGCCGGCGTGTTGTTGTAGACCATCATCACCGCCACCGGCTTGTTCGGCGCGGTGGGGTTATTGGCGTGGAACTCCATCAGCGCGGCCAGGTCGGCGAAGCCCATGTCGTAGGTGCCCGAGGCCACGCGGTTGACGGCATTGCCCGAGCCATTGCCGGCATCGACCGTGACATTGAGCTTCTCGGCCTTGAACTGGCCCTTGGCCACCGGCAGCAGGAAGAAGGCGCTGGGGCCTTCGAAGCGCCAGTCGAGCTGGAACTTGATCGCGGTCTCCTGCGCGGCAGCGGGCAGGGCGGCCAGCAGCGAGGCGGCCAGGCCCAGCGACAGCAGGGTGCGGCGGGCGAGGGAGCGGTGGGTCATGGTGAACGGGTGCAGGGTGGACGGGGACATCGGGCGGGCCGGGCGGGCAGCCTGGCGCCGCACCACGGCGGGGCGTGCTGCATGATAGGCACCGCCGGGGTGCACGCGCGGCCGCCGTGCCGCGGCGGCCCCGGCAGCCCGGCTGGCGGCCATGGCATGCCGGTTGCAACATCTGCGCCAATGCGCCACCCGCCGCCGAGGAGGAGGAGCCATCCGATGAGCCACACCCAGCTGCACGCGAGCCTGCCCTCCGCCACCCGCCCGCCGGAGGCGACGCGCGGCCGGCGCACGACCTGCAGCCGGACCGGGCCGACCGGCCCGACCTGCGCGACCGGCCCGACCGGCCCGCGCCAGCCAGGCGCGCCGCGCCGCGGCCTGCTGGCCCTGGGCGCCGCGCTGCTGGCGCTGCAGCTGGGCGCCGCCGCGCCGGCGCGGGCCGCCTGGCCCGAGAAGCCGGTGCGCATCGTCGTCACCTTCGCCGCCGGCGGCGCCAGCGACATCGTGGCGCGCACCATCTCCGAGCCCCTGGCCAAGGCCCTGGGCCAGCCGGTGGTGGTGGACAACAAGCCCGGCGCGGGCGGCACCATCGGCGGGGCCGAGGTGGCGCGCGCCGCGCCCGACGGCTACACGCTGATGCTGTCGAACAGCACGCCGCTGTCGATCGGGCCCTGGACGGTGCCCAGGATGCCCTACGACCCGGTCAAGCAGTTCAGCCACGTGGCGATGCTGGGCATCGCGCCGGTGGCCATCCTGGCCAACCCCAAGACCGGCCCGGCCACGCTGAAGGACCTGCCGACGTACTACGGCGCGGGCGGCGCCGGGGCCGGTGGCAGCTTCGGCAGCGGCGGGCCCGGCTCGATCGGCCACGTGGTGGGCGAGATGGTCAAGCACGCGATGAAGTTCGGCATGACCCACATCCCCTACAAGGGCGGCGCGCCGATGACCACCGACCTGATCGCCGGCACCATCCCGCTGGGCATCGACGTGATCACCGCCTACGTGCCGATGATGAAGAGCGGCCAGCTCAAGGGCCTGGCCGTCACCTCGCGCAGCCGCTCGCCGCTGGCGCCCGACGTGCCCACGGTGGTGGAGCTGGGCCTGCCGCAGCTGGTGGCCGAGAACTACTTCGGCGTCAGCGGCCCCGCCGGCCTGCCCAAGGACGTGAGCGACAAGCTGGGCGCCGCGCTCGCCACGGTGATGGCCGATCCGGCCGTTCTCAAGCGCCTGGAGGAGCTGGGCATCACCCCGGTGAAGCTGCCGCCCGGCGGCTTTGCCGAGGTGGTGGCCAGGCAAATTGCCGACTGGGCGCCGGCGATTAAGGCGGCGGACCTGAAGCCCTGACGGGCTGAGGGCTGGGGGAGGGCCGGCGGCCTGGGGATCGGCCGACGGCCGGCGCGGCGCCGCGCTCCGCTGCCCCCCGCGCGCCGCCGCCTCAGGCCGCGGGCCGCGGCGGCTTGGGCCGGCGCATCGCGGCGGCAGCCGCCGCGAGCGCCGCGATCGCCGCGCCAGCCGTGGCCCAGGCCAGCGGCGGAATCCAGCCCGGCACGCCGCCCGAGCCGGCCGCCGGCGGCGCCGGCAGCACCAGCAGCTGGCCCAGCTTGTCGGCGCCGAGCGCCAGATCGATCACCTGGGCCTGCTTCAGCGTCTCTTCGGGCACCGGGTCGCCGATGCGCAGCTGGTCGGTCTTGCCCGCCAGGGCCACCACGCGCTGGCGCACGTTGACCACCGCCGCGCCCTCGAAATAGCCGAGCGAGGCATACGAGGACAGCGCGGTCTGGGTGTCGCCATAGTCGCCGGTGGCCAGCGCCGTGCCCACGCCGCGCACCAGGGTCTTGTCGCTGAGCGCCTGCAGGTGCGCCAGCTGCTCCTCGCGCTGCAGCCCGGCGCGCTTGAGCTCGGGTAGCGCGCCCGCGGCCAGCCACAGTCCCAGCAGCACCGTCAGCCCCGACAGCACCACCGCCAGCCGCGCGGCCAGGCGCGGTGACTGCACGCTGCCGGCCGCATCGGCGCCCTGCCAGACCATGGCTGCCGACGCCTCCGGACCGGCCGCGGCCGCCCCGGGCGGCCGCATCGCCGCGCTGCACACCAGGCGCAGCAGGGTCTTGTCGCTCTCGCTGATCGCGTCGCGCCGCTCGTGGAACTGGGCCTCGGCCAGCACCACGTTGGGATCGTCCAGCCGCCAGGCCACGCCCCAGCGGCGCGGGCTCAGCTTGTGCAGCAGGGTCTCCTCGTCGTTGGCATGGGCCAGCAGGTTGATCGCCGCGGTGGCGGCCGGAAAGCTGGAATCCAGCGGCCGGTCGACCTGGCTGTCGGTGATCTCGCCCTGCTCGGAGATCGTCCACGCGGCCTGGAAGGTCATCGTGTCGACGTTGACCACCGAGGCCCGGAACGAGGCCACGCCCAGCTGCCGGAAGCTGCGCGCGATGTCCTGCGACAGCGCCAGCGGCAGCGGCGCGGAGCCGGTCGACGGGTTGGTGTCCTGGAACGGCCCGTCGGAGTACGACTCGGAGGTGGCGCCCGAGGCACCGAGGGTGGACCGCCAGAGGACTTTGGCCATGGAACTGCTGCGAGAGGGAAAGACTGAAGGGCGACGGATCAGTTGCTGTAGCCCATCGCGCGGCGCGTGGGCGCGGCGTAGGGGTCCAGCTCCTTGAGCACCGGGTCGTCGGCATCGACCATGTTGGTGATGCCGGTGGCCTTGACGAAGGCCGCGCCCTCGTCCTTGTCGGCGATGAAGCTCTTGAACTGGCCCCGCAACTTGGCGATGCGCTGGCTGCCCAGGCGCGGGTGCGCCACGATGATGAAGTTGGGGATGCGCGCAAACGCCTCCACCGTGCGCAGGCGCGAGGCCTCGTCCTGCGGCAGGGCGCGGAACTCGCCGTTGCTCATGATCGCGCCGGCCACCTCGCCAGTGAGCAGCATGCGGCCCACGCCCATGTCGGTGCGCGCGCCGCGGATCTCGTAGTCCTTGCCGGGCTCCAGGCCGTTCTGGCGGAACCACTGCAGGCCGTACAGCGCCACCAGCGAGGTGGGGTTGGCAAAACCAAGGGCTTTGCCGCGCACGTCGCCCGGGGCGTTGACGCCGTCGTCGGGCCGGGCCACGAACAGCGCGTTGATGCGCGGCTCGTACATCACCACCGGCACCATCTGCCGGTCGAGCTGCGCCACCCGGGCGAAGTGCGGCGCGGCCACCGACAGGTCGAATTCGCCTCGCATGGTGCTGTCGAAGAAGGCCTTGAAGTTGGCCGGGATCGCGATGCGCACCTTCTGGCCCTGGGTGCGCTCGAACCAGGCGCGCATGTTCTCGTACTGCGCCTGCAGCGTGGCGCTGGCGATGTTGGGCAGCACGCCGATCATGATCTCCTCGCCCACCGCGGGCACCGCGGCCACCGGCGGCACGGCCGGGGTGGCGGGCGCCGGGGCGGGCGCTGCGGCGGCCGGGGCCGGGGCGGGCGCGGGCGGCGTGGCTGCGGGCGCGGGTGCGGCTGGCGCTGGCGCGGCTGCACGCGGGGCGGTGGCGGGTGCGGGGTGGGTGCGGGGGCCGGGGTTGCCGCCGGGGCCGGTGCCGCGGCAGCCACCGGCCGGCTGCCCACCAGGCGCAGGTAGCGCTGGCCCGAGGGCTCGGTCACCAGCTCGAAGCGCATGCCGACCAGGATCTTGTTGGGGTCGGCCAGGCCGGTCTTCTGGGCGTCGTAGAGCTTCGACCACTGCCGGGCCGAGCCCAGCACCTTGGCGGCGATGCCAGAGAACGAATCGCCGGGCTGCACCTCGAAGGGCCCGCTCTCGCCGGCCTGCGACCAGGCCAGCGGCGCGGCCGCGGCAAGCATCAGGCCGGCGGCCACCGCATGGCGGCGCGGTGCGCTCGCCCAGGCGCTGGCGGGCGCCGTCATCCGAAACTCCATCTCATTCCTCCTGGACTGCGGGCCGCCCCAGCGGAGACCCGGCTTCACCTCGCACTGGCGATACCACCCTTTGCGCGTCCCTTGCGCGTCTGCTGCACGGCACTATAGGGGGGTGCCCACAACAACTTGTCACATCCCCGGCAATCCGTGATCGATTCCCACCCGGATTCGGGGGGCAAAAGGCCGCTTCAGGCGCCGGGCGCGGGCGGCTCCCGGGCCTCGGCGGCCAGGTGGCGCAGCGCGCGCTCGAACAGCTCGGGCGGCTGGCCGCCGCTGATCAGGTGGCGGCCATCGATCACCACCGCAGGCACCGCCGAGATGCCCTGCTCATGCCAGAACCGCTCGGCCGCGCGCACCTCGGCGGCGAAGCGGCCCTCGCGCAGCACGGCGGCAGCCTCGGTGGCATCGAGCCCGGCCTCGGCCGCGGCCTCGCACAGCACGGTGGCGTCCGACGGGTTGCGGCCCTCGGTGAAATAGGCCTTCAGCAGCGCGTGCTTCAGCCGCCGCTGGGCGTCGGCGTCGGTCTCGCCGGCCCAGTGCAGCAGGCGGTGGGCGTCGAAGGTGTTCCAGATCCGCCGGCGCAGCCCCTGGCCGAAGCTGAAGCCCACCGCGGCGCCACGCTGGCGCAGGGCCTCGCCGTTGGCGGCCACCTGCTCGGGGCCGATGCCGTACTTGCGGCCCAGGTGCTCGGCGATGTCCTCGCCCTCGGGCGCCATCTGCGGGTTCAGCTCGAAGGGGTGAATGTGCAGCGTGGGCCGGATCTCGGGGGCCACGCGGGCCAGGGCCTGCTCCAGCGAGTTCAGGCCCACGGCGCACCAGGGGCAGACCACGTCGGAGACAAAGTCGATGTGCATCGGGTGGGGCTCGGTGAGGAGGGTGTCGTGGGGCGGGGCCGGGGCGGAAGCCTGCTTCAGCGCAGCACCTCGGTCAGCAGCTGGGCCAGCCGGGCGCCGGCCTTCACCAGTTGCTGCTGCTGCAGATTCTCCCGTGCGCGGCGGTAGGCGGCCTCGTCGTCCACCCGCACCGGCCATTGCTCGGCCTCGCGTCGGTCGAAGCGCAGCGGCTCGAAGGCCTGTACCGCCACGCCCAGGGTCTCGCTGGCCCAGCGCGGCGCCCAGTCGGTGGCCGCGCCTGGGCTGGCGGGCACCTGGGCGGCGGCGGCCTTGCCCTCGCCGTCGAGCAGGCGCGTGGCCAGCTTGCCGGCCACGTCGTCCCACACCGCGTGCAGCTTGGCCGGGCCCAGGCGCAGGGCATTGCCGCCGGCATTGCTGTTGGCATCGGCCTCGGCATCGCTGGCCGGGTTCAGCCGGCGGCCGGCCAGGTCGAGGTAGACCGCGCCCACATGCAGCGGCTGGTGCAGGTCACCGACGAAGTGCACCAGCAGCCGCAGCGCCTCCTTGCGGTTGGCGATCGCGAAGCCCGGCGGGGGCTTGCGCCCCTGCAGCACCGCGATGCAGGCACCCACCGCCTGCACCAGATCGTCGGGGCCGGCGCCGGGCGCATCGGGCGCGTAGCCGGGCTGCTGCAGCGGGATGTTGGTGAAGTGCCAGGCCTTGTGGCGGCACTGCAGGTGGCTGGCAAAGCCGCCGCAGCGGCTGGCATTGCGCTGCACGAAGGCCACCAGCGCGGCCTGGCTGGCCGGGTTCTCGTAGACCGCGCAATCCTTGAACTGGCCGGCGCCCACGTAGGCCCAGCGCACGTTGGGTGCCTTGCCGCTGGATTCGACCGAGCGGGCGCAATCGGCCCACACCGAGGCCATCTGCAGGTTGCTGCCCAGGATGCTGCGCACCCGCTTGGCGGTGGGGGTGCCGGCGATCAGCTGGTCGGCGATGCCGCCCACCACCCGGTGGCCGAAGCCGTCCCAGGCCTGCGCAGGAGCGGCCAGGCCCAGCAGCAGGGCGGCCGCCGCCGCAGCCGCTGCGGCCAACCGGCGGCGCGGCGGGTGCTGGCGGGTGAGCAGGGCAGGCAGGGCAGCGTGCATCGGCGGCTCCGGGTGGCGGGGCGGCCCCGCTGGGGCGCCGATCCTAGCCGGGAAGGCGCACGCGCGCATGGCTGCGTATCCGCAGAAGGGGCTGCGCGCTAGCGCCAGATCGCCGTGGCCTCACTGTGGTGTCACTTTGGTCATCAGGCTCAATCACCGTTCACAAGCTGCCGGGCCAGCGCGTTGT
Source organism: Ottelia alismoides (assembly GCA_037367405.1). Classification (NCBI taxonomy): domain Eukaryota; kingdom Viridiplantae; phylum Streptophyta; class Magnoliopsida; order Alismatales; family Hydrocharitaceae; genus Ottelia; species Ottelia alismoides. The sequence goes on from JAZKJV010007662.1 coordinate 32,533, forward strand.
GCCGCTCGACCAGCGGGCCCAGCTCCAGCGTGGCCAGCTGGCCCTGGCGCACCACCACGTGGCCGTTGACGATGGTGTAGGCCGCCTGCTGCGGCGCGCACAGCAGCAGCGCGGCCAGCGGGTCGTGCACCGCGCCGCCGGCCAGCGCCGGGCTGCGCAGATCCCACAGCACCAGATCGGCCGCCATGCCCGGGGCCAGGTGGCCGATGTCGTCGCGGCCCAGCACCCGGGCGCCGCCGCGCGTGGCCACGGCCAGCATGTCGCGCGCGGTCATCTCGGCGGGGCCGTGGTCGCAGCCAAACGGCGCCAGTGCGCGGCCCACGCGGGCCAGCAGCAGGGGCGGTGCGGGCCTCGCCCAGCAGGTGGGCGCCGTCGTTGCTGGCGCTGCCATCGACACCCAGGCCCACCGGCACGCCGGCATCCAGCATGCGCCGCAGCGGCAGGATGCCCGAGGCCAGGCGCATGTTGCTGCAGGGGCAGTGCGCCACGCCGGTGCCGGTGGCGGCAAAGCGGGCGATGCCGGCGGCGTCGAGCTTCACGCCGTGGGCATGCCACACGTCTGCGCCCAGCCAGCCGCAGTCCTCGGCGTATTCGGCCGGCGTCATGTTGAAGCGGGCGCGGCTGTAGGCCACGTCGTGGTCGTTCTCGGCCAGGTGGGTGTGCAGCCGTGTGCCCAGGCTGCGCGCCAGCGCGGCGCTTTCGCGCATCAGGTCGCGGCTGACCGAGAACGGGCTGCAGGGCGCGGCCACCACGCGCAGCATCGCGTAACGGCCGTGGTCATGGTGCTGCTCGATCAGGCGCTGGGTGTCGGCCAGGATGGCGGCTTCGTCTTCCACCAGGCGGTCGGGCGGCAGGCCGCCCTGTGATTCGCCCACGCTCATGCTGCCGCGCGCGGCGTGGAAGCGCATGCCGATCGCGGCGGCGGCCTCGATGCTGTCGTCGAGCCGGCAGCCGTTGGGGTAGAGGTAGAGGTGGTCGCTGCTGGTGGTGCAGCCCGACAGCAGCAGCTCGGCCATCGCCAGCTGGGTGCTCACCCGCACCATCTCGGGCGTGAGCCGGGCCCACACCGGGTACAGCGCCTTCAGCCACGCGAACAGCTCGGCATCCTGCGCCGCCGGCAGCACCCGGGTGAGCGACTGGTACATGTGGTGGTGGGTGTTCACCAGCCCCGGTGTCAGCGCATGGCCGCGGGCGTCGATCACTTCGTCGGCGGTGGTGCCGGGGGGCATCTGTCCAACGGGCCAGATCGCCTCGATGCGCGGGCCGCGCACCAGCAGGCTGGCGCCGCGCAGCTCGCGGCGCTGGTCGTCCAGCGTGGCGATGCACTCGGCATCGCGGATCAGCAGCGTGGGTTCGGCAGGGGCGGGCATGGCGGGCGGGCTTGCAAGATCGGTGCGCGGATGGCGGGCTCTGCCCTCGGGGGCTGGCGCGGCCATCGGCTGCGGGCGGCGGGCGGCGGGGCGGGCAGGGCGGCCGGGCCGATCATCGGCCATCGTCCAGCGGCGCCAGCAGGGGCCACCACCTCGTCGGGCGTCAGCGCGCCATCGCCGCCGGCGGCCAGGTCCAGCAGGGTGCCGGCCAGGCGGGCCTTGCGCTGCTGCAGCGCCAGCATGCGCTCCTCGATGCTGCCGGCGGCCACCAGGCGCCACACCAGCACCGGGCGCTGCTGGCCGATGCGGTGGGCACGGGCGGCGGCCTGGGCCTCGACGGCGGGGTTCCACCAGGGGTCGAGCAGCAGCACGGTATCGGCCGCGGTCAGGTTCAGGCCGGTGCCGCCGGCCTTCAGGCTGGCCAGCAGCACCGGCACCGCGCCGGCCTGGAAGTGCCCCACCACCGCCTCGCGCTGCGCGGTGGGCGTGTTGCCGGTGAGGGCCAGGTGCGCGATGCCCAGCGCGCGCAGCTCGGCGGCCACCAGAGCGAGCATGCCAGTGAACTGCGAGAACACCAGCACCCGGTGGCCGCCGGCCACCAGCGTGGGCAGGGTGGCGGCCAGCCACTCCATCTTGGCGCTGGCGCCGCTGCCGGCCGACGGACCGACGGCCACCCCGGCGCCACCGGGCCCGCCCTGCGCGCCCGGGCCACGCTGGCCGCCTGTGTCGTCGGCAGCTGCAGGCGCGATGCCGTGCACCAGCCGCGGGTCGTTGCACACCTGGCGCAGGCGCAGCAGGGCATCGAGCACGGTGGGCATCGCCGGGCCCAGGCCGTGGCTGTCCAGCACCTGGCGCACGTTGCGGTCGCAGGCCAGGCGCAGGCTTTCGTACAGCTGGCGCTGCGCGCCGGCGAGCGCCACGCGCTGCACCTGCTCGGTGATCGGCGGCAGCTCGGCCGCCACCTCGGCCTTGCGCCGGCGCAGGATGAAGGGGGCCAGGCGCGCGGCCAGCAGGCGGGCGCGCAGGGTCTCGCCGTTCTTCTCGATCGGCGTGCGCCAGTCGCGCTGGAAGCTGCGCGCATCGCCCAGGAAGCCCGGCAGCAGGAAGTGCATCTGCGACCACAGCTCGCCCAGGTGGTTCTCGATCGGCGTGCCGGTCAGGCACAGGCGGTGGCGGGCATCGAGCCGGCGCGCGGCGGTGGCGGCGCGGCTGCCGGCGTTCTTCACCATCTGTGCCTCGTCCAGCAGCACCAGGTGCCAGGGCTGGCGGCGCAGCGGCAGCGCGTCGCGCCACAGCAGCGGGTAGCTGGTGAGCACCAGGTCATGCGTGGCCATCTGCGCATGCAGCGCGTGGCGGCCGGGGCCGGCCAGCAGCAGCAGGCGCAGGGCCGGCGCCACCCGCGCGGCCTCGGCCTGCCAGTTGAACAGCAGCGAGGCCGGCGCCACCACCAGGGCCGGGCGGTCGAGCCGGCCAGACTGCTTTTCCAGCAGCAGATGGGCCAGGGCCTGGGCGGTCTTGCCCAGGCCCATGTCGTCGGCCAGGATGCCGCCGGCGCCCAGGCTGGCCAGGCGCTGCAGCCAGGCCAGGCCCTGCAGCTGGTAGGGCCGCAGCTGCAGGCCCAGGCCGGCGGGCGGCGCCACCGGCGGGCAACCGCGCGGTGCCGGCTCCACCAGGCCCTGCTGCTGCAGCCAGGCCCAGGCCTCGGTGGGGGTCTCCAGCGCCCAGGGCGGCGGAGGCTGGCCGGGTGGGCCGCCCAGCGCACTGCGCAGTGCGGCCAGGCGCGCGGCCTCCCAGCGGGCCAGCTCCAGCCGGCCATCGCCGCGCCGCACGCGGATGTGGCCCAGCAGATCCAGCATCTGGCCGACGATGGCCTTCAGCGGCGCCGCCTCGGCATCGATCACCCGGCCGCCCGGGGCCACCAGGCGGATCAGCGCGTCGTCGGGGATCGCGGCCAACGCCTCGGCATCGCGCCAGCGCCCGTCGCTCTTGATCAGCCGGCCCAGCATCGGCACCAGGTCCATGGTCTCGGGGCCTTCGCGCGTGAGCACGCTCAGCTTCAGGCCCAGCAGCCAGGCGCCCAGGCCGCCCGGGCCGTCCAGCGGCTCGAGCTTCAGCTGCCAGCCGGCCACCGGCAGCGCGGCATGGGCAAAGCCCGGGCGCTGGTCGATCGCCCAGCCCTCGGCGCGCAGCGCGGGCAGGGCCTCGGCCCAGAAGGCGCCGAAATCGCTCTCGCGCACCAGGCTGCGCGGCTGGGCGCCGGCAGGCAGGCCCAGAGCGGGCAGCGCGGGCGGCGGGCCGCGCCATTGCAGCGCGTCCATCGGCAGCGGGTGCAGGCCCAGGCGCTGCAGGCGGGCCTCGGCCGCGGCCTGCTGGGCGGGCGTGGGCTGCGCGCCGGCGGGCCGCCAATCCAGCCAGGCCAGGCTGAGCTGCGGGCCGCGGGCACCGAACAGCGGCACCCGCGCCGGCGGGCGCACCGGGCCGCAGGGGCGCAGGCCCAGCAGGCCGTCGCCGCGGTCGAGCGTGCGCAGGCCCAGCACGGGCTGGGCGGGGGCCGGCGCCGGTGGCGGCGGGCGCGGCGCGGGCGGCGGGGGCGGCATGGCCGGCATTGTCGGCAGGCGCTGGTGGTGGGTGGCGGGTGGCGGTTGGCGGGTGGCGGCTGGCGGCTGGCGGTTGGCGGTTGGCGCGCGGCCGTCGGGGCCACCTGGGGCCGGCTGTGCGCCAACTGCAGCAGCTGCCCGCGCGCTGGGCAGGCCGGCCTGTGCCGCGGCTTGTTCCGCATCAGGCTGGGGCCGCGGCGGCGCGATCCTGGGGAGCGGCGGCCGCGCCGCCTTCGGGTATGGTGGGCAGCGTCGTTCCAGCCGCCCGCCGCCGCCCCCGTGCCCGTCGACCCGCCGGATCCCGGCCCCACCGCCGCGGTGGTGGAGCGGGTCTTCCTCTTCACCGACATCGAAGGCAGCACCCGGCTGTGGGATGCCGAGCCCACCGCCATGGCCGCGGCGATGGCCGCGCACGACCGCATCGCCCGCCAGGCCGTGCAGGCCGCCGGCGGCGAGCTGGTGAAGGGCACCGGCGACGGCATCCACGCCGCCTTCGGCAGTGCCAGCCCGGCCTTGCAGGCGGTGCTGGCGATGCAGCAGGCCCTGCAGGCCCA
>JAZKJV010007663.1:0-52120 GCA_037367405.1 Ottelia alismoides
TCGAGCTGGGCGACCGTGAAGCTGATCACGCGCGACGGCGCCTCAGCCGATCATCTGCGGGATCGAGGAAAGGATGCGGCGCGTGAAGTCCACGAGCACGGTGAGCATCCACGGCCCCGCCAGCAGGATCACGAGGAACATCGCAAGCAGCTTCGGGATGAACGAGAGCGTCATCTCGTTGATCTGCGTGGCCGCCTGGAAGATGCTGATGACGAGCCCCACACCGAGCGCGGTGAGCAGCAGCGGCGCGGACACGAGCATCAGAACCTCCAGCGCTTGCTGGATGAGGGTGATGACCGATTCGGGTGACATGGACGGGGTCCTCGACGGGGTGCGGTCAGGTGTAGAAGCTGCGGACGAGCGAGCCGATGAGCAGGTTCCAGCCGTCACGAGCACGAACAGCATCAGCTTGAACGGCAGCGAGATGATCACGGGCGAGAGCATCATCATCCCCATGGACATCAGCACGCTCGACACGACGAGGTCGATGATGAGAAAGGGGATGAACACCACGAAACCGATCTGGAAGGCGGTCTTCAGCTCGGAGATCACGTAGGCCGGCACCAGCACCTTCATCTGCACGTTCTCCGGGCCCTTCGGCGGCTCGGAACGCGACAGCTGAACGAACAGCGCGAGATCCGATTCGCGCGTCTGAGTCAGCATGAACTGCTTGAGCGGCACCGCGGCCTTCTCCACGGCCTCCTGGAACGGGATGGCCTCGTCGGAGAACGGCTTGTAGGCCTCGGTGTAGATGCGGTCGAAGACCGGCCCCATCACGAAGAACGTCAGAAACAGGGACAGGCCCACGAGCACCTGGTTGGGCGGGGTCTGGATCGTGCCGAGCGCCTGTCGCAGGAGCGAGAGCACGATGATGATCCGCGTGAAGCTGGTCATCATGAGCAGGATCGCCGGCAGGAACGTGAGCGCCGTGAGGAGCAGCAGCGCCTGCAGCGACAGCGAATAGGTCTGGGCGCCGCCCGGGCCGGGTGCGGACGTCACGGCCGGGAGCCCCGCCTGCGCGAAGGCGCCATCGGCGGCGAGCAGACCCAGCAGGAGGACGAGAGGAAACGCCGGCTTCATGCCGGCGGATTATCCCCGAAAGGTCCCGCGGGCGCCGCACTCGCGCGGGGGTTTTCTCTCGCGAAGTGGCGTCAGGAACGCTCTCGTTGCGCGAGCCACCTGGCCACGAGCCCCTCGGGCGCGAGCGCCTCAGCGCCGCCCTGGGCGCCCTCGGGCGGCCGGTCCAGGGTGTGGAGGAGGTTCACCTGCGTGCCGGTGACGCCCAGCACCAGCCACTTGTCGCGGACCTCGACGATCACGACGCGCTCGCGCGTGCCCACGTGAACACCGCCGATCACGCGTACCGGGCCGCCGCCGGCGCGCACGCCGGGGAGGTAGCGGCGCGCCAGCCAGGCCGCCGCCCCGATGGCCGCCATGACCAGCGCGAGACCGAACACGACGGACAGCATGGTGGACAGGCCGCCCGGCGCGGGTACATCGGCGGCGAGGGCGGTCGCCGGCCCCAGGACCGGGATCAGCCCGGCGCGGATACGGCGCGCCACGCTCATCGGTTGATGCCGCGCAGCCGTTCCTCGGGCGTGATGATGTCGGTGAGGCGGATGCCGAACTTGTCGTTGACCACGACCACCTCGCCCTGGGCGATGAGGCAGCCGTTCACCAGCACGTCCATGGGCTCGCCGGCCATGGCGTCCAGTTCGACGACCGAGCCTGGGCCAGCTGAAGCAGATTGCGGATGGCGATCTTCGTGCGCCCCAGTTCGACGGTAGAACGTGACGGGGATGTCGAGGATCATCTCGATCTTGTTGGGCACGACGCCGCCCAGCGCATCGGGCTTGAGTTCCTGGAACACGCTGCCGGCGGGCTTCACCACGGGATCGGGCTCGGCCACCGCCGCCTCGGGTGCCGAGGACTGCTGCTCCGCGAGCGCCGCCGCCCAGTCGTCGGCGGAGATGTCGTCCTGTTCCTCGTCAGCCCTCACCCTCTCCCTCACCCTCCGCGGTCGGCATGCGGATGCGCTCGACCTTCAGGGCGTACTTGCCGTTCGCGATGCCGTACTTGCATTCAGCGACCGGAATGCCGTTGACCATCGCCGACACGGTCTCGGGAATGTCCAGCGATATCACGTCGCCCACCTCCAGTTCCGACACCTCGCGCAGCGTGAGCCTCGCGGTCGCGAGATTGGTCACGAGGTCCACTGCGGCGTCCTGCACCTGACGGGTCATCAGCTTCACCCAGCGCAGGTCCGCCTCGGCGCGGTCCGCCTGGAAGCTGCTGTAGATCACATCGCGGATCGGCTCCAGCGTGCTGTAGGGCAGGCACACGAAAAGATCGCCGCCGCCGCTGCCGAGGTCCACGGAGAAGCTCGCGGTCACCACCACTTCCGTGGGTGTGCAGATGTTCGCGAACTGCGTGTTCATCTCCGAGCGCACGTACTCGTACTTGAGCGGGTACACGGGTTCCCAGGCCTTGCGCATCTCCTCGAAGACGACGTCGAGGAGACGGCGGATCACCCTCTGCTCGGTGGGTGTGAAGTCCCGGCCTTCGATGCGCGTGTGTATCTGGCCCGAGCCGCCGAAGAGATGGTCCACCACCTGGAACACGAGGGTGGGTTCCATGATGATGAGGCCGGAACCGCGCAGTGGCGTCGGGTGGACGACGTTGAGGTTGGTGGGCACCACCAGATTGCGGACGAAGTCGCTGTACTTCTGCACCTTGATCGGGTTGATCGCGATCTCGGCGCTGCGCCGCATGAAGTTGTAGAGGCCCAGGCGGAACAGCCGCGCGAAGCGCTCGTGGATGAGTTCCAGCGTGGGCATGCGCCCCACGGACGATCCTCTCCTGCCTGCCGATGTCGTACGCGCGGACGCCACCGCCATCCGCCTCGTCGGTAGTGTCCTGATCCGGTTCCCCCGGTGACACCGCGCAGCAGCGCATCGACTTCTTCCTGGGAAAGGATGTCGTCGGCCATCGACCCCTACTGTATGACGAAGGACGTGAGCAGCACGTCCAGCGCCCCCTTCTTCGGCTTGTAACTCATTTCCTTGCCTTCGGGCGGGCGCCGATACATGCCAAGCGGTTTGTTGACCGCATCGCGGATTTCCACGCGAATGCGGTTCTTGCCTTCCACGGTGTTCAGTTCCTCCACCTTCTTGCTGCTGAGGATCAGCAGGATTCCGTTGCGGGATCTCGGGCAGATGCAGCTTGATCTTGTCCGCGATCTCCGGACCCGACACCTTCACGTCGATCCCCACCTGCAGGTAGCGATCGGCAGCTTCGCTGGACAGGTTGACGACGAACGGTTCGAGCGACGCGTACACCGGAGCTTTCGCCTTGCTGTCACCGTGATCCTCGTCCTCTTCGCCATGGCCGCCGCCCTCACCTTCCCCGTCCTGGCCCGCCTCGCCGTGAGCATCACCGCCTTCGTCCTGGGCCTCGGCGACCTCGTCGCCCCTTCTTGTGCTTGCCCTTGGGCTTCTTCTTGCCGCCCATCAGGAACCACGCGGCACCGCCACCTCCGGCGAGCACCACCACCAATGCCGCGATGATGATGATGAGCAGCTTCTTCTTTTTCTTGCCGCCTTCCTCGGGGGCTCCCCCGTCCACCACCGTTGCCGTCGCTGCCTTTGCGACATGTTTCCCTCGACTCGTTAGAGAGTTAGAACCCACATGTCATCGGCGTAAACTGGCCGACTCTGGAGTGGAAAACGCTCGCGACGGAGGCTGTTCGGGGGCTGCGGTGCAAACTCCTTATAAAACAATCGCCTTTATCGGCAACTTTAGGTGCTTTTGGAGCTTTGCGCAAGAACTCGCCCCGTGTACAGGAAAAGAAGGGCCAAATGACATCCGGATTCACCCGCCGGGCGACCTGCGCCGGCCCTGTGGGCGACGCCCCGGCAGCCGGCCGGGCGAGCGCCGGGTCGCCTGCCAGTCCGCGGCGGCGGTCCCTGCTGGGACTGCTGCCGGCGACGGCGCTTCTGGCACCCCGGGCCATGGCAGGAGCCGCGTCCGCCGGCACCGCGCTTTTCGCCGACCCCGTCTGCGCCGAGCACGTACCCCCGGCCGGACATCCCGATCAGACGGCACGCCTCGCGGCGGTCCTCGAGGCCCTGACCCCGCTGGTCACCTCGGGCCAGCTCCATCCGATGACGCCGGTCCCGGCCCGGGACGCCGATCTCGAACTGGTCCACGACCCGGCCTACGTGGCGCTCGCCCGCGCCGAGGCTGCCGCGGGCGAGGAGCGCCTCAGTACCGGCGACACGCCCCTGTCCCCCCGATCGATCGAGGCGGCGACGGCTGCAGCGGGTTGCGGGCTGAGTGCGGTCGACGCGGTTCTCGGGGGACGCTGCCGATCCGCCTTCTGCGCCGTACGCCCGCCGGGACATCACGCCTCGGCGCGCACGGGCATGGGATTCGGCATCTTCAACACGATCGCGATTGCCGCGCGTCATGCACGGCGGCGCCACGGCGTCGAGCGCATCCTGATCGTCGACTGGGATGTGCACCACGGCAACGGCACGCAGGCGACGTTCTGGGCAGACGGCAGCGTGCTCTTCTTCGACACGCACCAGCATCCGTGGTACCCGGGCACCGGCGACGCCTCCGAATCGGGCGAGGGACGGGGAGAAGGACTCATCGTCAACCGGCCGCTGCCCGCCGGGACGGACGGGGAAACGGTACTCGCGCTCTACGACGCGACGCTGCGACGCGCGGCAGACCGGTTCCGTCCGGAAACTGGTCCTCGTGTCCGCGGGCTTCGATTCACGCATCGACGACCCGCTCGGGCGGTTCCGACTGACCGATGCGGATTTCGACCGCATGACCGAACGGATCCTCGACATCGCCGACCGCCACGCGGGCGGCCGGTGTGTCTCGATCCTGGAGGGAGGATACAACCTGGGCGGGCTGGCGAGCGCCGCCCGGACCCACGTGGAACGGCTCTGCCGCGCGTGAGGCGGCCCTGCGCGTCAGGCGAAGAGGTCCACCGCGCGCAGGCCGGCGATCGGCCCGTTCCAGAGGACTTCGCCGGCACCTCGCACTTCGGTCACACCACCGGTCTCACGACCGCGGGACGAACCGCGCCCCTGCTGGTCCGGCGCCTGCCGGTCGTTCGATCGGGCGTCCGCACCGACGAACACGCTGCCGAGACCGATGCCGGCCTCCGCGAAGGCCTCGGCCAGGCGGGGCATCGATGCCTGGATCGCCTCGCGTACGGGCGCATGCGGGGAATGGAAGGAGACGGTCGCCTGGTCCCCCTGCAGACTCACCGTGACTTCCACGGGTCCGAGGTTCGGCGGGTTCAGCTGCAGTTCCGCGGTGGGCTGGCGGCTCTGCGTCATGACCGACACCCGGTCGGCCAGGGCATCGCCCCACCCCGGCGCGCCCACGGGCACCGTGATCGCGGGTTTCGGCACATCGGCGGACTTCGTCTGCGTCTGCGCCGACGGGCTCAGGGCTGCCGCGTCCGTCGTCGCGAGCGGCGCCGCTGCCGCCTTCGTCGTCACGGGTTCCGTATCGCCCAGCCCCGCGATCCGCAGGGGCTTGCGTTCGTCTGAGCCTGCGCGATCGCACCGAGCAGCGCGCCGAACGCACCGGGATCATCCGTCTGCGCAGCCGCCGCTGCCGGACGGGTCGAGCCATCGTCGGGCAGCGCCACGAGGCGCCGCATCGGGGCGGAAACGCCTTCGGTGTCGGGACCGGTCACCGATGCGGAGAGCAATTGCGTACCGTCGCGGCCCGCACGGGATGCCGCCTCGTCGGGGCGGCCGGCAGAACGCAGCGCCACGAAACTGGCGGTGACATCGGCCTGCCCGGCGAGACCCAGAAGGGTGGCGACATCGGGCACCGGCACCGCGGGCGCCGTGGCGTCGGCCTGGGGCGGGGCTGCCGACCGGGCATCGGCCGGCGTCTCGGGTTTCGCGAGTTCGGAACGGAGAACCTGCTGGAAACTCTCCTGCCCCTCGGCCTCCGGGGCGGCGGGCGCCGCGGCATCCGGCGAGGGGGAAGCGGCAAGTTTGGCCGGCTGTGCCGCGGCGGGCGGCAAGAGCATTCCTTCGGGCATGGGCTAACTCCTTGTTGCGAGGGCTTTGCCGGAGGAATTGGCAATCGGCGTGCCACTAGCCCGGATGTTTCACCAGGCCACGGGATGACGGCGAGAGGTGCATGGCGAGGCAGGCTGCGCATCCCGCGCCAGGCCAAAAGCCGTGCCTCTTGACGCGAAGCGGGGGGCGCGGGATGACCGCAAGGCGCCCGCCGGCGCCCGTGGAGGCCGGCAGACCGAGTCGTACCGAACCCCAATTCGTCGCAGACGCAAGGGACATCGAGGCGCAGCCCATTCTCGGGGCCGATCCGGTGAAACATCCGGGCTGGGCCTGCCTTCCTGATCCATCCGGGACGGACGCGGATCGCGTCCGCCGCATCCCTCAGCCGGAGTTCCCGGTCCTGCTCCGCCCCTCGCGGTCGGCCCGGGACGCGAACTCGTCGGTACGCTTCTGCTCCGCCCGGGATTCGCGCTCCAGTTCGCCTTCCGCATGCCGTTCGGCCAGCACGTCGATCGCGCGCTCCTTCTGCCGCTGGGTCTCCCAGAACTGGCGGGCCCCGTCCCAGAGCGCGCGGGCGCGCTCGACCTCCTTCTCCTGCACGGCGATGGCTGCGTCGAGCCGCCGGATGAAGCCATCGAAGTCCCGCAACCGCGAGGCGGTCGTGCCGTGCGCAAGGAGGGCGCCGCGCTGCTCCAGATATTCCCGCCGGAAGGTCCGCAGTTCCTCCAGCCGCTTCTCCTGCTGCGACTTGCGCTCACCGTGCCGCCGCAGGGCCGTCGCGGCGTCCTCGGTGCGACGCTGCAGCACGCCGCGGATGGGCTCCAGCGGAAAGCGCGCCATCAGCCGGTCCGGCCGCCTTCGGCTAGCAGCGCCGACAGCGCGAGCGTGCTCATGCGGTAGTCGGACCGCTCGTGGACGTCCTGCCGCAAGTACGCGAACAGGCCGTCACGCATCCGCAGCGCCTCGTCCACGTCTGGATCGGCGCCGGTCACGTACGCGCCCACGTTGACGAGGTCCCGGCTGCGCCGGTAGGCCGCGTAAAGGCGCCGGAACCGGCGGATGCGCACCAGTTCCTCGGGCGGCACGATCTCGGTCATGGCCCGGCTGATGGAGGCCTCGATGTCGATGGCGGGATAGTGCCCCTGCTCGGCGAGATCGCGCGAGAGGACGAAGTGCCCGTCGAGGATGGCGCGGGCGCTGTCGGCGATGGGGTCCTGCTGATCGTCGCCTTCGGTGAGCACGGTGTAGAACGCCGTGATGGATCCCTCGCCCTCGTCGCCGTTGCCGGCGCGCTCCACCAGCTGGGGCAGCTTCGCGAACACCGAGGGCGTGTAGCCCTTTGTCGCGGGCGGCTCGCCGATCGCCAGCGAGATCTCGCGCTGCGCCATCGCGTAGCGCGTGAGCGAGTCCATGATGAGCAGCACGTGCCGCCCCTCCGCGCGGAAATGCTCGGCGATCGTCGTCGCGTACGCCGCGCCGTGCAGCCGCAGCAGCGGCGGGGCGTCCGCCGGTGCCGCCACCACCACCGAACGGGCGCGGCCCTCGGGCCCGAGGATGTTCTCGATGAACTCCTTCACCTCGCGGCCCCGCTCGCCGATGAGCCCCACCACCACGATCTCGGCGGACGTGTAGCGCGCCATCATCCCGAGCAGCATGCTCTTGCCCACGCCGCTGCCCGCGAAGAGTCCGATGCGCTGACCGCGTCCCACGGTCAGAAGGCCGTTGATGGCGCGCACGCCCACGTCCAGCACCTCGCGGATGGGCACGCGCTCCAGAGGGTTGATGGGGCGGCTGTACAGCGGCACCTGGCGGTCGAACGCGAGCGGGCCCCGGTCGTCGAGCGGGCGGCCCGTGCCGTCCAGGACGCGCCCGATGAGCCCCGCGCCGACGCCCACCTGACGGGTGCGGTCCTCGGCGCGGCGCCGCGGGATGAAGTCCACGCCCAGACGCGGCGTGCGCACGGCGCCGGTCTCGGCGGGCACCACCAGGGCGCCTGGTTCCAGACCATAGACGTCGGTGGCGGGCATGAGGTACAGGCGCTCGCCCGAGAATCCCACGACCTCGGCATCGACGCGCTGTCCCGTGGGCGCGACCACGTGGCACGTGTTGCCCACGGGAACCTTCACGCCCACCGCTTCCATCATGAGGCCCGCCACGCGCGTGAGACGCCCGCTGACGGTCCAGGGCGGCACGGAGGCGGAAGCGCTGTGACAGTCCTCGAAGTACTTCTGCCAGCGGCGCAGACGGCTCATGGCGGCACGCGGGACGCGGCGTTCAGAGGTTCAGATCGAGCCACGCGTCGTCGCGACCGAGCGTGGCCACGATCCGGCGCCACCGGTTCTCGAGCGTGGCGTCGATCTCGGTGGTGCTGTTCTGGAACTTGCAGCCGCCGCGCTCGATCCGCTCGTCCTCCACGAGGACCCACTGCCCCAGTTCGGGATCCTCCGAACTGGCGACCACCGTGCGCACGATCGCGGCGTCGTCCGGATGCAGGATGAGCCGCGGGCTCGCGCCCAGCTCGGGAAAGCTGCGGGTCGCGTCGCGGATGACGGCGAGCACGAGTTCGGGCTTCACGCGCAGCGACTGCCGGAGGATCTGCTTGGTGAGTTCGAGGGCGAGGGACATGACGTCGTTGGCGATGCCCTGCTCCAGGTCCTCGGCGAGCGTCTCCAGGTGCGTGAGCACGGCACGGAAGCGATCCAGGTCGGGGATGGCCGCCTGCAGACCTTGGGCGTGCCCCGTTTCGTAGCCTTCGCGACGGGCCTGCTGGCGTACCGCCTCGAGTTCCGCGGGGTCCGGTTGGAGCGCGGGCATCGCCGCCGGCGCCGGCTGGACAGGGGCTGGCGGGAACGACGGCCTCGGCCGAACCCGGAACCGGGTCGGTCCGCGGCTTCTCCGCAACAGGCTGGGACGGAGCCGGGGCGACCGGGCTGCCGGGGGCCGCCGGCGCCGCGAAGTCGCCGGGCACCCAGCGGCGCACGCTCGGGGTCTCGTTGCGGCGGAACACCCGGCTATTCGACAAGGCCCTCGTCTCCGCCCTTCGACCCGATCACGATCTGGCCCTCCTCGGCGAGGCGCCGGACCACCTTGAGGATCTCCTTCTGCTCGGACTCCACCTCGGACAGGCGCACCGGCCCTTCGCCTCCAGGTCCTCGCGGAGCATCTCGGCCGCCCGCGACGACATGTTCTTGAAGATCTTCTCCTTGAGCGCCTCGGAAGTCCCCTTCAGCGCGACGACGAGCGTCTCGGACTGGACCTCGCGCATGAGGAGCTGGATGCTGCGGTCGTCGAGCTCCAGCAGGTTCTCGAAGACGAACATCTTGTCCTGGATCTTCTGCGCGAGTTCGGCGTCGGTCTCCTTGATGTAGTCCGTGATGGATGCCTCGAACTGCCCCATGTAGTTGAGGATCTCGGCGGCCACGTCCACGCCGCCCAAGGCGCTGCTCTTCTTCACGCGTTCGCCGCCGGTCAGCAGCTGCGTGAGCACCTCGTTGAGGTCGCGCAGCGCCGCGGGCTGGACCCCCTCCAGCGTGGCGATGCGCAGCATGACGTCGTTGCGGGTGCGCTCGGAGAACGCCTTCAGCACGTCGCTCGCCTGGTCGCTGTCCAGGTGCACGAGGATGGTCGCGATGATCTGCGGATGCTCGTTCTTGATGAGCTCGGCCACCGATGCGGCGTCCATCCACTTGAGGCTCTCGATGCCCGCGTTGTCGTTGTTCGTGAGAATGCGGTCGATCAGCGCGGCGGCCTTGTCGTTGCCGAGCGCCTTCGTGAGCACCGAACGGATGTATTCGTCCGAGTCGGTGCTGATGCTGTCCTGGTGCTTCTCGGCCTCGCTCCTGAAGTCGGTGATGACCTCCTCGACGCGCTCGCGCGGAATCGACTTGGTCTTCGCGAGTTCGAGGCCCAGCTTCTGGACTTCCCTGGGACCCAGATGCTTGAAGACCTCCACGGAGGCTTCCTCGCCCAGCGTCATGAGCAGCGCGGCGGCCTTCGCGACGCCGTCGTCACTCATCCTTGCTCACCCAGTTGCGGATGATCTGCGCCACCAGCCGCGGATTGTCGCGGGCGAGTTCACGGACGAGGCGCAGATTGCGTTCGTACTCGGTCTCCCCGGCGGACGGCGGCGTCTCGCCTGTGGCCTGCCCCTCCGCGCCCCCTGTACCGCCCGCGCCGCCTTCACCCGCCTCCCCTCCCACGGCCCCGCTCCCGCCCTCGGCACCGGCGCCCGCCGGCACGGGCTCGGGCGGCTGGCCGAGCTTCACGATGTCGCGGACCCCGGACCGGACCACCAGCAGGAAGGCGACCGCGAAGGCGAAGATCGCGAGCCACTTCACGCCCTCCATCGCATAGGGGAGGTTGGCCGGGTTCTTCCAGAACGGCGTCGCTTCGTCCTCGGCACGGAACACGGCATTCACGACATTGACGGAGTCACCCCGGTCCTTGTCGAATCCCATCGCCTCGCGGACGAGATTGGTGATCTGGGCCATCTCCTTCTCGTCGTAGGGCACGAGCTTCGATTCGCCGCCGTCCACCACCTTCTTGTGGTTCACCAGAACCGCGACCGACAGTCGCTTGACGGCGCCCACCTCGCCCTTCACGTGGCGGATGGTCTTGTCCACCTCGAAGTTGGTCTTGCTGTCCTTCTGCGAGGTGGTCGCCATCGGCGGACCCGCTTCGCCCTGGGCCGGCGCGTTCGGCGCGACCAGCGGAGCGCTCGCCGCACCGGGCGGGGTGTTCGACAAGGCCCCCGGAACGCCTTGCGGCGGCTGCGGGGTCTGGCTGGTGGACTCGGCGATCTGCTGGCTGCGGATCGCCTGATCCTTGGGGTCGCTGTTCGGCCGGTAGGACTCCGAGGTCTGCTCGGTCTCGGAGGAAGTCGAGGGTTGCCGCGACCTGCGCACGCACGTTGCCGGGCCGGTCATGGGCTTGAGGATGGTCTCGATCTTCCGCGCGATGCCGTCCTCGATGCTGCGGAGGTACTTGAGCTGCGCGCGGTCGAGGCCTGCGAGACCGGCGTCCTGCCCCGGGCCCGACAGGAGGGTGCCCGCCTGATCCACGACCGTGACCTGCCTCGGCGAGAGTTCCGGCACGCTGGAGGCAATGAGGTGGACGATGCCGGCGACCTGGACCGGGTCCAGCACGCGGCCGGGGTGCACCGTGACCAGGACGGAGGCGCTGGGCTTCTGGTTGTCGCGGACGAATACCGACGGCCGCGGGATCGCGAGGTGGACCCGCGCCTCCTGCACCTCCTTGAGCGACGCGATGGTCCGCCCCAGTTCGCCCTCCAGCGCCCGCTGGAAGTTCACCTGCTCCAGGAACTGGCTGGCGCCGAATTTCTGGCCTTCCATGAGCTCGAAGCCGACCCCGCCGCCCTTGGGCAGACCCTGGGTCGCAAGCTGCAGCCGGGTCTGGTAGACGCGATCTTCGGGCACCAGGATGGCGCCGCCACCTTCGGCGATCCGATACGGGATGTTCAGCTGGGTGAGCTGCGCGATGATCGCGCCCCCGTCCTTCTCCGAGACGTTGGAAAACAGCACGCGGTAGTTCGGTGCGCCCACCAGGAGGGACGCGACGACGATCACCGCCACGAGTCCGGCGACGCCGACGATCAGGCCGATCTTGCGGCCGTTGGACAGGTCGTTGAAGCCCTTGACGAGGGTCTGGAGGATGTCGCGCGGGGACTGGGCCATCCGGTCACCCGTTCGCGCGGGGAAGGTACCAGGGTCGCCGGTGCGGAACCGGCGCGGAGACGGAGGCCGACGAGATCGATGTGTTCATCGCCTCGCGCAAGCCCATGGGGGAAGGTCCCCGCCATGCGATCCGCCCGGGAGTGATGGTCGTCTCCCCGGACTCAGACCTGCATGCTCATGATTTCCTGATACGCCGAGACGAGGCGGTTGCGCACCTGGACCATGGTCTGGAAGGACAGGCTCGCCTTCTGGAGCTGCACCATCACTTCCTGCAGGTTCACGTTCGGATCGTTGGCGTCGAAGGCCTGCTGCAGGCTGGTGGCCTGCTGCTGGGCGGCATTGACCTGATCGAGCGACGCCTGGGAGGAGGTCGGCAAATCTTGCCCGCCTCGGCGGGCGAACTTGCCGGTTCCTGGCTGGCGGCCTTGGCGGCGGCCTGGCGCAGTTCTCCGAGCAGTTGATCGATTCCGTTGGTGTTCATGGTTCTCCGTGCCTGGCAGCGCCCGCCTCCGCGGTTCCTGGGTCATGCGGGATCGGCTTGCCGCCGGCCCGTACGTCGAACGCAAACGTCATGCCGTGCCCCCGGTCAGGATTCCGGGCCTGCCGGGTCGGCTGCGTCATCCGCTCCGCCCCCGGGTGGCACGTGGTAACCCTCGCGCCTGAAGTTCTGGAGCTTGTAGCGCAGCGTGCGCTCTGCCATCCCGAGCCGTTCGGCGGCGAGCTTCCGGACCCCGCCGCAGGCGGCCAGGGTGTCCAGGATGTGCTGCCGCTCGAGGCTGCGGAGGTCCCGCGGGGGCGACTCCGGCCGGGCCGGGCCTGCCGCCTCGGGCGCCGCCGGTTCGTGCCGCGGCAGGGCCAGGTGAGCCGGCTCGATCTCGCTGCCCGGCGCCAGGATCATGGCGCGCTGCATCACGTTTTCCAGCTCGCGGATGTTACCGGGCCACCTATACCCGGTCAACGCGGCCTCCGCCGCCTCCGAGAGGCGGTGCGAGGCCCTTCTGCCCGCGGCCGAGACCCCGCGCCAGCACCCGCCGTGCGAGCGGCACGATGTCGAGCGGGCGCTCGCGCAGCGGAATGTTGTGCAGGGGAAAGACGTTCAGGCGGTAGTACAGGTCCTCCCGGAAACGGCCGGCTGCCACTTCGGCCGCCATGTCGCGGTTCGACGTGGCGAGCACCCGGATGTCGAGCGGGATGTTCTTGCGCCCGCCCACGCGTTCCACCTCCCGCTCCTGAAGCACGCGCAGCAGCTTCACCTGCAGCGGCAGCGGCATCTCCGAGACCTCGTCGAGGAGCAGCGTGCCCGACTGGGCCTGCTCGAACTTGCCCGGTGCCGCGTTGGCGGCCCCGTGAAGGCGCCGCGCTCATGGCCGAACAGCGTGGACTCCAGCAGGTTGTCCGGGATCGCGGCGCAGTGATGGCGACGAACGGCCCCGAGGCACGCGCCGAATGGCGGTGGATGGTGCGCGCGAGCACCTCCTTCCCGGTGCCGCTCTCCCCGGTGATGAGCACGGTCGCATCGGTCGCGGCCACCCGGCGCGCGAGTTCGAGGATCTCGCGCGTGGCGGGGTCCTCCGCGACCACGTCGTCATCCTCCCCGTGCACCGCAGGCAGCATGTGGCGCACGACCTGCGCGAGCAGCTCCTCGGACTCGAAAGGCTTCGTGATGTAGTTGCAGGCGCCGTCGCGCATCGCCGCCACGGCCTTGTCGATGACGCCGTAGGCGGTCATCAGCAGCACGGGCAGGTACGGATAGCGCTGCTTCACCTCCAGAAGCAGGCGGTGGCCGTCCATCGGCTTCATCTGGACGTCGCTCACGACCATGCCCACGCGGTGGCGCTCCAGCTGGAGCAGCGCGTCCTCGCCGTCGGAGGCTTCGACGACGTCGTAGCCACCGAGGCCGAGCGTATCGGCGAGCGCCTCGCGCAGCGCCTCGTCGTCCTCGACGATCAGGATCGGCAGCGGACGCGTCCGCGCGGCGGTGGAGTCGGCGGAAGTCACGCGGCTTTCCTCGCAATCGGTAGGTGGATCGTGAATACGCTGCCCTGTCCCAGTGTGGAGTTCACCTCCACCTCGCCGCCGTGCGCCTGCGCGACGCTCCGGACGATGGCGAGCCCGAGTCCGGTGCCCTCCTTGCGGGTCGTGTAGAAGGGCTCGAAGACGCGCGACTTCACTTCGGGGTCCATGCCGGGGCCGGTGTCGGTCACCCGGACCGACACCACGTCGCCGTGCACACCGCCGCTCAGGCGGACCGTGCCGCCGCGCGGCGTCATCTGCAGAGCGTTCTCCAGCAGGTTGAGCAGCGCGCCCGTCAGGGCCTTGCGATCCCCGCGCACGGCAACGCCCGGCGCAAGGAACTCGCGCTCGAAGCGCAGGCCCGCCCGCGCACAGCTGCGGCTCGATGATCTGCGCCACCTCCTGCACGACGGCATCGAGCGGAACCGGTTCGGTCCCCACGGGCTGGCCGCGGACGAACTGGAGCATGTTCTGGATCATCGTCTCCAGGTGCCGAAGCCGCTCGCGGAGCCGCTCGCTGAACTTCGCGCGTTCGGCATCGGCCAGGTCCGGCCGGCCGAGATTGGCCGTGTGCAGGAGCGCCGTTGCGAGCGGCGTGCGCAGCTGGTGGGCGAGGCCCGCAGCCATCTCGCCCATGGCAGACAGCCGCTTGTGGTGCTCCAGCTGGCGCCGCAGGCGGTCCGCCTCGGTGACGTCGTTCAGGAGCAGGATGCGGCCGCCGCCGGCGTCCAGGGGCTTTCCGAGAGCGTGAGGCGCTTGGTCTCGCCGCCGGTCTCGAGCGCCCATTCGGTCGTGCCCGCCACCGGCACGAGCTGCCGGGCGACCGCCGTCCAGGCGAGTCCGGTGAGCTGATCGCCGAGCCAGCGCCGGGCGGCCGGGTTGGCCTCCACGACGAGCCCGTTGCCGTCTAGCACGACCACGCCGCCGGGAAGGGCATCCAGCAGCAGCCGCAGCCGTTCGGAGAGGGCCTCCTTCTCGAGGTACTGGCGCCGCAACTCGCCGTTGGCGACCGCGGAGCTCCTGCGCAAGCCGGTCCACACGGCCCTGCAGCTCGGTGTAGGCCGAGGCGAGCTGCGAGGACGCCTCGCTGAACAGCGCGAAGGCGGCCTCGAGTTCGCGGGCGTCGATGGACGGCGTGGCTTCGGTCACGGGCTCGGAGATGACGATGGTCTGTCCATGGTCTCGGGATTATCCCGGAAACGGTGCATCCGCGGGCCCCGGCGCAGGCGAATCCGAAGCCCTGCCGGCCTGCCGACGCTGGTTTGACACCTATCGGCACGGGTGATAAAAACTTTGCGGCTTCGGGGTTGTTCCGCGCGACTCGGCGCGCGCTGCGTCCGCGCGGCATCAACATCGACCGCCAACCGCGGTGTGCCCACGGCGCCGGAATGCTCCGGTCCGTCGGACTCCGCACGGGTGCCGCCTCGGCCGGGAGGCGCCGCCGCACGGAACTGATCCCGGCCGAGAGGAAGCTCCTGATGAAGCCCGTGGCCGTGATTCTCGCTCTCGCCGTCCTCGCGACCGGCGCGGGGTGCACGCGCATCAAGAGCTACGTGGTGAAGCCCCCGGGAGCCACGGCCACGCTGCTGCCGGCATCCGGCAGCGACGTGCGCGGCACCGTCCGCTTCGCCCAGAAGGAGACGCTCATCGAGATCTCCGGGCACATCACGGGGCTCAGGCCCGGCGCCCACGGCCTGCACATTCACGAGAAGGGCAACTGCACGGCACCGGATGCGTCGTCGGCCGGTCCGCACTTCGACCCCGACAAGGGCAGGCACGCCGGCCCGAACGACGGAAAACCGCCACGGCGGCGACCTCGGCAACATCGAGGCGGACGCCGACGGGGTCGCCGACTTCCGGATCGAGGTGACGGGCCTGTCCCTCAAGCCGGCCGCCAACAGCATCATCGGACGTTCGCTCATCGTGCACGCCGACCCGGACGACCTCGCCACCCAGCCTTCGGGCAATGCCGGCAGGCGCATCGGCTGCGGGCTCATCAGCAAGGACCCCTGAGCCCCCGCCGGCGCTCGGGCCCAGGGCGCACACCATGATTCCCTGGCTGTCGACCGGCGACCCCTTCCCGCCCGTCTCCCGTGCGCTCGCGCAGCCCAACGGCCTGCTGGCGGCCGGCGCCGACCTGTCGGTGGAGCGCCTGCTCGACGCCTACCGTCACGGCATCTTTCCGTGGTTCAGCGAGGACGAGCCGATCCTCTGGTGGTCGCCCGACCCGCGGATGGTGCTCTTCCCGTCGGAACTGCGGGTGACGCGCTCGCTCGACAAGACACTGCGCAACCGCCCCCTACGAAGTGCGGACCGACACCGCATTCCGCGCCGTGATGCGCGCCTGCGCCGCGCCCCGGCCCGACGCCGCCGGGACGTGGATCTCGCCCGCCGTCATCGAGGCCTACTGCAGGCTTCACGCGGCCGGATGGGCCCACAGCGTCGAGACCTGGATCGGAGATGCGCTCGCGGGCGGCTTCTACGGCGTCGCGATCGGCCGGATGTTCTACGGGGAATCCATGTTCACCCGCGTGCGCGACGCATCGAAGATCGCGCTCGCTCAGTTCGTCGCACACGCGCAGGACCTGGACGTGGCGCTCATCGACTGCCAGATGAGCACGGCGCACCTCGCGTCCCTCGGCGCCCGCGAGATTCCCCGGGCGGAGTTCTCGGCGCGCATCGCGGAATTGGTACACTCCGTGCCTTCTCCCGGACCATGGAACCTACGGGTTCGCAACGAGGGCCCTGCATGACGCAGTTGAACGATCTGCCGTTTTCGGTGCTTCAGTTCTACGCGACGGCGCCCTACCCCTGCAGCTACCTGCCGGAGCGCCTGGCCCGCTCGCAGGTCGCGACGCCCAGCCACGCGATCGACACCCATGTCTACAGCGAGCTCGTGCGCGCGGGTTTCCGCCGCAGCGGCGCGTTCACTTACCGTCCCTACTGCGACCGCTGCCGCGCCTGCGTCCCGGTGCGCATCCTCGTGGAGAAGTTCCAGCCCAGCCGTTCGCAGCGGCGGGCCCTCGCGCGGCACGCCAACCTCGACGCCCGGGTGCTCGAGCTCAAGTACAGTCCGGAGCACTACGCGCTGTACCTGCGCTACCAGTCCACCCGCCATTTCGGCGGCGGCATGGACCACGACTCCCGGGAGCAGTACCGGCATTTCCTCCTGCAGAGCAACGTGCGCTCGAATCTCGTCGAGTTCCGCGAGGACGGCCAGCTGCGCATGGTGAGCATCATCGACCGGCTGGAGGACGGCGTGTCCTCGGTCTACACGTTCTTCGACCCCGATCTTCCCGGGGCCAGCCTCGGCACCTACAACGTGCTGTGGCAGCAGCAGCTGTGCAAGCGTCTCGGCCTGCCGCACCTGTACCTCGGCTACTGGATCGCCGAGAGCCGCAAGATGGCCTACAAGGTGAACTTCCGCCCCATCGAGGGCCTCATCGACGGCCGCTGGCAGATCCTCGACGAGACGAGCGCCACACGCACCTGCCTGCGCCCGCCCGCGCCATGATCGGTGCGGTCCGGACGGAACGCCGCGGCCACGTCCTGCTGATCGGGCTCGACCGCGCGGCCAAGCGCAACGCCTTCGATCTGCCCCTCTACCACGGCCTGTCCCGCGCCCTCGGCGACTACGAGCGCGACCCGGACCTGCGCTGCGCCGTGCTGCATGCGCTGGGCGACCACTTCACCGGCGGCATCGAACTGCCCCAGTGGCTGCCGCACTTTCGGGCCGGCGGCTGGGCGCCCCTGCCCGAGGGCGGTCTGGACCCCTGCGGCATCGACCCGGACCGAACGCGCACCAAGCCGCTCGTGATGGCCGTGCAGGGGTGGTGTCTCACGATCGGCATCGAACTCCTGCTCGCGGCGGACATCCGCATCGCTGCGGACACCACGCGCTTTGCGCAGATCGAGGTGAAACGCGGCATCTACCCCGTGGGAGGCGCCACGCTGCGCTTCGCGGAAGAGGTGGGCTGGGGCAACGCCATGCGCTGGCTGCTCACGGGTGACGAGTTCGACGCGGCCGAAGCCCTGCGCATGGGGCTCGTGCAGCAGGTGGTGCCGGCAGGGTCGCAACTGAACACCGCGCTGACCATCGCCGAGACCATCGCCGCACAGGCTCCGCTGGCCGTGCGGCAGACGATCCTCGCCGTGCGCGCCGCCCGCCTCGACGGCGAGCGCGCCGCGGCGCGGCGCCTGCTGCCCGAAATGCTGCCGCTGCTCGACAGCGAGGACGCCGCCGAAGGACTGTCCGCCTTCCTCGAACGTCGGCCCGGCCGCTTCACCGGGCGCTGACCCATGTCCGTCCTGTACCGCCTGGCGCAGCCCTGGCTGTTCCGCCTCGACGCCGAGAAGGCTCACGACACGGGCCTCGCCGCACTCGACCGCGTGAGCGCCCTCGGACTGCTCGGTCGCGCGGCGCCGCTGCCGGGCCATCCGGTCGAATGCATGGGCATCACGTTCCCGAACCCCGTGGGACTTGCCGCCGGCCTCGACAAGAATGCCCGGCACCTGGACGGGCTCGCCACGTTCGGTTTCGGCTTCATCGAAGCCGGCACGGTCACCCCCCGCGCTCAGCCGGGCAATCCGAAACCGCGCATGTTCCGGCTGGAAGCGGCGCAGGCGGTGATCAACCGGATGGGCTTCAACAACGAGGGCCTCGATGCCTTCGTCGCGAACGTGCAGCGGGCCCGTTACCGCGGCATCCTCGGCATCAACATCGGCAAGAACTTCGATACGCCGATCGAGCAGGCGGACGACGACTACCTCATCGGGCTGCGTCGCGCGTATCCGCTGGCCCACTACGTCACGGTCAACATCTCCTCCCCCAACACGAAGAACCTGCGCGCGCTCCAGGAATCCGACGCGCTCGACCGCCTGCTCGGACGCCTCAAGGCCGAACAGGGCCGGCTCCACGAGCAGCACGGCCGCTACGTTCCCCTTGCGCTCAAGATCGCGCCCGACCTCGACGAGACGCAGATCGACGCCATCGCCGGGCGGCTCGTCGAGCACCGCATCGACGCCGTCATCGCCACGAACACCACACTCTCCCGCGAGGGCGTCGAGGGTCTGCCCCACGCCTCGGAAGCCGGCGGGCTGAGCGGTGCGCCCGTCCGGGAGAAATCCACGGCCGTCGTGCGTGCGCTCGCGCTGCGCCTGCAGAACCGCGTGCCGATCATCGCCGCCGGCGGCATTCTCGACGGCCGCGCGGCGGTGGAGAAGCTGGAGGCGGGCGCGAGCCTCGTCCAGGTGTACTCCGGGCTCGTCTACCGCGGCCCGGGTCTCGTCCGCGAGTGCGTCGAGGCCACCTCCGCGTGGCTCGCATCGCACACCCCGGAACGCTGAACCTTTTGGGATAATCCCGCGTCGCCGCCGGTCCTGCGCCGGTCCGGCCTTCCATCCGTCATCCGGGATCCCATGACTGCCGCCCCCAGCCTCCGCCTCGCCCACGACCTCCGCTTCGAAGACCTCTACCGCCGCGAAGGCCTCGAACGCATCGACCAGCTGTTCATCGCCGATCTCGCCCTGCAGGACCCGTCCCTGGCCTACCGGCTCGCCGAGGCGCGGGTCGATCCCGATGCGCTCGACCGCAAGGCCGAGAGTCTGCTGCTGGTGGAACTCGGTCCCCTGGTGGAGTCCTTCGTCACCCGGCTGTTCCGCAACGAGACCGCCGTCGCGGAACTCTCCGCGAAGCACGAGCGGCTGGCGCCGCTCTACACGGTCAAGCGCCTGTTCGTGCAGCGCAAGGCCATGAACCGGCACAAGGCCGAGGAAGCGGCCACCTTCGACGGCAGCGCGCTGCGCGCCGCGCTGGAGCGGGCGATGGGCGAACCGTTCACGGAAGTCGCCTTCGCCACGCATGTGCTCCGCTGGCAGCAGGACGAAGCCGCGAATGCGGCCGCGCTCGACCAGGCACTGCGCTACGCCGCGTGGGCCGCGCACACGCCGGACGGCCGTCACCATCACGCAGGCGGGCTGCTGTTCAAGTCGCCGCGCAAGCTGGACTTCCAGAATCTGGTGCCGGTCATCACCGACACCGCGGGAGGCATCACCCGCCACCGTCTCGGGCACCTGCGCCGGCGCGAAGGCTTCGCCCTCACGGATGCCGGTACCGACCTCGCGGGTGCGCTCGACCAGACGAACTACTGCATCTGGTGCCACGAGCAGGGCCGCGATTCCTGCTCCCGCGGCATCGCCGAGAAGGCGCCCGAGACCGGCTTCAAGAAGACCGTCTTCGGCGTACCGCTCGCCGGCTGTCCGCTGGAGGAGAAGATCTCCGAGTTCCAGAAGCTGGCCTCCGAGGGCTTCCTCGTCGCCGCCCTCGCGATGATCTGCATCGACAACCCGATGGCGGCGGGCACCGGGCACCGCATCTGCAACGACTGCATGAAGTCCTGCATCTACCAGAAGCAGGACCCCGTGGACATCCCGCAGGCCGAGACACGCGTGCTGAAGAGCGTGCTGGAACTGCCCTGGGGCTTCGAGATGTATTCGCTGCTCACGCGCTGGAATCCGCTCAGCGTCCGGCGGCCGCTACCAAAGGCCGCGACCGGCCGGCGCGTGCTGGTGGTCGGCATGGGCCCCGCGGGCTACACCCTCTCGCATCACCTCATGAACGACGGCCACACGGTCGTCGGCATCGACGGCCTCAAGATCGAACCGCTGGACCCCGCGCTGAACGGCGTCGCGGCCGACGGCTCCCGCGTGCCCTTCGCGCCCGTGCATGACGTGAACACGTTGCGCCATCCGCTCGACCAGCGACCCATGGCGGGCTTCGGCGGGGTGGCCGAGTACGGCATCACCGTACGCTGGGACAAGAACTTCCTCGGCATGATCCGGCTGCTGCTGGAGCGCCGCGAGCAGTTCGCGCTTTATGGCGGCGTGCGCTTCGGCGGCACGCTGACCGCGGCCGACGCGTTCGGCTTGGGCTTCGATCACATCGCCCTGTGCGCCGGCGCCGGCCGGCCCACCGTGCTGGATCTCCCGAACGGTCTCGCGCGCGGTGTTCGCACAGCATCCGATTTCCTCATGGCGCTGCAGCTCACCGGCGCCGCGAAGGACGACTCCATCGCCAACATGCAGCTGCGCCTGCCCGTCGTCGTGATCGGCGGGGGCCTGACCGCCATCGACACCGCGACGGAGTCCGCCGCCTACTATCCGCTGCAGGTGGAGAAGTTCCTCCATCGCTACGAGACCCTCGTGGCCGAGCGCGGCGCGGCGGCGGTACACGCGCGGTGGAGCGAGGAGGAGACGGAGATCGCAACCGAGTTCCTGACCCACGCGCGCGCCATCCGCGAAGAACGCCGCGCAGCCTCGACGGAGAATCGGGCGCCGCGCCTGGCGGAACTGCTCCAGTCCTGGGGCGGCGTCACCATCGCGTACCGGCGCCGCATGATCGACAGCCCGGCCTACACGCTCAACCACGAGGAAGTGGAGAAGGCACTGGAGGAAGGCGTCACGTTCGCCGAGAGCCTGACCCCCGTGGCCGTCGAGGTGGACCGCTTCGGGCACGCGTCCGGCCTGCGCGTCAACGCGAAGTCCGTCGGAGCCGACGGTCAGACGGTCGAGTCGGAACACCTTCTGCCGGCGCGCGCGATCCTCGTGGCCGCGGGCACGCAGCCCAACACGGTCGCCGCGCGTGAAGATCCCGCGCACTTCCCCCTCGACGGCAAGTACTTCCGCGCCATCGATGCGAACGGGCAGCCCGTGAAGCCGGAACGCAGTGCGAAGCCGTCGCAGGCGCACGTCCTCATGGCGCGCGAGCCCGACGGCCGCGCGATCAGCTTCTTCGGCGACCTGCACCCGTCGTTCTTCGGCAACGTGGTGAAGGCCATGGGCAGTGCGCGACGCGGCTACCCGGTGGTCTCTCGGGCGCTGGAGACGGTCCCGGCGGCATCGCCTCTCGCCGACGGCGCGTTCTTCGATCGCCTGAACCACGAACTGCGTGCCGTCGTGCACGAAGTGGTGCGGCTCACGCCCACCATCGTGGAAATCGTCGTGCGTGCGCCCGCGGCCGCGAAACGCTTCCAGCCCGGCCAGTTCTACCGGCTCCAGAACTACGAGGCGAACGCACCGCTGGTGGACGGTACACGCCTCGCGATGGAGGGTCTCGCGCTCACGGGAGCATGGGTGGATCCGGCGCGCGGGCTCGTGTCCACGATCGTGCTCGAGATGGGCGGCTCGTCCGATCTGTGCGCGCAATTGAAGCCGGGTGAGCCCATCGTGCTGATGGGACCCACGGGCGCGCCTACGCACATCACCGCAAACGCCACCGCCGTGCTCGTGGGCGGCGGGCTCGGCAATGCGGTGCTGTTCTCCATCGGGCAGGCGCTCCGGGCCGCGGGCTCGCGCGTGCTGTACTTCGCGGGCTACAAGAAGGTCATCGACCGCTACAAGGTCGCCGAGATCGAAGCGGCGGCCGATGTCGTCGTGTGGTGCTGCGACGAGGCACCCGGCTTCGCGCCGACGCGTCCGCAGGATCGCACCTTCGTGGGAAACATCGTGCAGGCGATGGTGGCCTACGCCTCCGGCGCGCTCGGCAGTCCGACCATCGACATGCGCGAAACCGACAGTCTCATCGCCATCGGCTCGGACCGCATGATGGGCGCGGTGGCCGCTGCACGGCACGGCGTGCTGCAGCCGCATCTCAAGCCGGACCACGAGGCGATCGGGTCCATCAACTCGCCCATGCAGTGCATGATGAAGGAGATCTGCGCGCAGTGTCTGCAGACCCACGTGGACCCGGTGAGCGGCGAGAAGACCGTCGTGTTCTCGTGCTTCAACCAGGACCAGCGGCTCGACCGCGTGGACTGGAAGGTGCTGGACTCGCGCCTGCGGCAGAACGGTCTGCTGGAGAAGGTGACCGCGCAGTGGATCGACCGCTGCCTCGCGCGCGCGAAATTGCGCGAGGGCCATCCGGCCTGATTCTCCAGGTGACGCTCCGCCACCGTCCGACCCCGCGATGAACGCCGACGCCCTCGACGCGCTCCTGCCGCAGACCCAGTGCACCCAGTGCGGCTTCGCGGGGTGCCGGCCCTACGCGGAAGCCCTCGCCGACGGAACCGCACCGATCAACCGATGCCCGCCCGGCGGCCAGGCGGGCATCGAACGGCTGGCCGCGGCGCTCGGCCAGCCGGCGCTTCCCCTCGATCCGGCGTGCGGCACCGAGAAACCCGTCGAGGTCGCGATCATCGACGAGTCGCTGTGCATCGGCTGCACGCTGTGCATCCAGGCCTGCCCCGTCGATGCCATCGTCGGCGCAGCGAAGCGCATGCACACCGTCCTCCTCGACGAGTGCACCGGCTGCGAATTGTGTGTCGCGCCGTGTCCGGTCGACTGCATTGCGATGCGTCCCGTGGAAACGTTGCGCACCGAGGGTTATGTGCTCGCGTCACGTCCGCCCGACGAGTGGCGCTCGCGAGCGGACCGCGCCCGCTCGCGCATGCATGCGCGCACCGGCCGGCTCGTGCGGGAACGCCAGGAACGCGATACCCGGCTCGCCGCGAAGGCCGCTCACAAGCTCGCCAGCCTCACGACTGGCGACGACGCCACTCGCCGCAAGCGCGCCATCGTGGAGGCCGCGATCGCTCGGGCGAGGGCGCGCCGCGAGGAAGAGCAACCGCGATGAACGATGCGAAGCGCGCGGAGATCTTCCGCCGGCTGCAGGCCGCGAACCCGCATCCGACGACGGAGCTGAAGTACACGACCCCGTTCGAACTGCTGGTAGCCGTCGTGCTGTCCGCACAGGCCACCGACAAGAGCGTGAACCTCGCGACGGACAAGCTGTTCCCGAAGGCGAACACGCCTGCGGCCATCGCCGCGCTCGGTGTCGCGGGCGTGGAAGACTACATCCGCACCATCGGCCTGTACCGTACCAAGGCAAAGAACGTTGTGGCGCTGTGCGAGTTGCTTCTCGCGCACCACGGCGGCGAGGTGCCACGCGACCGCGAGGCCCTGGAGGCGCTGCCGGGCGTCGGTCGCAAGACCGCGAACGTCGTGCTGAACACCGCGTTCGGCGAGCCCACGATCGCCGTGGACACGCACATCTTCCGCGTGTCGAACCGTACGGGTCTCGCGCCCGGCAAGGACGTGGATGCGGTGGAGAGGCGCCTGCTCAAGGTCGTGCCGCCCGAGTACCGCAAGGACGCGCATCACTGGCTCATCCTGCACGGCCGCTACACCTGCATCGCGCGCAAGCCCGCGTGCCCGGGCTGCGCGATCCGTGATCTGTGCGACTTCAAGCAGAAGACACCCGAGCCGGAACCGGCTCCCGCGGCGAAGCCCGCGCGTCGCCGGGCGAAGTGAGCGCCATGTTCAATCCGAGCCGGGACGAGGTCCGCCGATTCTTCGTCGACACGTGGGCTAGGCACCTCGCCGGACAGCCGCTGGAAGGGCTGGAGACCGTCGCACTGGCCGTGCTGCTGGAGCACCCCGAGTACCACGCACTGCTGGCGCAGGGCGAGCGGCATCTCCACCGCGATTGGACGCCCGAATCCGGCGACACGAACCCCTTCCTGCATCTGTCGCTGCATCTGGCCATCGAGGAGCAGCTGTCCGTGGATCAGCCTCCGGGCATCCGCGCGGCCTTCGAACGCCTGCGCACCCGGCACGGTGACGAGCATGCCGCACGTCACGACATCCTGGAGTGTCTGGGCGAGACGATCTGGAAGGCTCAGCGCCAAGGCGGCGGGCTGGATGCCGCAGGCTACGTGCGATGTCTCGAGGAGAAGGCGGGACTGGAGAAGGGCTGACGGGCTTGGCCCGACGCCATCCCGAGCAACGCGGGATGCGGGACCGGACGGGGGTCCGGCCCGCGGGGGAACTCAGTGGTGGTACTTGTACTCGAGCGTCTTCTGGCTGGCGTAGTAGGCCGCCAGATCGGCGATTTCCTTCTTGGTCAGCGGTGCGGCCATGCCGGCCATGATGGCGTTCTTCCGCTTGCCTGTCTGATAGGCGCGCAGCGAATGACGGATGTAGTCGGCATGCTGGCCCGCCAGCACCGGATAGTCCGGCGTGGTGGGCTTGGCGCCGCCTTCACCGTGACACGCCGCGCAGACTTCCTGGGCCTTCTTGGCACCGGCGGCCGCGTCACCGGCAGCCCAGGCGGGAGCGGCCGAAAGCACGAGGGCCGCGGCCGTGATCTTGAGGGTGGTGAGTTTCATGGGGTCTCGCTCCTGCGCGCTCAGTTGCCGGGCGCGGCGTAGTAGGCCGCGAGATCCGCCATGTCCTGCTCGGTGAGACTGGCGGCAATGCCGCGCATCGTGGGATGGTCACGCTCGCCCGACTTGTAGGCCTTGAGCGCGCTCACGATGTAGCCGGGGTTCTGGCCCCCGAGCTTGGGCACGTGGTACACGTCGGGATAGGCAGTCCGGAAGCCCTTCAGACCGTGGCAGCCGGCGCACATCTGGGTCTTCTTCTTGCCCGCTTCCGCGTCTCCCTCCCCGGCCTGGGCCTGGAACCCCACGGCGTACAGAGCCGTCGCGGCCGCGAGGACCGCCAAACGCGTAGTTTTCATGGGTGTCGAATCACATTCACTGGTGGAAAACCGCCCAATTGTGCGGAAGTCACCCCGCATGGTCAATCTTCGGGCGGGAATGGCAACCGCGCCGACGCCCCTGGCCGGCGCCGCGCGCCGGCCAGATCGGTCAGCCCGCCGGCAGAGGCACGCCCTCCGTGATGACCATCCGGTGGACGTATACCTTGTCGTGGGTGTCCTCCACCTCGGCGCGCAGCTCGCCCTCCCGCGCGGGCAGGAAGAAGAACCGGAAGCTCGGGTTGTCGGAGATGGAGAAGTCCACTTCGCCATCCAGCACCGGCTTGCCGTCGTAGGTCACCTTGACCCGCCGCACGAAGCGCGGCGTCTTCGTCTCGTCGAAGTCGGACGCAAGCGCCGACTCGTTCGGGTGCCGGATCATGAGCTGCACGAGCGCCGGCTTGTTGTACTCCACGGTCTCGTCGACGAACTTGAACTTCATCTGCCCGATGGCGCTCTCGGGGATGCGGAACCGGTCGCCGGGGGCGGAACAGCCGCCGGCGGCCTTCACCCAGCGGGTGGACTGGTAGAGCTTGCCGTCATTCGTCTCGGCCACGGCACGTACGAAACTGAAGTCCTCGAAGCGCAGGCGGGTCTCCAACTGCGCGCGGCCGCTCTGCTGCGTGAAGTGGAACAGCCCCGCGGCCGGCGAGGGATTGCGCTCCACGATCAGGAACACCTGCCTGATGAACCGGGACTCCGTCTGGTCGATCTGCGCCTTGACCGACACCGGCACCGTGGATGCGTCGTCCGCGCGGGTATTGAGATAGACGCGGATGATGTCCTTGCCGTCCAGGATCTCGCGGTCTCCGAACATGGCCTGACGGATCGGCGTCCAGTACTGGCTCTTCGCGGGATCCGGCTCCGCCTTCTCGTTGGCGAAGGCAGCGCCGAATGGCAGCGCGGCGAGCGCCCCGAGTACTGCACGGCGCTGACTGAATTGCGACGACATGTGTGCTTCCTCCTCCTGCTGTGCGGGGCTCGACCCCCATGACCTGCGCACCGGTGAGTATAGACCGGCTACTCCCACTCCAGCTCCGTGTACGTGGCCGAGACGTTCCGCCGGTGGAACGATTCGAAGTTCGACCAGTGCCCGGCCTCCGACTGACCGACGCTGTCCATGGCCTCTTCCAGGCTGCGGCGCGCCTTCAGCGCCGCACGCGTCTCTCGCACCAGCAGTGCGAGATAGGCCCGCTCCTGAGCGAGGCCGTCCGGCCAGGGCAGCGAGGTCTTCCCGTGCCCGGGGACGTAATGCCGCACCTCCCGCTTCGCGAGGGCATCGAGCACCTGGATGAAGCCGAGCACGGACCCGTCCACGACCGGCGTGTGCTGGTGGAACAGCAGATCCCCGAGCCAGAGCGTGCCCGTGGCGGGGTCGAACACCGTGAGATCGTTGTCGGTGTGGGCCACCGGCCAGGCCTCGATCTTCAGCGTGCGCCCGCCGAGGTCCAGGTCCAGCGAGCCCGCCACGGTCTTCGTCGGCGGCAGGATGTCGCTGCCCTTCGCGAGGTCGCCCAGGTCGCGCTGAAGCGCATTGAGGAAGGGCCGCGCCCGCACGCCCATCGACCGCCGGTAGCCCTCGTGCGCGACGATCTCCACGCCCGGCCCGGCGAAGGCTGCCGCGCCGAAGAAGTGGTCCGGGTGGAAATGCGTGATGACCACGTAGCACACGGGCTTGTCCGTCACGCGCCGGAGCGCCGCGAGCAGCGCCTTCCCCACGGCCAGCGACCCGCCGGGGTCCACCACCGCCACGCAGCGCTCCCCCACCACGAAGCCGATGTTGGCCTGGTCGCCGAGGTTGTCGGGTGTGCGCTCGTCCAGACTGCCGTAATGCACGTAGTGGCCGGGCGCGACCGCCTCGACCGTGAAGTCCGCGAGCGCGTCCGCGGACTGCGCGTGCCCGCCCCACAGCGCCGACAGAATTGCGATACTCCGGCCCACCCGCCGGACGATGTTCCGGATCACGTCACCTTCCCCCGATTCGATTCCGCATGATACGTGCAACGCTCCGTCTCCTCGCCCGGTGCACGGCCGCCGTGACGCTCGCGGCCGGCCTGACGCCCGGCCCCGCCGCCGCGGAGCCGGCAGTGGCCCGGCAGGTCACCGAAGGCGTCTACGTCGTCACGGGCGCGCCCGGGGAAACCGGGCCCGGGACCCTCGGACGGGTGGGCAACGTCGGCTTTCTCGCGGGTCCGGCCGGGGTCGTCGTCATCGACACCGGCGTTTCGCACTTGCACGGCCGGGACCTGCTGGCTGCCCTGCGGCGGGTCACCGCGCTCCCGGTCGACCGGGTCGTCCTCACTCATGCCGTCCAGGAGTTCCTCTACGGCACCACGGCCTTCGTCGAGGCGGGCGGCCGGCCGCTCACTCACGTGAAGAGCGCCGAACTCATGCGCGCACGCTGCGAGCACTGCCTGGAGAACCTGCGCCAGATCCTCGGCGACGCGACGATGGCCGGCACCCGGCTCATCGTGCCGGACGACGTCATCGACACGGACCGCGCCACTCTCGTGACGGCCGGCCGGACACTGGAACTGATCCATCCCGGGTGGGCCAGCACTCCGGGCGACCTGATGGTGCTCGACCGCGCGACCGGGGTGCTGTTCAGCGGCGGCGTGCTCACGAACCGGCGGGTGCCGGACCTCCGCGACGGACGCCTCGACGACTGGGTGCGCGCCATCGACGCGATCGGTGCGCTCCCGGTCCGGGCCATCGTGCCGGGTCACGGCGAGCCGATGCAGCCCGGGGACGCGGCGGAAACGCGCCGCTATCTCACGGAACTCGACCGCCACGTGCGGGCGCTCTATTCGCGCGGCCTGAGCCTGATGGAGGCGCTCGATGCCGCGGATCTTCCCGAATTCGCCGCCTGGGACGCCTACGAGTTCCTCCACCGGAAGAACCTGCAGCAGCGCTATCTCGAGGTGGAACTGGAGGACCTCGAACGCTAGGTCGGTCCGCGCAATGCGCCTGGCCCATAATGTCGGCCTGTGCATCGAACGGAAGCAGAAGCCGTGGGAAACCGACTCTCCAAGATCTACACCCGTACCGGCGACGACGGCACCACCGGCCTCGGCGACGGGTCGCGGATCGCCAAGACCGACGCCCGCGTGGAAGCCATGGGCGCCGTGGACGAACTCAACAGCACGATCGGCGTGCTCCTGTGCGAGCCCCTCGACGACGATGTCCGCCACCTACTGACCGTCGTTCAGCACCACCTCTTCGACCTCGGCGGTGAGCTGAGCATCCCCGGCTACACCGCGATCACCGACGATCACGTCACCGGCCTGGAGCGTGCCCTGGACCACCACAACGAGGCGCTCGAACCGCTGAAGGAGTTCATCCTTCCCGGCGGTTCCCGGGCCGCCGCGCTGGCCCACGTGAGCCGCACCGTCTGCCGGCGCGCCGAGCGCCGGGTGGTGACGCTGTCCGAGGCCGAGGAGATCTCGCCCTATCCTCGGCACTACCTCAACCGCCTGTCCGACCTGCTCTTCGTCCTGTGCCGGGTCCTCAACCGGCGCGCAGGCCAGCCGGATGTCCACTGGCAGAAGTCCCTGTCGCTGCCTGCATCCGAATAGCGCCGCCGCGCGTATCTCCGGAGAAACCCGGACTTCCCATGGATGGACTCGACGACCTCATGGCCCGCTGCACGCTGCGTGATCAGCGTGCGTTCGCGGAGCTCTACCAGCGCACCTCGGGCCGGCTGCTCGCGGTGGCACTGCGCATCGTCCGCCGGCGCGACTGGGCCGAGGACATCCTGCAGGAGAGCTTCGTCAGCATCTGGCACCACGCGCCCGAATTCGACCGCGTGCGCAGCGCCCCCATGACCTGGATGACCACCATCGTGCGCAACCGCGCGCTCGACTGGGTGCGGCGTCCCCGCCACGAGACGTCGGAGGAAGACCTCGACGGCATCGCCGAGACCTGGGTGGACGAGGGGCCGGGCCCCCTGGACCGCCTCACCGCCGAAGCGGGCGGCCGTGCTCTCGCGCACTGCCTCGGCGAACTCCCCGGCCAGCAGCGGCAGTCCATCGCCCTCGCCTATCTGCACGGCCTGTCGCACAGCGAACTCGCCGACCATCTCGACCAGCCGCTCGGCACCATCAAGACGTGGATCCGACGCGGGCTCGAACGGCTCCGCGGCTGCGTCGACGCGTTCGAGACCGGGGGCCGGGCCACATGAAGATCACGGACCCCAAGGCCCGCGGCATGCTCGCCGCCGAGTACGTGCTGGGCACGCTGCGGGGCGGCGCCCGCGCCCGGTTCGAGCTCTGGCTGCGCAGTGATCCCGGACTGCGGCGCGAGGTCGCGCACTGGCAGGAGCGTCTGGAGCCGCTGTCCGCGACCCTGGAGGAAGTGACACCGGATCCGTCGGTCTGGGCAGCGATCCAGCGGGACATCACGCCTGCACCCCGCACGGAAGCCTCCCCGCGCGCAGGCTGGTGGCACAACCTGGCCTTCTGGCGCGGCTTCTCCCTCGCGACGGCGTCGCTCGCGGCGGTGCTGTTCGCCTACGTGGCATTCACACCCGCGGAGCACTCGGGCTTCCCCGGGGAAGCCATGGTGGTGGTCATGTCCGACCCGCAGACATCCGCGCCGGCAATGACCGTCGCCTGGATGCCCGGCGACCCCGGCCGCCCTCGGCTGAGGGTCAAGGTGATCGGTCACCAGACGATGGAACCGGACACCGCCTGGGAACTCTGGATGGTGCCGGCGCCCGGCCAGCCTCCGCGATCGCTGGGACTCATCACCACCCACGAGACCCAGACGGTCGAGGTACCCGAGGAGTTGCGCGCCGCGCTCGACGCGGCGGCGGGGCTGGCGATGAGTGTCGAGCCGAAGGGCGGATCGCCGACGGGCCAACCCACCGGGCCGGTGCTCTATTCGGGACAGTGCGTGAAGATCTGAGGCACCGGCGCGAGGCCGCTCAGGGCTTCGCGAGATGCTGCAGGA
Source organism: Ottelia alismoides (assembly GCA_037367405.1). NCBI lineage: Eukaryota > Viridiplantae > Streptophyta > Magnoliopsida > Alismatales > Hydrocharitaceae > Ottelia > Ottelia alismoides. The sequence goes on from JAZKJV010007663.1 coordinate 30,249, forward strand.
GGTCCTGACTGGTCTGGCGCAGTCGCGCGGACAGCAACGTCACCAGCTTGATGAGGATCTTGGCGCCGAGGCTGGGCTCCTCCAGGATGATCTTCACCATGTCGTCGCGGGACAGCGATGCGAAGGTGGTGGGCTCCTGCGCGACACAGGTCGCGAAGCGCGGCTCCCCGTCGATCATCGACATTTCGCCGAGCGTGGCGCCGGGGCCGACGACGGTCATGGCCTGGGGACCGCCCTGGGCGGCGCTCTGGTGCTTGAGGATCTCGACCTGCCCCTCGATGATGAGGAGCATGTAGTCGTCGATGTCGCCCTCGCGGATGATCGTCTGCCCGGCCTGCGCGCGGTAGACGCGCATGTGCCGCGCGAGCAGATCGATGTCGCCCGGCGTGAAATCCGTGAAGAAGCGCGAATGCCCGATCATCGCGAAGATGCGCTGGACGGCAGCGCTGCCCTCGCCGACGAATTCCAGCGCGCGCAGCGTCTCGTTCTTCGTCGTCTGCTCCAACACGTCGTTGTCAGACACCGACCTAGCCCCCTGCCACGGTGGGTTCGTGGCCCTGCTCGTTATGGTTGTGACTGCGGCCGATTATGGGGGAGCCCGGGTGATTCGGAAACACCCGTCGCCACAGGTCTTACGCCGTGCCACCCACGGTGAGCCCGTCCACGCGCAGCGTGGGCTGCCCCACCCCGACCGGCACGCTCTGCCCTTCCTTGCCGCAGGTGCCGACGCCCGGATCGAGCTGCATGTCATTGCCGATCATCGACACGCGGGTGAGCACGTCGGGCCCGTTGCCGATGAGCGTGGCGCCCTTCACGGGGCGCGTGACCTTGCCGTCCTCGATGAGGTAGGCCTCGGCCGCGCTGAAGACGAACTTGCCGCTCACGATGTCCACCTGGCCGCCGCCGAAGTTCGCGGCGTACAGGCCCTTCTTCACCGAGCGGAGGATCTCCTCGGGCGGCCGGTCGCCGTTCAGCATGCAGGTGTTCGTCATCCGCGGCATGGGCAGATGCGCGTAGGACTCGCGCCGGCCGTTGCCCGTGGGGGCGACCCCCATCAGCCGCGCGTTGTGGGTGTCCTGGAGATAGCCGCGCAGGATGCCGTCCTCGATGAGCGTCGTGCAGCGCGTGGGCGTGCCCTCGTCGTCCACGTTGAGCGACCCGCGCCGCAGCGCGATCGTGCCGTCGTCCACGACCGTCACGCCCGGAGCGGCGACACGCTCGCCGATGCGCCCGCTGAAGGCGGACGTGCCCTTGCGGTTGAAGTCGCCCTCGAGACCGTGGCCGATGGCTTCGTGCAGGAGGATGCCCGGCCAGCCGGGCCCGAGCACCACGGTCATGGTCCCCGCCGGAGCGGCGTCCGCCCCGAGATTCACCAGGGCCTGATCCACGGCCCTCTTCGCGTAGTCCTCGAGCCGGCCTTCGTCGAAATAGGTGAAGTCCGAAGCGCCCGCCGCCGCCGGCGCTGCCCTGCTCGCGCCGGCCGTCCTGCTCGACGATCACCTGGATCGACAGCCGCACGAGCGGCCGCACGTCCGCGGCGGCGAGGCCGTCGCTGCGCACCACCAGCACGACCTCGTACTCGCCGGCGAGGCTCGCCATGACCTGCGTCACCCGCGGATCACGCGCGCGGGCCATCTTCTCGATGCGCTCCAGCAGGGCGACCTTCTGCGGATCGGTGAGGCTGCGCAGCGGGTCCACCGGCTGGTAGAGGGCGAGGGTCTCGCCGCGCCGGATCAGGGAGGCCTTGCCGTCGCCGCCCTGCCGCGCGATGGCGCGCGTCGCCTGGGCCGCGGCGGTGAGCGCGCCGGTGCTGATGTCGTCCGAATAGGCGAACGCGGTCTTCTCGCCCGAGACGACCCGCACGCCCACGCCCTGGTCGATGCTGAAGCTGCCGGCCTTCACACGCCCCTCCTCCAGGGACCAGCCCTCGCTGCGCGTGTACTGGAAGTACAGGTCGGCGTAGTCGGCGCGGTGCTGGAGGATCTGGCCGAACACGCCGGACAGCGCGTCGAGCTGGAGGTCGTACGGGGCGAGCAGCGTGCCGACGGCGGTGTCGAGCGCGGGCGGGGGCGGGGTCAGGACCGGAGCGGGATTCGTCATCAGCGGGGTTCCACGGAAAGAGGGGTCGGAGCGGAGAGGCCGGTTCCGGGTGGGACCGGTTCCAGCGTGCGGTGTTCCAGGGCCGGCAGCGCGCGGCGCACGCGGGCGATCTCGGCCCGATCGAAGTCGGCGATCACGACACCCGGGCCGGTCTCGCGCACCGCCAGAACGCGGCCCCACGGATCGATCGCGAGGCTGTGGCCGTGCGTGCTGCGGCCGTTCGGGTGCCGTCCGCCTTGCGCGGGGGCCAGCACATAGCACTGGTTCTCGATGGCCCGCGCGCGCAGCAGCGGCTCCCAGTGGGCCTCGCCGGTCGTGGCGGTGAAGGCCGAGGGCACCACGATGAGGTCGACCGCGCCCATGGCGCGGTACAGCTCGGGAAAGCGCAGGTCATAGCAGATCGACAGGCCCACGCGCCCGAGATCCGTGTCCACCGTGGCCACGCGGTTGCCGGGAAAGATGGTCTTCGCCTCGGTGAACTTCTCGGTGCCGAGGTCGAGCCCGAAGAGGTGGATCTTGTCGTATCGCGCGGCGAGCGTGCCGTCCGGACCGTAGACGAGGCACGCGTTGAAGATCCGGCCGGGCAGCGGCGAGGCCATGGGCACCGAGCCGCCCACCAGCCAGACGCGATGACGCCGGGCGGTCGCGCTCAGGAAGTCCTGGATGGGGCCTCGCCCCGGCGACTCGCGGGCATCGACCTTGTCCGTGTCGCGGTTGCCGAGGATGCCGAAGTACTCGGGCAGCGCGATCAGTCGGGCTCCGCCGTCCGCAGCCTCCGCGATGAGCTCGCCCGCCACGGCGAGATTGTCGGCCACCACCGGGCCGGACACGGTCTGGATGGCAGCGATGCGGACGGGAACGGCGTCGGTCATGAGAAAGGGGCGTCGGAATGGCCGGTCATTCTATCGCTCGTCACTGCCGGCCCGGTGAGCGGCTGGGAATCGGGAACGCCTTCTGCGCCTTCGTGACCACCGGCTCGGCCCAGCTGCCCTTGAGGTCGTACTCGAAGGCGATCACCTTGTCGAGCGGGTTGTCGAGCACCTTGCCGACGAGGAGCGCGATGAGCCCGGCCAGCGGGTTCACGAATGCCGTGCCCACCGCAATGCTGTCGGTCACGGAAGGGATGACCTTCACATCCAGGTCCTGGGTCTCGTTCACGATGTCCACCGATCCCTTCATGGACACCTTCGCGGCGGAGCCCACCATCCGGAAGTCGTCCGTGCGCAGCACGCCGCGGTCGATGACGCTGTTGGCCACGATGTCGTCGAACGCGAAACCGTCGCTGAACACATCCCGGAAGTCGAGCGCCACGCGCCGGGGCAGCGCCTGCAGGCTCAGCACGCCCAGCAGCTTGCCGATGCCCGGTTCGAGCTGCGTGAACCGGCCCTTGCTCGCCTCGAGCGACAGGCGGCCCGCCAGCGATGGCGCATCGATCCGCACCGGACTGCCGGCCCACTCCACCTGTCCCGCGAGCCGCGCGGTACCGCCGGCCACCCCCTTGGGCTTGTTCAGGCGGGCCAGCATGCGGCCGATGTCCTGGACCTCGAGGCGTACTGCCATCTGCGTTCTCGGCTTGCCGCGATCGAACTGCCAGCCGCCCTGCGCGGTGAAATGGCCGTCCGGATTGCGCAGATCGAGCTTGCGCAGTGCCCACGTGGGTCCCTCGGGGACGGCAACCAGGCTCAGCTGGCCGAGGTCCATGGCACCGACGCGGAAGCTGTCCACCTGCAGGTCGAGCGCCGGCAGGTCACCGCCCCCGATGGCCTCCCCGCTGCCCGCGGCATCGACCTCGACGGGATCGGGGATGTGCAGCCGGGCGAGCTTCCCGGTGAAGCGGCCGCGACCGCGGGGATACCACTCGACGACCCCGTCCCACGTCCTTCGAGGTCACGTTGATCTGCCAGTTCGAGGCGCGACGCTGGGCTGCGAGTGCCACATCCCGGAACTCGCGGCCGTAGGCCTCCACCACCCCGAATCGGAGGTCCGCCGTGAGCGGCAGCGCCATCAGCGGCGCGCTGGCCTCTGCGCCCTCCTCGCCCAGGCTCGCGAGCACGAGCTGCCAGGCATCCACGTCCAGCACGGACAGCCGGCCGCGTGCCGTGAGCGCGTTCTGGTCCGGCAGGCGCGCCGGACCGCCGAACTCCACGGCGCCGCGCTGCAGGCGGAAGCCGCCGCCGACGCTGTCCAGCAGCACGACGGCGCTCGCACGGTCGGAGACGGACGCCGACACCCACAACCCCGCACGCCGGGTCTGGACCTGCACCCGTGTCGGCAGGACATCGGCGACCGCCTTCCCGAGAGGTGCCGGAAGGTCCACGGCCAGCCCCACGAGCGACGAGTCCACGGTGACATCGAGCCGTCCGCCGCGGAAGGTGACCTGGGTGGTCCAGTCGAGGCCGCCCGAGGTGCGGTCGAGCAGTGCATGGGGATAGGCCTGCCGGAGGCTCTGGACCGGGGTGGTGCCGCTGGCGTCCACCCGGACGGCACCGTTGGGCTGCACCGCGAGATCCACCCGTACCGGTCCGCCCAGGAACTCGGCGCCGGCCTTCTGCATCCGCGCCCCCTTCTCCGAGAACTCCAGGACGCCCCGCACGCGGTCGAGCGGCGGCAGGTTCACCAGCGATTCGAGCCGGGCGCCCTCGAACGTGAAGGTGCCGCTTGCCTTCGTGTCGTCCAGCCGCTCGATGGGCAGCGCGAGCTGCAGCCCGAGGGTGCCGTTGCCCGCGGCCTGCACACCCGCCTCCACGTGCCCGAGCCAGCCACCCACCGGGCTCTGGGTGAGGAACCTGAGGAAGTCCGCCACCGGACCGGCCGCGCGCCCGCGGATGCCCACCACCGGATCGTCGGACGCGAGATCGGCGATGGTCACCTGGACATCCGACAGCCGGGCGCCGGAAGTTTCACCGCCGGCGTCGATCTGCATGCGGTTGCCCGTGAAGCGCAGCGCGCCGCGGATGCGATCGATGCGCGGCCAGTCCGGCGCGTACTGGAGCCGTCCGTCGCTCAGGTTCGCGGCGATCTCGAACTGGCCCGACCCGTCTTCGAAGGGAAAGCGGTCGACGTCGCCCTTGAGCACGAAGCGCCCCTGGGCGCCGGTGCCGGCGAGAATGGCGTCCCGAAGCCACGCGCGCGTGGCTTCGCCGACCACGCGCGGCAGATACCGCCAGACGGCCGCCGCATCCACGCGCGCGATGGCGACCGAAAGATCCGTGATCACCCGACCGTCGGCGGTGCACTGGATGCTTCCGGTGCCGCGCCCCGCGGCGTCCCGATTGGCCAGCGCCACATCCTGGAGCGTGACGACCACGCCATCCTCGTCGAACGCCCAGCCGCCGCGGGCCTCGAGCGTGTCGAGCGCCACGGGTTCGAACAGCCAGTGCGGCGCCTGGATCATGGTGCGGCGCGGCTCGATCCGGAACTGCCCGCCCCTCTGATTCGCAGTGAGCGACCCGGTGAGACCGGAGAAGCCCGGCACACGCCCCGACGGCGCCAGGGCGAGCCCCTCGAATCGGCTGGTCAGGGTGTAGACCGGCTCGCGCCCCTCGGCCGACTCCAGGCTGAAAGAGAGTTCGCGCAGGCGCCCCTGCGGCCGGTGCTCCGCGAGTGCCTGCCGCAGTCGGCCATCCACCGGCAGGGCACCCACCACGTGCAGCACGGCGCCGAGGTCGACGAGGTCGGATTCCACCTGGAGCCGTGCCGGCCGCCCGTTCGCGGCGGCAGCGCGGCGCACGACGATGTCGGCAGCGGGCAGGCGGCGGCCGTCGTCGATGCCGATCGCGACCCGGCGGGCGGCAGCCTCGAAGCCGTCCGCGGTGCGCAGCCACGTGAATCTGCCCTCGATGCGCGGAATCTCGAGCGGCGGCATACCGTCGTCGAGCCGGGCCGTGGCGCCGGCGAGTCGCACGTCGAAGGTGGCCGCCTGCACGCCGTAAGCGCCGGTCTCCACCCAGGCCTCCACCTGGCCCGCGCCGGAGTCCAGGACGACCGGCAGTTCCGCCCAGCGCCGCGCGGCCCCGAGGTTGAGGTAGGGTGCCAGCAGGTAGGCGCGACCGGTCCATGTGCGGAGATCCTGCCGCGCCTGCCCGCGAAACTCGCCGCGCAGATCGATGCCTGTGCCGACGTCGAGCGCGGGCGTCGCGGTGAGCCGCATGCGATGTACCCGGCCCCGGTTGCGCAGATCGAACTCGACGTCCTTGAGTTCGAGCGGCGGCGCCCCCCGCTGTTCGTCGATCCAGGTGACGCGCGCACCGGTGACCAGCACGCGGTGCTGGGAGAACAGCCACGCCGGAAAACGCGATGGCTCGGTGTCCGACGCGAGCGGGATGCCGCCCACGCTGATCTGCCCCCGAACGTCCCTGCGGACCACGACCTGCGGTCTTTCCAGCAGCAGTGCGCGGCAGCGCAGCTGCAGCGCGACCAGCGAACTCCAGCCGAGGCGCGCCTCGACGCGGTCGAGGCGGAACGCGGGACGGCCTTCGGCGTCGTGCACCACCACGTCGGACACGGACAGCCAGGGGCGGAACCCCGCCCAGCCGCCCTCGATCCGGCCGAGCGTGACCGGACGGCCGACGAGATCGGCGGCGGTCCGGGCAATGGGCTCGCGGAAACGGTCCGCGTTCGGCAGCACGAATGCACGCATCGCGCCGACGACGACGGCCGCGATGACGAGTGCCGCGAAAGCCGCCGTGCGCAGCCAGCGCCCGCACCGGCGTGCGAATCGCCAGAGCCGGGACAGGGGAGAGCGAATGGGGAACACCTTACGCGCTTGTCTTGGTCGTGCGTTGGCTGCAACGGTCCGGCGCGGACGGGACGCGCGGGGCAATAGAACGCTGCCGAGCGCGCCCGATGTTCCTGCCGGGGGACACGGGCGCCTGCGGGACGGTCCGCACCGAAGGTGCCGCCAGCGGCGGCACCGGATGGGGCATCATCGACGCTTCGGACATCCACGAGATGCCATTCGAGTTTACTCTGCCATGACCGCCCACGCAGTGCTTCTCGCCGACGCCGCCGCCTATTCGCGCCATGCGCGCACGGTGCTCGGCCGTCACCCGGACCTGCTCCCGCCGGACTCCCTCGACGGGCCCTACACCCGCGAACGCATGACGCGCGAACTCGCCGACGCCGCCCCGGCGGACGAGGCGGCCCTCGCCCGCGCGGTGCGGCGGCTGCGGCAGCGGGTGATGGTCCATGTCATGGCGCGCGACCTCGGGCGCCTCGCGGATCTCGCCGAGGTCACGGGCACGGTGACCACCCTCGCCGAGGTGTGCATCGCGTTCGCGCTCGACTGGCTCGATGCGGATCTCGCGACCCGCTTCGGCGAACCGGTGGACGCGGCGGGCCTGCGGCAGCGGCTGATCGTCGTGGGTATGGGCAAGCTGGGCGGCGGAGAGCTGAATGTCTCGTCCGACATCGACCTCATCTTCGTCTATCCCGAGGACGGCGAGACGCGCGGTGCCCGGACCGTGTCGGCGCACGAGTACTTCTCGCGCCTGGGACGCCGCCTCATCGCCACGCTCAACGAGACCACCGAGGACGGCTTCGTGTTCCGCGTCGACATGCGATTGCGGCCTTACGGCGAGAGCGGGCCGCTCGCGGTGAGCCTCGACATGCTGGAGGAGTACTTCACGGCCCAGGGCCGGGCGTGGGAGCGCTACGCCTGGGTCAAGGCACGCGTGCTCACGGGCGACCGCGGCGCCGAGGTCATGGCGCTCGCCACCCCCTTCGTGTTCCGGCGCCATCTGGACTTCAGCGCGATCCAGTCCATGCGCGAACTGCACGCCGAGATCTCGGCGCAGGTGCGCCGCCGCGACATGGAGGACAACATCAAGCTGGGCCGCGGCGGCATCCGCGAGATCGAGTTCACGGTGCAGGTGTTCCAGCTGATCCGCGCGGGGCGCGACTCGCGGCTCCGCGAGCGTGCCACGCTGCGTGCCCTGCGCCTGCTGGTCGAATCTCGGGTCCTGCCGCCCGAGGCCCTCGACGAGCTCACGGATGCCTACCGCTTCCTGCGCGACCTGGAACATCGGCTGCAATACCTGGACGACCAGCAGACCCAGGAACTGCCCCGGAACGAAGCCGACCGCGAGACGGTGGCGCGCGCCATGGGCTTCCCGTCGCTCGCCGCGTTCGGCGAGGCCCTGGCGGCGCACCGCGGCGTGGTGGCGCGGCACTTCGGGGCGATCTTCGCGGGCGGCGCGCAGGAGGGGGACGACGCGCTGTCCGCCGGCCTGCGGGCGGGCGGCGACGACGGCGCCGTGCTCGAACTGCTCGGCGCACTCGCCTTCGGCGATCCGCCCGCGACACTCGCGAAGATCCGCCAGCTGCGTGCCGGCAGCCGCTACGCGCAGATGTCCGCGCAGGCCCAGGGCCGGCTCGACCAGCTCCTGCCGCGGCTCGTACGCGCGGCCGCGCGTCACGCCCCGCCCGATGCCACGCTCGACCGGCTGCTGCGCATCGTCGAGAGCATCGGCCGCCGCGAGTCCTACATCGCCCTGCTGGTCGAGTACCCGCAGGCGCTTGACGCGGTGGCGAAGCTCGCCTCGCTTTCGGCCTGGGCGTGCGACTACCTCGCACGGCACCCGATGCTGCTGGACGAACTGATCGACCCGCGCCAGATCGGTGAGCCGGAGTGGGAACCGCTCGACCGGTCGCTCACGGCGATGCTCGAACGCGACCAGGGAAACATCGAGGCGCAGATGGACCGTCTGCGCCACTTCCGCCACAGCCAGACCTTCCGGCTGCTCGTGCTGGATCTGGCCGGCGCCCTCACGCTGGAACGTCTCTCCGATCACCTGAGCGACCTCGCGGTGCTGCTGCTCCGGCATTGCCTGCGGCTCACCTGGGACCGACTGCCGACGCGCCACCGGGACGCCCCCCGATTCGCGGTCATCGCCTACGGCAAGCTGGGCGGCAAGGAACTGGGGTACGACAGCGACCTCGACATCATCTTCCTGTACGACGACGATGCACCGAATGCGGCGGAGAACTACGCGCGCCTCGCGCAGCGGATGAACGGCATGCTGAACAGCCACACCGGCGCGGGCACGCTGTACGAGACGGACCTGCGACTGCGCCCCGACGGCGCGAGCGGTCTGCTCGTGAGCCGCATCGAGGCCTTCGAGGAGTACCAGCGCCATACCGCCTGGCCCTGGGAGCACCAGGCGCTCACGCGGGCGCGGTTCGTGGCGGGCGATGCCACCCTCGGCGAGCGCTTCGAGGCCCTCCGCTGCGAAATCCTGCGCACGCCCCGCGATCCCGCCGGGCTGCGCGAAGCCGTGCTGTCCATGCGCGCGAAGATGCGGGAAGGGCATCCGAACACGTCCGGACAGTTCGATCTCAAGCACGATCCGGGCGGGATCGTCGACGTGGAGTTCGCGGTGCAGTACCTCGTCCTCGCGCATGCGCACGCACACGCGGAGCTGACGGGCAACCTCGGCAACATCGCGCTGTTGCTGATGGCCGAGCGGCTGGCACTGATTCCGGCGCCAGCCGGATCTGCGGCGGCGGATGCCTACCGCACCTTCCGGCGGCAGCAGCACGCGGTGCGGCTGCGCGGCGACCGCTATGCGCGCGTCCCTGCGGACGCGCTGCGCAGCGAGAGGACCTCGGCGCTGGAGCTCTGGAAGGTGGTGTTCGGCGACACCGACGGGTCGGCACGACCGAGCAGCTGATACACGTTCAGGCGGTCCTTGCCCTTCACGCTGATCTCCCGGGCCGGGCCGAAGTCGAAGCGTCCGGCCAGGCGCAGGTAGGTCGCCTCATCCACGAACACGGCACCGGGCGGCGCTTCCGCCGTGAGGCGCGAGGCGATGTTGACGGTGTCGCCCCACACGTCGTAGCTGAAGCGGGTGGACCCGATGACTCCCGCGATGGCGGGGCCGGTCGCGATGCCCACGTGGAAGCGCAGCGCCAGCACCGCGACCACCGGATCGCGCGAGAAGATCTCCTGCAGGTCGAGCGCCATCTCGGCCATGCCCTCCAGGTATCCGCCGCTTCCCGTGTCGAGCCCGCCCACGACCATGTAGGCGTCGCCCACGGTCTTGATCTTCTCCAGCCCGTAGCGCTCGCACAGGTGGTCGAGCCGCCGGAACACGTGGTTGAGCACGTCCACGAGACGGCGCGGCTCGTGATTGAGCGCATCGGCGAGGCGCGTGAACTCGACGATGTCCGCGAACATCACCGTCACCTCGGACTTGCTGTCGGCGATGAGACTGGGGTCGTCCCGCAGCCGGCGGGCGATCGACGGCGGGAGCAGGTTGCCGAGCAGGGCTTCCGATTTCTCGCGCTCGGCCTGGAGCAGCTGATGCTGGGTGGCGAGCTCCACCTGGAAGCGCTCGCGCTGCAGGACCAGGTAGCGCAGCAGGAAGAACGCGACGGTCGACAGCAGACCGCCGATGGTGACACCGAAGAGAGCCACGTTGATCGCCGGCATCATCACGTCGCCCCCCCGTTCGAGGGCCTCGCCGTGGTGCCACACCGCCGACGCGACCACCAGGACCAGGTACGCGCCGAACCAGCCGAGGGACGCGTGGCGCCCGAAGGCCAGCAGCGCGCCCAGGGGGGCGAGCATGGACAGCAGCACGAAACCGTAGGATTCGAGATAGCCGCCCAGGTCCGCCTGGACCACCACGGGCATCACGAGGAACAACGAAAGCTGGACGAAGCTGTAGGCGCGGAAGTTACGGGACTGGATGTACCACCCGAGCAACGCGACGGAGGCCACCGGATAGCCGAGCACCATGACCAGCGGGATGCGGATGCCCTCCAGCGCGAACCACAGCATCCACAGGCCCGCCGCCCCGTTGGTCAGCACCGCCGTGAGCAGCAGGGTGCTCTTGCGCAGCCGGGTGTCGGAGCTGTCGGCACCGTCGAAGACGAGCGGACCCAGCCGCTGCCAGAAACTGAGCGGCGGCAGCGCGGAGGAAGGCAGGGACGATCGGGGCTGCGGAGTCTTGGACACCTCGTTCACCGCGGGACGAAGACGAACCGGTGGGACAACCCGCCGCGCAGGCGGTTTCCGGCCTGCCGGCCGCCGACTGCTTGCGTCGTCCGGAGGGTAGACCATGGGGCAGACCCGCACAAGAACCGCGCGCAGGCGGACCGCGCGCGGAGACGGGAACGGGACGCCTTCGGCTACAATCCCGGCTTTTCCCTCGGAGAGTTCCAGCATGTCCATGGCAGACCGCGACGGCTTCATCTGGTACGACGGCAAACTCGTGCCCTGGCGGGAAGCCAACACCCACGTCCTGACCCATTCCCTGCACTACGGGCTCGCGGTCTTCGAGGGGATGCGGGCCTACGACACGGGCAAGGGCACTGCGATCTTCCGTCTGCGCGAGCACATCGACCGCATGTTCAACTCCGCGCACATCTACATGATGAAGATCCCCTACGACCGCGAGACCCTGGTCGAGGCCTCGTGCGAGGTGGTCCGCGCGAACAAGCTCTCCTCCTGCTATCTGCGCCCCATCGCCTTCTACGGCTCCGAGAAGATGGGCGTCTCGCCCAAGGGCGCCAGCGTCCACGTGGCCATCGCCGCCTGGCCCTGGGGCGCCTACCTCGGCGCCGACGGCATCGAGAAGGGCATCCGGGTGAAGACCTCCTCCTACGCCCGGCACCACATCAACGTGACGATGGCCCGCGCCAAGTTCGCAGCCACCTACGCCAATTCCATTCTGGCCAACCTCGAGGCGACCCAGGACGGCTACGACGAGGCGCTCCTGCTCGACGTGGACGGCTACGTGGCCGAAGGTGCGGGCGAGAACCTGTTCGTGGTGAAGAACGGGCGCATCTACGAACCCGAGCTGACGTCCGCCCTGATCGGCATCACCCGCGACACCGTGGTCCAGCTGGCCGGCGACATGGGACTGCAGGTCACATCCAAGCGCCTGACGCGCGATGACATCTACATCGCCGACGAGGCCTTCTTCACGGGGACCGCCGCGGAAGTCACGCCCATCCGCGAACTGGACAACCGGACCATCGGCGCCGGCAACCGCGGCCCCATGACCAGCAAGCTGCAGTCGCTGTTCTTCGACGTCGTGAACGGCCGCGACAGCCGCCGCCTGGACTGGCTTACCTTCGTCTGAGGCGGTCATGGCCGAAGCCCCCCGTCCCGCGCAAAGCCGCCTGGTCGAGGTCGGACCGGACCAGCTGCCGCTGCACTGCCCGACCCCGGCGATGCAGCTCTGGAATACCCATCCCCGGGTGTTCCTGCCCATCGAGCAGACCGGTGAAGCGCTCTGCCCCTACTGCGGTACCCAGTACCGGCTGAAGGGCGGCCCGGTGAGCGGCGGCCACTGAGCGGACCCGTCACCCCCGACCCCGGTACCGCGCCGGCCGACGACCCCGCGGCCGGGCGGCTCCTGATCGTCGCCCCCAGCTGGGTCGGCGATCTGGTCATGGCTCACCCGCTCGTCACGCGGCTGCGGGCCGAAGCGCCGGCCCGTGCCATCGACCTTCTCGCGCCCGACTGGGTGCGCGGTCTCGTGTCCCGGATGCCCGGGGTCTCCGACTGTCTTGCCAGCCCGTTCCGCCACGGCGAACTCGCCCTGGGCGCGCGCTGGCGCCTCGGACGGGATCTCGCCCGGCGCGGCTACGCGCAGGCGATCGTGCTCCCCAACTCGGCCAAGTCCGCCCTCGTCCCGTGGTTCGCCGGCATCCCGCGGCGCACCGGGTTCCGCGGCGAACTCCGGGTCGGCCTGCTGAACGACATCCGCCCTCTTGCCGTGGAGACCGTCCCCCGGCTAGTGGACCGGTTCGCACGCCTCAGTGACGTGTCCGGCGGTCCCGTGCCCGACCCTCTGCTCACGTCCACGCCTGACCAGCAGCGCGCGACGCTGGACGCGCTCGGGCTCGACCGGTCCCGCCCGGTGGCCTGCCTGTGCCCGGGGGCCGAATACGGGCCCGCGAAGCGCTGGCCCGAGTCGCACTTCGCGGCCGCCGCCCGCGCCCTGCAGGACGAGGGTTACGCGGTGTGGCTCCTGGGCTCCGCGAAGGACCGCGCCATCGCCGATACCATCGCGGCGGAGGCCGGTCCGGACACGACGGTCCTCGCCGGCCGCACCTCGCTGGAACAGGTGGTGGACGTGCTGGCGGCGGCCGATCTCGTCATCAGCAACGACTCGGGCCTGATGCACATTGCCGCGGCACTGGACCGGCCGCAGGTCGCGCTCTACGGCTCCAGTTCGCCGGACTACACGCCACCGCTGTCGCGGCGGTCGCGCGTCGTGCGCCACGCGGTTCCGTGCAGCCCGTGCTTCGCGCGACAATGCCCGCTCGGACATTTCCGCTGCCTGCGCGACCTCACGCCTGACCGCGTGCTCGCGGAGGCGCACTCAGCCCTGGAAGACCTGCACGCATGAGCACCGCCCCGGAGTTCGCCGGCCCCGACGAGGTCGAGGACGCCTTCTACGCCGCCTTCGAAGCCGCCGACCTCGACGCCATGATGCGCCTGTGGGCCGACGACGAGACCATCTCCTGCGTCCACCCCGGCGGCTCGCGCTTGGTGGGGCACGACGAGATCCGCGAATCCTGGCGCCAGATCTTCGGCAGCACCATGCGCCTGCGCTTCCATCTGGGCGAACGCCGCACGCTTACCGATGCCAACCTCGCCGTGCACAGCGTCCAGGAGGAGATCGAGGTAAGCGGCCAGCAGAATCTGCGGGCCGTCGTCGCAGCCACCAACATCTACGTCCTTACGGACCACGGCTGGCGCATCTGGCTGCACCACGCGTCCAACGCGGCCGTGGAATCGGAAGAGCCCGAGCCCGACGGCGACGATCCGAAGCCCACGCTGCACTGACGCCCGCGGCACGGCACCGGACCCGCCCGTCGTGACACCCGACGCCCGCCCGTACCGCGCCCCGTGGTGGCTGCCGGGGCGCCATCTCCAGACGGTCTATCCGGTACTCGCGCTCCGACCGCGCGCGCCCGACTACCGGCGCGAAGCCTGGGACACCCCCGACGGTGACTTCATCGAACTCGACTGGGTCGATGCCGCCGAGGGCCGGCCGCTGGTGGTGCTGTTCCACGGGCTGGAGGGCAACTCGCGCAGCCCGTACGCGGCTGCACTCATGCACACGGTCCGCAGGCTCGGCTGGGCCGGCGTGGTCCCGCACTTCCGCGGCTGCGGCGGCAGCCCGAACCGGCTGCCCCGGGCCTATCACTCCGGCGACGCGGCCGAGATCGCCTGGATCCTCGCCCGCATGGCCGCGCTCGGCCGTCCCGTGTTCGCGGCGGGCGTCTCGCTCGGCGGCAATGCGCTGCTCAAGTGGCTGGGGGCCGGCGGTGCGGCTTGCGGTGCGCATGTCCGGGCCGCCGCGGCCGTGTCGGCGCCCCTGGATCTCACGGCGGCGGGGGCCGCCCTGCGGCGCGGCTTCAATCGCATTTACACGCGCGAGTTCCTGCGCACGCTCGTTCCCAAGACCCTGCGCAAGGCGCAGCACTGGCCCGGCCGCTTCGACACCGCGCGCATTGCCGCCTCCAGGGACTTCGACACCTTCGACGATGCCTACACCGCACCGGCCCACGGATTCGCCGGTGTGGAGGACTACTGGCGTCTCGCGAGCAGCAAGCCGGACCTGCCGGGCATCCGTGTGCCGACGCTGGTGCTCAATGCGCGCAACGACCCGTTCCTGCCGGCACACCACCTTCCCGGACCCGAAGCCGTGTCGTCGTTCGTGACCCTGGAGCAACCGGCCGGCGGCGGGCACGTCGGATTCGTGTCGGGCGCCTTTCCGGGACACCTTCGCTGGCTGCCGGCACGGCTGATCGGGTTTTTCGCGCTGCACCTGGCCCCGGCCACATCCAACGCCGCGGTTCGCGCGCAACAAGAGGAACGTACGATGGGGTGCCCAGGATCCGTCCATGAGCGCCTTGACCCTCCTGCCGGGAAGCGGGAGGACCAGGACCAGCTGGAACGCCCCGCATCGTGAGACAGGGATGCCGCTGTCGAGCGCGGAAACCGTGGTGCACGACACTCCCGACCTGCGGGAAGCTGCGCTGCGCAAGACCGCCTCCGGCCGTACTGGAACGGATGCACAAGCGGATTCCGGGCAATGCGCGCGTCAGGGGCAGGCAGCCGGTCTGCGAAACGGTCCGCGCCGACGCCGGAGACTGGGTCGCGCTCACGCCGCTGATCGACTATCGCGTGCTCACCGATACCCCTGACCATCGAATGGTGCTGTCTCGCTTCCAGCCCGACGGCTGGGTCCGGGCGCATCACCACCACGGGGACGAGGAGACTTACGTGCTGGAAGGCTCGCTCGTGATGGACGGCGAGCGGCTGGGTCCCGGGGATTTCCACCGGGCCCCGGCCGGTACCGCCCACGCGGAGGTGCACTCCGAGACAGGGTGTCTGGTCCTCACCTGCCACCGGCGGCGTCCCGCGGCCGAGGCCGCGGCCGTCGGCTGAGCCCCCCGCCGCCGGCCGGCGCGCCGACACCCGGTCGGCGCGTCATTCGCCTGCACCGGAATCCGCTCCGCGGGCTTCAGTTTCTGGCCTGAAGCGCCGAAAAGCCCCGTATCACTCCGCCATGCCCGCGAACACCGGTTCGCGGCAGGCCGGACGCGCCTTACGGCGGTCACGCAACGGGTGAGACAATCGGGCCTTCGCCAATCACCCAACCAGCGCCATGCCCACCATCGCACCGGAGATCTTCAAGGCCTACGACATCCGCGGGATCGTCGACCGCACACTCACCACGGAGGCGGCCGAACTGATCGGCCGCGCCTTCGGAACGGAAGCGCTCGCCGCCGGCACGCCCCGGGTCGCGATCGGACGCGACGGTCGCCTGTCGGGTCCGAAGCTCGCCGAAGCCCTCGCGACCGGGTTGCGCGCCGCCGGGTGCGATGTCATCGACGTGGGCATGGTCCCGACCCCGGTGCTGTACTTTGCTGCGCACCACCTCGGAACACGCTCGGGCATCATGGTCACCGGCAGCCACAACCCGCCCGAGTACAACGGACTCAAGATGGTCATGGCCGATCAGGCCATCGCCGGCGCCGCGATCCAGGGGCTGCGCACCCGCATCGAGGCCGGCGACTTCGCGTCCGGCCGGGGCGGCTACTCGACGGCCGACGTTCGTACCGACTACCTGAACCGCATCGTGGGCGACGTGAAGCTCTCGCGTCCCATAGACCTCATCGTGGATTGCGGCAATGGCGTGGCCGGTGAACTCGCGCCGCAGTTGTACCGGGCCATGGGCTGCCGGGTCACCGAGATGTTCTGCGACATCGACGGCAATTTCCCGAACCACCATCCCGATCCGTCCCAGCCCGAGAATCTCGAGGATCTCATCGAAGCCCTGCGCAATGGCGGCGAACTCGGTTTCGCCTTCGACGGCGACGGAGACCGGCTGGGCGTGGTCACGAAGAGCGGGCGCATCATCTTCCCGGATAGGCAGCTGATGCTCTTCGCCGAAGACGTGCTCACGCGCAACCCGGGCGCCGAGATCATCTTCGACGTGAAGTGCACGCGGCAGCTGTTCCCTTGGATCACCTCCCGCGGCGGCAAGCCGCTCATGTGGAAGACGGGCCACTCGCTCATCAAGGCGAAGCTGCGGGAGACCGGTGCGCCGCTCGCGGGCGAGATGAGCGGCCACGTCTTCTTCAAGGAGCGCTGGTACGGCTTCGACGACGGCCTCTACGCCGGCGCTCGGCTGCTGGAGATCCTCTCGCGCCACGCGAACGTGAGCGCGCCGCTGGAATCGCTGCCGGACTCCGTGAACACGCCCGAACTGCAGATCAAGCTGCGCGAAGGCGAGAACTACGCGGTGATCGACAAGCTGCAGAAGCAGGCGCGCTTCCCCGGGTCCCGCGAGATCATCACCATCGACGGCGTGCGGGTCGAGTACGCCGACGGCTTCGGTCTCGCCCGTTCGTCCAATACCACCCCCGTGATCGTGCTGCGGTTCGAAGCCGACGATCCCGGGGCGCTCGCGCGCATCCAGGAAGCGTTCCGGCAGGAGATCCTCGCCGTGGCGCCCGAGGCCAAGCTCCCCTACTGACCCCCGTGCCCTCCGCCGTCTCTCCGCCCGCCGCCGGTCCGATCCAGCCGGCCCGCTCCGCATCGGACCTCTACCTGGGGCGTCAACCCATCCTCGATCGCCACGAGAATCTCGTGGCGTTCGAGCTGCTGTTCCGGTCCAACCGGTCCAACGGCGCGCTGATCCAGGACGATCTGGTCGCGACGGCGACGGTCATCAACCACGCGTTCAGCGAACTCGGCGTCGAGACGGTTCTGGGTCACTTCACCGGATACATCAACCTGTCGGCCAGCCTGCTGCTGAGCGACGTGATCGAGCTCCTGCCGAAGGAACGCGTGGTGCTCGAACTGCTCGAGCACGTCGCCATCAACGACACGCTGGTCACGCGCCTTCGGGAACTGCGCGAGATGGGCTTCCGCCTCGCGCTCGACGATTACCTCGGCGAGGAAGAGCGCTACGCCGATGTGCTCGGGCTCGTGGACGTGGTGAAGGTGGAGGTGCAGGCGCTCGAACCGGCGAAGCTCGTCGAGGTGACGCAGCGCCTTCGCAAGTGGCCGGTGCGCCTGCTCGCCGAGAAGGTGGACACCAAGGAACAGGTGGAACGCTGCATCGGCCTCGGCTACGAGCTGTTTCAGGGCTACTACTTCGCGCGCCCCTCGGTGATCACCCGCCGCCGCCTGTCCCACGCCGAGACGGCCATCATGCGGCTGGTCGGACTCGTGGCGACCGACGCCAGCACGGAGGACATCGAGAAGGTCCTCAAGCAGAACCCCGATCTCTCGCTCAACCTGCTGCGTCTCGTGAACTCGGTGTCGGTGGGTGCGACCCGCCGCATCACCTCCATGCGGGAGGCGGTCACGCTGCTGGGGCGGTCACAGCTCCAGCGCTGGCTGCAACTCCTGATGTTCACGGTCTCGGCGGACCCCGGCGCACGCTTTCCGAGCCCGCTGCTGATCCTCGCCGCCACGCGCGGCAAGCTGATGGAACTGCTGTGCCTCGCCCAGGGCACCGGCCGCAGGGGGCCGGGAGACGAGGCCTTTCTCGTGGGCATCATGTCGCTCATGACCGCGCTGCTGGGCTTGCCCATGGAGGAGATCCTCCAGTCGGTGCCGGTGCGACCGGAGGTCGAAGCGGCGCTGCTGCACCGGAGCGGCGAACTGGGTGAACTGCTGCGCCTCACCGAACTGGTGGAGCAGACGGACATCAGCGCCATCGACGCCCAGCTGGAGCGGCTCCCCGCGCTGGACGCCACGAAGATCAACTCCGCCTACGTTGGCGCCATCGAGTGGGCCAACAGCATCGGCGAATCCGCCTGACGCCCTGCGCGTAGCACATCGCGCCACGTTCGGGTGTGCATGGCGCGAAGCGCACACGCCCGCCCCACCGGATTCTCCCGGGTTCCTACGATGCGTTCCGTCGACACCGCGCAACCGGTGCCGGCAAACGAACCCGAAACCTCACTGGAGAACCCAAATGAAGACCATGATGATCACCGCTCTCGTCGCCCTGCTCGCTTCCGGCAGCGCGTTCGCCGCCACGCAGCAGGAGAAGATGCGCACCTGCAATGCCGAGGCCAAGTCGAAGGCGCTCAAGGGCGAAGAGCGCCGCGCGTTCATGAGCCAGTGCCTCACGCTCACGCCCGAGGAGAAGCAGGAACGCCTGGCCCAGCGCGAGAAGGCGAAGACGTGTGCCGCGGAAGCGAAGACGAAGTCGCTGAAGGGCGAGGAACGCAAGCAGTTCATCGCCGAATGCACCGCGGCGTGATGCGTGCGTGAGCGGGATCGGCAACCGGGACCGGCGCCCCGGTTGCCCTTCCCGTGAAGACCGCGGTGGCCCGTTACGACGGGGCCGTCACGCGGGCGAGGCTCTCAGGGCGTGCCCTCAACCGCCTTCTTGAGCGCTTCGAGGCCCGCCTTGTAGGCCCCGGTGAAGAATGCTGTCACCGTCGCATCGTCCTGGCCGGCGGGCGGCGGATCCTGCCAGTAGGCGAGACGCGTGAACCGGCCCTTCCACACGACTTCGGACTCGCCGTTGCCCGCGTCGGTCACGGTGACCGTCGCGAAATAGTCGCTGGCCATCACGGCACCGTCGACGTAGGTGTACGTGAGGGTCATGTTGTACGGGTCATACTCGGTGAGCTTCTCGAACACCTTGGTGCCGTTGCGTCGGATCAGCTCGCGGATCGCGCCCACCTCGCTGCGGTCCTTCAGCACGAGCCGGGTGCTCGCTGCCGGCGGGAACCACTTCGCAAGCCCGCCGAAATCGCCCACGTACTCCCACACGGCTTCGGGCGAACCCTTGATGCGGATGGTCTGCGTGGTGCTGAGTTCCTTTGCCTGCGCGAACACCGCCGCCGGAATCACCAGTGCGAGCAGCGCCAATCCCCGGATGATGCGCAACATGTCTTTTTCTCCTAGTCGTGAATCGAACCGATCCGGCGCATGCCGGATCAGAGCCTGCCTTCCACCCAGCCAGCCACCGAAGCCAGCGCGGCGTCGAGCTGCGCCGGCTGCGTGCCGCCACCCTGGGCCATGTCCGGACGGCCGCCGCCCTTGCCGCCCACCTGCGCGGCGACCGCCGCGACGATCTCGCCGGCCTTCACCTTCGCGGTGAGATCCGCCGTGACGCCGGCGATCACCGTCACCTTGTCGGCCCCCTCTGCGCTGCCCAGGACGACGACCGCCGACTTGAGCTTGTCCTTCAGCTTGTCGATGGTCTCGCGCAGGGCCTTCGCATCGGCGCCGTCCAGCTTGGCCGCGAGGACCTTCACGCCCTTCACGTCGACGGCGGAGGCCCCGAGATCGTCCCCCTGCGCCGCCGCGAGCTTCGCCTTCATGCGGGCGAGTTCCTTTTCCAGCGACTTCACGGTGTCGACGATCTGCGAGATCTTCGCGGTGACCTCGTGGGACGGCGCCTTGAGCATCGCGGCGATCTCGCCGAGCGCGCCTTCCTGCGCCTGGGCCACCGCCACCGCCCCGTCGGCCGTCACGGCCTCGATGCGGCGGATGCCCGCCGCGACGCCGGACTCGGACACGATCTTGAAGAAGCCGATGTCCCCGCTGCGCTTCACGTGCGTGCCGCCGCACAGTTCGGTGGAGAACTCGCCCATGCCGATCACGCGGACCTCGTCGCCGTATTTCTCGCCGAAGAGCGCCATGGCGCCCGCCTTGATGGCGTCGTCGTACTTCATGAGGCGCGCCTCGACCGGCACGTTGCGGCGGATCTCGC
This sequence comes from Ottelia alismoides, assembly GCA_037367405.1. Classification (NCBI taxonomy): domain Eukaryota; kingdom Viridiplantae; phylum Streptophyta; class Magnoliopsida; order Alismatales; family Hydrocharitaceae; genus Ottelia; species Ottelia alismoides. The sequence continues at coordinate 50,564 of JAZKJV010007663.1, forward strand.
GGTTGACGATGGCCTCGATGCGGCGGATCTCATCGGCGGTGACCGGCTGCGTGTGGCTGAAGTCGAAGCGGGTGCGCTGGGCATCCACGAGCGAGCCCTTCTGCGCCACGTGCGAACCGAGCACCTCGCGCAGCGCCGCGTGCATCAGGTGCGTCGCGGAGTGGTTGAAGGCGGCGCGCTCGCGCTTCGCGCCATCTACCCGGGCGCTCACCTTGTCGCCCACGGCCAGCCGGCCGGTCTCGACGCGGCCGTGATGCCCGAACACGGTGGCCTGGATCTTCTGCGTGTCGTTCACCACGAACTGCGCGGCGCCCGACGACAGTTCGCCGCTGTCGCCCACCTGACCGCCGGACTCGGCGTAGAACGGCGTGCGGTCGAGCACCACCACGGCATCGTCACCGGCCTCGACGGCATCGACCGCCGTGCCTTCCTTGTAGAGCGCCAGCACCTGCGCGTCGAGCTTCAGCGTGTCGTAGCCGTGGAACTCGGTCGCCTGGCCGCGGTACTCCACGCCGGTCTGCATCTGGAAGCGCGACGCCGCGCGGGCGCGGGAGCGCTGCTGCTCCATCTCGGCCTCGAACCCGGCGAAGTCCACCGTGAAGCCGCGTTCGCGTGCGATGTCCGCGGTGAGGTCGAGCGGGAAGCCGTAGGTGTCGTAGAGCTTGAAGACCGTCGTGCCGTCGAGCATGCGGTCCTCCTTCTGCAGCGCGCCTTCCAGCACGGCCATGCCGTGTTCCAGGGTCTCGGCGAAACGCTCCTCCTCCTGCTTCAGCACCTGCTCCACCTTCGCCTGGGCGGCCGGCAGTTCCGGGTAGGCCTCGCCCATGACACGCGACAGTTCCGCGACCAGCTTGTGGAAGAAGGGCTGCTTCTGCCCCAGCTTGTAGCCGTGGCGGATCGCGCGGCGGATGATCCGGCGCAGCACGTAGCCGCGCCCCTCGTTGCCGGGGATGACACCGTCGACGATGAGGAAGCTGCACGCGCGGATGTGGTCGGCGATCACCTTGAGGGAGTTGTTCTCGAGGTCCTGCGCGCCGGTGACCCGCGCGGCGGCGCCGATGAGTTCCTGGAAGAGGTCGATCTCGTAGTTGGAGTGCACGCCCTGCATCACGGCGCTGATGCGCTCCAGACCCATGCCGGTGTCCACCGACGGCTTGGGCAGCGGATGCAGCACGCCCTTGTCGTCGCGGTTGAACTCCATGAACACGAGGTTCCAGATCTCGATGTAGCGATCGCCGTCGGCATCGGGCGAGCCGGGCGGGCCGCCGACCACGTCGGGGCCGTGGTCGTAGAAGATCTCGGTGCAGTAGCCGCAGGGGCCGGTGTCGCCCATCTGCCAGAAGTTGTCGTTGGTGGGAATGCGCGCGAGACGCTCGCGCGGCACCTTGATGTCCTCCAGCCAGATCTTCTCGGCGCCGGCGTCGTCGGAATGCACCGTGACCCACAGCCGGTTCTCGGGCAGGCCCATTTCCTTCGTGAGGAAGCCCCAGGCGAACTCGATGGCCTCGCGCTTGAAGTAGTCCCCGAAGCTGAAGTTGCCCAGCATCTCGAAGAACA
>JAZKJV010007665.1:0-251242 GCA_037367405.1 Ottelia alismoides
TATGTTGATGACATCTTGATTACAGGAGATGATGAGCAGGGCATAAAGCAGGCGAAAGAAAAACTGGGAACCGAATTTGTCACCAAGGACTTGGGAGTCCTTAGAATTTTTCTGGGGCTGGAGTTTGCTAGAAATCCATATGGATTAGTAATGCCGCAGAGGAAAATATGTTACAGATCTATTGAATGAAACAGGTATGCTTGGGTGTCGGCCTGCTATGACACCAATGGATCCCAGCATGAAGCTCTATGATAATGACACAGAGGAGGTGGACAGGAGAAGGTACAGAGAACTGATAGGCAAACTACTGTATGTCACGATCACTAGACCTGATATATCATTTGCAGTGAGTCGCGTGAGCCAGTTCATGGAGCAACCACGTCAGGTACATATGGATGCAATACACATGATTCTGAGATATCTAAAATCATCTCCAGGTGCAGGCTAGCTATTTAAGAAGGGAAAGGAGATCTCTATCACAGCGTGTGCTGATGCAGACTATGCAGGATGCCCCAAGGACAGGAAGTCCACCTCAGAATTTGCAGTCTATGTTGGAGATGCTCTAGTCTCGTGGAGGAGCAAGAAACAGACAGTGGTAGCTAGATCCAGTGATGAATCTGAATACAAGGCTATGGCCCAGGCTAGCACAGAAATGATGTGGGTGAAAGCTCTACTTACAGATCTATGTCTTGATATACCACTTCCTATGAAATTGGAATGTGATAATCAGGCAGCCTTGTTCATTGCAAACAACCCAGCATTCCATGAGAGGACCAAGCATATTGAGGTTGACTGTCACTACATACGTGACATGATTCAGAAGGGGTTCATTGCTACATCTCATGTCACCTCAGAGAATCAAACTGCTGATATATTTACCAAGGCATTACTTCGAGGCCCATTCCAGAAGTGTGCGTCCAAGCTGAGCATGATTGATATCTATGCTCCATCTTGAGGGGGAGTGTTGACGCATATAGAGTAGTGCTTGTATCTCTTCGTTATTTTATTTTCAGTTGTATGCTTTATGTAATTTACCTATAGGCTACTCTCCTATATAAGAGAGCCTAGGGCTTATGGAATAAACAAGTTGTTTGTTTTTCCCAACAGTTACCACTACCAGACATGATATTTCATTTGCAGTCAGTCGAGTAAGCTGGTTCATGGAACAACCTCGTCAGGTACATATGGATGTGATACAAATGATACTAAGGTATCTTAAATCATATCCACGTGGAGGGCTTTTATTTAAAAAGGTTGGCACTATTACTATCTCAGTATGCGCAGACGTAGACTATGAAGGGTTCCCCAAGGACAGGAAATCTACATCAGGATCCGTTATATTTGTTGGAGAGTAACTTGTCTCATGGAAAAGTAAGAAGCAAACCTTTGTTGCTAGATCTAGTATTGAATCAGAGTATAGAGCAATGGCCCAAGCATGTACAGAAGTGATGTGGGTCCGAGCAGTCCTAACAGATCTACATATAGATGTTCCTCTTCCCATGTCGTTGAAATGCAACAATCAGGCTGCATTATTCATTGCTAATAATCATGCATTTCACGAGAGGACAAAGCGTATTGAGGTTGATTGCCATTATATACGTGATATGATCCAGAAAGGCTTCATTTCTACATCCCATGTCAGCTTAGGAGACCAGACGGCAGACATTTTCACCAAAGCCTTACTTAAGAGTTCTTCCAGAAGTGTTCATCGAAGCTGAGCATAATAGATATCTATGCTCCATCTTGAGGGGGTTGTAGAGATATATTTCATGTTTATGTATCTTTTTATCTATTTCATTTTCCCTCTGTCTACTTTATGCAATTTTCCCATAGGTCTCTCCCTATATAAGAGAGTCTAGGGCTCAAGGAATAAAAGTCTCGCTATTTTCCCAACAGGAATTAATCATGGTTAGAATCCCAGCATATCTGCCTCTTCCAATACTTCTAAGGTACATGGGAGGATCACACCATTTAAGTTTTAGCAACTTCAATACCAACAAAGTAGCAAAGCTAGATTAGATATTTCATAACAAAGATCCCTTGTAAGAAATTATTGGATTCCAAAATTTTGGTGGTCATTACCTACTAAGACCTCATCATCAGCATATTAACAAGCATCACAATTCCACCATTCTCTTTCCCGACAAGTAGACACCTAGACAGATCATAAATAATGGTATTGTTGAGGCTGTCAAATCACTTCTAGAACTTTGTATCGATCCATATGTAGCCTTCCTCAATTTGCACACAAGCTCCCCTCAACCTCATAACCAAGAGGTTGGACCACGGCATATACAATAAGATCACCACTACGGTATGTATACTTGATATCCAGTTGATAGTGGCGAATTCTTTTTTATATCAACATAATAATAGCATAACAATTCCATAAAAGAGAATATCTCAAAATAGTATACCACATAGGTTTGAGTAAAACCATTGGCAACAAGACGAACCATCATATACTACATCACGCGATTTAGACGGTATTCAAAGTGCACGCCCAACAAAAAAAAACAATAGTGGTATCATGGGAGCAAGAACAAGATCCTAGATTCCTCTAGAAGTTATCCAATCTCCTGATCTATTGCACACTTCCAACATGGTCTTGTAAGGACTCCAAATAATGTCTTGGAATGATAGTACACATTAGTGTAAGGAGAAAATAGAAATCACATAAACACGATAAAAGATAACTAATATCTCAACAATATGATTACTATTTTTCATAGAATAATTTTAATTGGTCAACCCCCTCCATTGTGTCAACGATCCCGAGAGAATTTCAAGAGATTGTTCAAATGTTTGTTGATAATTGAAGACAATATACATCCTTACAAGAATGTGGTTTCAAAGGTTTCCAAAGTTATAGGGGTTCAAGATTTCATAGATCCTCAAAAGTTCGATAACATGAAATTGTAGGAGGTGTTATTATAATGCATGTTTATGTGGCATCATCCTTGTAACAGATAATTAGCACGCGATAATTGTCATAATGGAACTTTTGGCCAAGCAGTTCCTGATGAATGACATGGAAAAGTTGAACAATTTTCAAGTTATCGAATTGGCTCGCAATGTCAAATGGGTACTACTATATCAAAGGGACAATGTTTTCGATCTCCCCAAAAGACCAGTGTGCTCGGCGGTAATTTGATTTCCGTTCCTTAGGACCCAAAATACACCTACAACATGCTGATGCCAAACAAGTCTCTTGGAAAAAAATTGCCGTAGATCGCGAACCTGATATGTTGCTTGTATTAACCAAGGCCAATCAATTCAAGGAAATACATCTGCAAAGTTTGTTGCAAGACAACCATAATGGTTTTGAGATACCCAGAATCCATACCTTGCCAGGGAATAGTGTTTACGAAAAGTGCTCACCTCGGCATTATAGCTTGACCTTGTATCTTGGAAGAGTAAGAACCAAAATGTCATCACACACTATCACAAAATCAAATTATTGAACCAAGGCTCAAGTCATGCAAATAATATGACTACATTCTCTTCTTGCTCATCTTCACGTAGCCACTGATCCCACATGATAAATTCTTACTCAGTTTATTTTTTTTTGACACTCAACAAAGGGGGAGACACTCGTTGGTGTTCACCCCAATATATTAAATTACTCAGTTTATTGCAAAGAATCCAATCCTATCCATAAAAGTATCAGGCATGTGGAGGTTGATTGCCATACATAAGGGGCATGATTCATGAGGAATTCATTTACAACGATCATGTTAGATCTAACCGAACATGCACTTGATATCTTCACCAAGGCACTTCCCTGGAAATCATTCAAATGCTACAATTCAAAGCTGAGTATAATTGATATATATGTTGATATTGAGGAAACTGTTAAGAATAAGGTAATGTTGTCTATCACGCGAGTCTATCGGCTTATCTAGACCCATTGTTAGATCTGTGTATCTGGTTAGCTTCCACCAATTATATCTATAATTAAGAGGACCAGGACTCTAAAAAATCAAGAAAACTCATTCCATTAACCTCCCCATTAGCATACTGTGTAAATGGTAATGCAACCATATGATATTATATGTCACACATTGTTGTCTCTATAAATGTACTAAGCCTTCTCCCACTATAAGTAGGGTCGGCTACATGGATTCTTGTTCAAATCATGTTGAATGATTCGACTGTTTTTTACGCTGGCCTTCGACTACCTAACGCAACCCCTGCAAGAGTGGGATTTGAACCCTGATCTTTTGTGTGGTAGACACACTGTACTACCACTAGACCATTAAGTGGGTACACATTGTTGTCTCTATGGCTTGAACTAAATTATTTAGAGGCCAAAGTCATAATTTTCCACTTTAGTTATAATTGTAAAATACTGAAATCCCCTGTGGTTTCAATCTCATTTTTTCTAGGAAAACGATAGAGTCCATGGACCTCTACACTACAAAATTTAAACAAAGGAAAGTTCGAATAAAATCCAGCTGGTTGACTGATCTCATATTCAAACGTACATATTGACGCAAATGCAGTTTATGTGGTCCTACTATATGCCCGGACTGCATTATGATAATTTGGTGCAGGCATTGCATATGTGGTTGCATATACAGCCGCATAAAACGCATTTCTAAACCTTAGGTATCATCAATTGTATAGACGAGATTTCATTAGGAAAAGGGTGGCCTTTTGTATGGAATATATTACACAAATGCCTTTATCATTCCACATAGTTGCATATAAGGCCTTAAATGTCGGATTTTGGTTTTGTTTCGGTGACTGACCGAAACGAAATTTCGGTAGAAATTCGACCGAAATTTCGGTCATTTTGGTATTTTTTTTGAACTAGTCCCTCAAAATTTAGGCCGATATAGGCCATTTCGGCCAAATTTCGGTTACCCACTGAAACCGAAATTCGGCCGAATTTCGGCGAAATTTGATCCCATGGTTGCATGCGCATCCCTATGAACAACAATTCACTTATATCTATGACTTTCTTTACAATTAATAGCGATTTTTTGAACCAGGGATGTCTCTGTATTGACTCATATGGAGTTATTTGCATTCCAAGTTTGACGGATGGTCATTGTGCTGTCCAACAATATTATCAGCAGGCACATATTAACAAGATGGGGTTGCCCCATGGGGGAGCTAATTTGCCCCCCCTACAATTTTTTTATTTTTTATTTTAAATGAATATGCGGAAATTCATTCTATATCTCTATATTATGTCATTCAAGTTTCATACGAAACGGAAACTCTTACGGCCTCCATCAGACAGTCATTTTTTAACGGTCGCAGAATAGTTGAAATCGACCCCGTCTGGATGGAGGCCGTAGGAGTCTCTGTTTCGCACGAAACTAGAATGACATAATATAGGGATATAGTGATGAATTTCAACGTATTCATTTTTCAAAAAAAAAATAAGAAAATAGAAAATGGGGCACGGGGAGCCAAGTTAGCTCCCCATAGGGGGCATGCCCATTTTTCCGGTTAACAATGTAGTGGCTTAAATTTAAATTCATTAACATAAATAATCATAGTTTTCCTTTTATCAGCAGGCATATATTATCAATCACCATTAAGTTCATAGAAGAAAACACAGCCTTTTATGGTTGGGTTATCAATTAACAAGGATCTTTTCCCAGGTTCAAAACCTACATATCTCAAAGACAGAGAGCCTTTTTGTTAGAAATAGTAAATTTTGACAGAGCAGATCAAAGGGCATATGTGCAAAGGTTGTTAACTTCTACACAAACACGAAGAACGAGTATTTGTGTAATATCAAAAGTTCACCCGGTGGCATTCATGTGAAAACTGTAAAATAAAGCATTTGTAGTATATCATAATAAGATATTACTCTAGAAAAAATGCACAATTTACATCGAAATGACATCATTGCAATCCTCATAAACACATTTTGAATGCCCACAAACCTCAGAAAAATCTTCAAATCCAGAAGCAGCATATTTCGAAGGTCACCTTCAATTTTACCACCCCATACATTCGTGTCCTTCATTAATCATCTCACTAGTTAAAGTCAACACTAATGGAGGTTGACAACCATTATTGACAGCACCAAGGAATTTTTCTCCAGCTGGACTGACACTGAGAAGATGGTAAAAGTGTCACCAAGTTAATGCATGCATATGATACAAAGTTGAGTATAATATGATAAATATGCATGCACGTTGACAGCAATATCAAAATATGTGTACCTTACAAGTCTATATGTATCATGAACAGACTCCTTTAAATAACCTGCTCCAGGAAATGAAACCAATAGGATTTGACAAGTGATTGAAGAAAAACATGAACTTATAGATTCAATCAATGCAATGATGGGTACATATTATTTTTTTATATAGATATATAACAGCTAAAAGAACAGCTTGGGCAGTAATATTGCATTTTCAATGCCATGCTACAAAGGATCAGGATGGGTAAGAAACAGATCTTGTTAACGATCAAGGGCAGCATTCTTCAAATTTAAATAACAACCCTAATATGATTTTGTAAATTGTAGACACAAGAAAACTTGTTTCTAAAATGCAGAACAAGCTTACCAGAGTTGACACCTATTTTGTCACTTATTTCACTCCAAAAACAAGGCAATACCCATAGCAATTGGCCACATAGTCCATTCCCATCGAGATTCTACTTGATGCAAACAAGATTTGGTAGCGAAGAAGTAACTGGCTAAGATGGGATTGCTGAGGAAAGGACTCTCAATTTGAGTATAACCTAATTTAGTAAAACAAAAAGCAGAACGAGTCTGTTTACATGGAATCGAGATGAGGTGTATCCTCGAGGCGATCGAGGTGTAAGCCTCAATATTCTCCCAAAGACTATGCAATTTATCAATAATATTGCATTGGTATTAAGAAAACTATATCATAAGATAAATTACCATGCATTTATAGCGACTAAAGGATTTTTAATGTAACTTTTCAACGTGAAGAGGAACAAACATTACTGCTTGTGCTAAACTAAAACACAAGATAAATAATGATCACAGAACAGCCTTCATAAACTAGTCATGAACTCTTCACCGACATACTGAAGAGAAGAATTTAGAACGTTCCAACAGAAATCAAGCCTATGAAAATATCGCAATCTACCCGGTCAACTAGAGATTTCAACTTGTTTCAAAAGCCACTTACTTTAAACAAATCAAAGCACCAAGTTCAGTGAACATCCAACCACATTAATCTCGCTTTCGAAAAATAAAAATAATGACCTAACCCCAACAAAAGACAAACCTGAAGCTAAAGGCAGAGGCAATTTCCTATTGGTGGAGCTGCAAGAGGCAAAGGGAAAGGTTGGTGGTGGTCGCAGAGGTGATGGTGGAGTGGGCATGTGATGGCAAAGCAAGAAGAAGTTAAGGGAAGAGGGTTTCACATGAACTAAAGAGTTAGTGGCAATTAAAAAATGAGGATTAATATAGGGCCCAGTAAGGCCTCGCCTCCACACCTTACGCCTCGGCTACACCACTTGTCTATGATGCACTTCCCTCTTAGAAACAGTTTGAGGCGGCTTCCTCAAGGCTGAAAGGGCCCATCTCGCCTCGAGGTGTATGCCCGACAGCCTAAAAGTGCACTTTTTTAATGTCACGAGTACAACTAACTTATCCCATATTTAGTGATGCAGCGTGACCCCAAATTATGGGGCCACATTTATTTAATTAAATAATAATCAATTTTATTTACGTTTTTAGCGGTCGTATTAGTCTAATTAAATAATCGAGATCGCCTGTGATCTCAACGTTTATTTCGTAGATTTTAATTATAATTGTTGGTCAATTAATTAGTTAGAGTCTAATTAAAGTCATTAGAGGTCAATTAAAGTTGTTAGAGTCCAATTAGGAAAGTCGGTTGTCAATTTAATTGAGTTTACTATTTTTGTAAACCCTCTCCTATATAAAGAGAGGGTAGGCCATTGTTTTTAGTCAGTCAATGATTATGAAAATTTGAGAGTTATCTCATTATCTCCCCCCTTCTCCTCTCTCCTCCCGCAGTCTCCGCGTTCTTCTTCTTCCATCCCTCGTTACCGACGAGTATCTCTCTTCTCAACCCATCTATTTCTTCAATTCTTCTACCCAACTATCCACCAAAAAATTATTTTATCATCAACGTCGACGCCGGAAGCCGTTTGCATCATTTGGTATCAGAGCATGGCCTTTAGATCGTCCTCACGATCTAACGATCCGTCCCGGCGCCCGCACCGACACCATCGTTCATCCGAGAAAACGCGACGAGCCATCTCCACCATCGACGCCACCTTCAAAGAGACGGGGGACATGATACGTGATTTGCAGGCCAACCTCCAATACATGTCTCGGAACCTAATGGCCTACTTTCAGGCCTACCGCGACGCCCAAGCAAAGCCGCCGACCTCCGAAGCCGTTGTCGCGAGATTTGACGAAGAAAACGTCGCCGTAGATGAAGATCCGGCCGCTGTCCAGACCGTTTTAGAAGAGAAAAATGAAGAAACAGTGGCTGTCAAGGAGTTTTCAGATCAGCCCCCCATCACCTACGGCGTCCTCGATGGCAACCCCAACCCCCACGACGGTCCCTCGGGCCATCCAGCCCCTCACCGCCCCCCCAGCGGCACCTCCCACCACTCCAGCAACCCCTCCAGGCCGCCCGCCTCCCCGCCATGCGGCCCACCGCGAGCTGCGCCTCTCCTCGCGCTCCGCCCGCCGCACCTCTCTCGCTATTGTGCGCGCCCAGCCACAGCCCGAGCACCTCCACGTGAGGTTGCGCGGTCCTCCAAGCCCCTGGTCGCCCATCGCATGGCGCCCTTGCGCCACATCAGAGCGCCCCACGACCCCCAGCAGCGCGCGCCAGATCTCGCCCTCGCCCCTGGTGGCGTGTCTCCGCGCAAGCCCCCGCACAAGACCGCGCGCTACGGCGCTTCACCGTCGCGCCATCTCTGTGCGGTCGCCCGACCCTTCGCCCCGGCGCCATCGCATGCCACCACCCCGCGCCGCCTCGACTCCAACTGCGACCCGACCGCGCACTGGCACCTGCCCTGGCCGCACCCCCTTCTGCGCATCGCTACGCCATCCCAGCCCTTGCGGAGCCGCCGTTTCCATCCGCGCGAGATGCGCCCGCCGCCCTGCCAAGCCCTAACCGAAGGGGCGTGTGTTACGGGATCTCAATCCCACGGTTGGTGGGAATGGAGTTTGATTGGGAAAAATTACAGAAAAAAAATTTCCAAAATCCATATTTGCAGAAAGGCCCAATTGCAAATCGGACTATATTGTGGCCATCTTTTGGATGAAGGGGTAGAACAATTGCAGTCATACCCCTTGGTGGACAGGAACTACAAACGTAACGTTGAAAAGAATGCAAATTGGATCAACCAATTAAGATTCTCCATCGACGAGCCGAAGATCACGCAATTCGTCAGGAGCCGAATTTTTAAAGCGGTGGAGAGTTGATGCAGCGTGACCCCAAATTATGGGGCCACATTTATTTAATTAAATAATAATCAATTTTATTTACGTTTTTAGCGGTCATATTAGTCTAATTAAATAATCGAGATCGCCTGTGATCTCAACGTTTATTTCGTAGATTTTAATTATAATTGTTGGTCAATTAATTAGTTAGAGTCTAATTAAAGTCATTAGAGGTCAATTAAAGTTGGTAGAGTCCAATTAGGAAAGTCGGTTGTCAATTTAATTGAGTTTACTATTTTTGTAAACCCTCTCTCCTATATAAAGAGAGGGTAGGCCATTGTTTTTAGTCAGTCAATGATTATGAAAATTTGAGAGTTATCTCATTATCTCCCCCCTTCTCCTCTCTCCTCCCGCGGTCTCCGCGTTCTTCTTCTTCCATCCCTCGTTACCGACGAGTATCTCTCTTCTCAACCCATCTATTTCTTCAATTCTTCTACCCAACTATCCACCAAAAAATTATTTTATCATCAACGTCGACGCCGGAAGCCGTTTGCATCATTTAGATATCATTACGGATTGGAGTTACGTAAAGTCGGTATGAAGCAAACGAAAGCTAGGACAAATGGTTTGAGGCAATTCAAAGAAAATAGCATGTAAAGATTCCTGTTGTCATGGTTTCCTTTCTAATGAGAGGGAAACGAAGGCCCCTGCCTTGGTGCCACCACTTCCCTCTTTTTAGTTTAATTAATGGTGGATTGGTGGGAGGGCTCCTTCAGCCAGCCGCAAAGGGAAGTCAAATAGGGCTTCCCAGTCACCCCTTCTTTTCATCTTGACTGCAAATGTTCGTGGCAAGTTGTAACATCCGGATTCGCACAATCCCGAATCCAATCCGATTTGGGTCGGACTAACTCAATAAAGTAGTTGGTCAATGATAAACAACCTAATTTGATCAATTGATAATGAATCAAAAGTCATTCGGGCGAAATCGACTAAAAATCGGCCGCATCGTTATGCGTGCCGCGAAAAAGCCGCAACGTAAATTCGGAAAACCGCGAAACAAACCGAGACCACCTAAAAATCCGATTCGACAAAATAAGATCAACGAAATCGACCGTTCGTCGATCAGAGGTCGTTTGATACTTTAAAACTACAAAATTTAGCCATAAATCAAAACCGTATCTCGGAAATTTCGGAGCTTCATCTTCGATCCGAAGTATAGGAATATTATACTCATTTTGATCGTCATTCAGAGATGATCGAAACGAGCTATTGAACATAACAATCAGAGACTCGAGGTGCAAATGCGGACGACTTTGATTTCTCAAATAAATGAAAAATAAAGCTAAATAAATAAATAAATTTCTGCTATACAGACAGCAGACTAATAATCTGACATTTGGCATTTTCTCCCTCCACTTGGCTTCTTCCACTCCACTTGTCACATAAAATTCCTACCCCTTTTCCTTATAAATACCACCCAACCTCTATTAGCTATTCTACTTCAATTTTTTTCTCCAGCCGTAGGAGCTTTTTTGCAGCAGTCATCTCCCTTTTGGAAGCTGCTGTCCAGCAACTTGGAAGCAGCAACTGCAGCCTCCATTGGGCAGTTGATGCTGCATGTTCTAAAGGAGTTGCAACCCCCATTCTTCCAGTTGCTACTTCAGGATTGGCTGCTGCAAGAAGCCACATGAGTTGCTGCCCAGGCCTCTTGTTGGAGCTGATCTAATGACAGCCGGTACTGTTGCAGCCCTAACAGCTCTTGATTGTTGCTGAGACTCCAAACAGCAGCTGAAGAAATCACTGATGAAGACACCATTACATGCAAATTGATCCTCCCATCTGGGAAGATCCAAGGTACAACTATTCCTTCTCTTGCTGCTCTCCATGACGTTTTCATACACATTGTCTCCTGTAAATATGTCCCTTTTCTGTGACCCTTCTCAACTGTTGGAATGATGCGTGCTACTTTAGTTTGAATGAACTAAGTTGCCTAGGATTAGCCTAACATGTTCTTTGAATTTGCATGAGGATTTTCTCTACCTGTTTTTTTAAAAATTCATAGGAATTAACCTGGATTGTTATATCAAACACCTTCAGTTATTGAGCAGCGGAAAAGAAATTACTATTGTTTTATGTATTAATTCGATTTAAGTTGATCTGATCCAACAAGTACTTCATACTTTTGTGCTCTTTCCCATTTTCAGAAAGGTGTTTCTTTAGAAATCCCATATTAAGGAATTGCCAATATATCTTGAATGATATAAGACATCTGTTATAGGCAAGATACTGTGTTGAACCACTCTAAAAATTTGAATGTGTAATCAACATCTGTTTGATTTCTTTTGTAACTAATACACCAAGGGAATAAAAAGGAATAGGAAAATTCTTTGAGAATTAGGTTCCTGAAACGATATTAGGGTACATTATAGATAAACTTTTGTTCATAGGTATAAATGGATGATGTTTCCATTTTTCTTACATAGAAAGGGACCTCCGGAAGTGACTTTGCTATCCCATACAATACCCCAAGCAAGAAATTTATATTATTCCATTCTTCACTCTTTTATTTGTTGAAGTATCTATGAATGTCTCTTCTGCTCATTAGTTCAAAATTGGTTTAAGGGCTACATAGATTTCTAAAAGTCTCAGGAGTATCCTGGGTCAATATGCATGAATGTCATTGCTCTTCTCTTAGATTAGGTAAAGAAATGGCTCAATCAATACAATTCTTTAGCTGATCAAATGTCACTTTCCAATAAAAACAACTAAGTAGAGAAATTTTTACATGCAATGACAATGATGGTTTCTTTAGAATCATCAAGTCAAATACATCTGGAGAACTCTTCAATGGAGCTATGTATTGCCCAAATTAAGTTGCATCTGTACTCCAGGATAATGCAGTCTGAGTTATAGGGAATAACATGTAATATGTGACAGGGATGTGTGTGGGATTTGTGTGAAATATGGTGCAAATACTCCATGTTTTTCATCAATGAAGAGATTTCCGTACCAGGACATATGGGTAGCTGCTAAAATAGGGGCAAGTGAAATTGATGGGATGATTAGCTTAGCCATTGGATTTGCTGTCGAATGCAATAAAAGAGTATATTACATCGCAAAACAATATGGATTTTTAGGGTTGTCGAAGTATACAACAATCTGAATCTGAAAACTGAATTACGCAGAGAGAACAAATACGAGGTATCATATGTCTCAGCCATATAAGGACTCGTTTGATTATCCACTGAAAATACACGAACTTTATTTTTTTCAGTTGTGATTAGGTTCTTTCCTCACTTATTTGTCTCGCATCCCTTGCGGCTATAATGCCACATTATTCCGTTGGCCTTTTCATGTTTATGCTTGACAACAAGACATAATTGACATGTTTTGGCAGATCGACCACAAGTAGTGCATTTATTGCCAATTTTCCAATCTCTAGGTTGCCATAAACCTTGCATAGGTAGAGCAACGCATATCGACTATAAAACTATGTGCTTCTGGTAATTTACATGCCTGGCCATATTGAATAAATTATCCATGTGTAATGATCCATAGAAGAAGTGATGCCATGATCTTCAACCATAGAATTATAGTACTTAGTTCCTACTCCACTAAGCCTGATCTGCTACAAGTTGTTAGAACTACGATAAACATCATGCCATCAAGTTTCAAGCCATGAAGAAGCATCTTCTCGAATAAATCTATTGTCTTATCAACCTTTCCAATCTAAGCGATTCCATCAGATAAGGGTTATGAAAAGAGTAAGTGATCTCTCCTTGATATTTATAGTTGGAAAAGAATTTAAAAATCTATTCTTCTATGATAAGAAACACAATTGATCCTTGAGTATAATCTACTACTTATACATATCATCAAAGATAATTATTGACAAAATAACTAGATTTGTAAAGTCAATCACAGAAGAGACTGAGAAGAATGGGGTGGATAAATAAGTGAAATCAATGGAGAATCTGCTATATCAATATGATCGTTGACCAAAAGACCTAGATCTGTACACTCAACCACAGGAAGGATTGAGAAAGAAATGAATAGTCAAACACGTGAAAAGGTTGGTGATTCAATGATGACTGATAAATATTGAGTGCCAGTCATGGTGACCTTCACGCCTGACTGTGCGAGGGTGCGGTGACCCTCAGCTGGGCGGGAGATTAGGAAGCCCAGTTAGGGCAGCGGCCGCTTAATGCGCGGGTCTAGGATCCCAGTCTTTTTCTCGGGTTTTTTCTCGAGCGCTCGCAGTTTTTACGCCTCTCTGGGATCCACGGGTTTTCTTTTAAAGACCAGTTCCGCTGACCCTTGTTCTTTAGGGTACCTAGGCTGGAGGACCCTTGGTTTTAGTTTTTCGAGCTCGTTAGCCCGTACCGGTCGGGCCGGTTTTTCTTTAGAGCGACTTTTCTAGAGAGTCTCTCTCACCCGTCTCAGTGGCGTAGTTTTGGAGTAGACCTATCCCTCTATTGGACCGCCCTTCCAATTAGAGGGCGAGACGGAAGAGCCTCTTTTGTAGGCTACCTCACCGCTTGAGTTTTGTTTATTTTCGCCAGCAGACTTGGCGATGCAACATCTGAATCATCCATGTATACATCTGAATCTTCTATGGCTACATCTGAATTAGTTACAGTTGAATCTGAAAAAGATACATTTAAGATTGGATTGAGTCACAATTGAGTTGGCTAAAGTTGAATTACAGTTAAATTGGTTACATGGAAGCTTGGTTACAGTTGAGTTGGTTTCCGTTGAACTAGTTACTTTTCTGCCAATAATTCCTGGCAAAGAGAAAAAACCATATCATGAAAATCATCCTTATTAGACTATCCACTAAGCTTGAGAAAATCAACAAGGAAAGAATCAAAACCCCAGATCCATCATATACTCTTACTATGACCAATCCACAAGATTCTTAAACATCATTATAAGCATTAATAAAGATAATGATTATATCAGAGTCTCATCATTCATATTCTCAAGACCAGTCAAACTTGTATTATAATTAATAGAAAGGTAATGACTTAAATATGGATCACATGATATTGGTATATAAATGATTAATGTGGGAAATTAATGTAGGATGAGTAGAATGGGGTTTTACACACCAATAACTTGATAGCCTGTTTCATTGCAAGTAGCTTTAAATTTTAATTGTCAAGGCCAAATTACTTGTTTTCTTTTGGAACCACTAAATTCCTGTTAATTTTAATTAATTAGATGTACTCAACGTTTGTTGATGTTCTTTTCTCCCTATTCCATGGATTGCAGGCAAGATACATGCACCGTTGTATTGGGAGAGTTGAACATCAGCTTCTGCAGTTACAATTATCAGGTACGCATGCTATATTTTGTTCAAGATATTATATGCTTTTATTTCTCTTCTAATATAATTGGGATGCATGTACATAATGCAATTTCTGTTGTTACATGTTAACTGCTATGGATAATTATGCAATATAATTGTGACATACTGTAGTTCTGTGGCTTATGGGTTAATTTGTGAATGTCATTCGTAAAAAAAATCCCCTAATTTTTAGTGCTATAATGTGATCTTTAGTGAACATGATACTACGGATGATATGTAAACGGGTATCCCAGATCCGTAGAAGCGGGCCTCACACAAGTACGGCGGTGTATGAGGGATGCCTTGATGGGAACGTGAGTCATAGCCTTTTGATACACATAGTGTAGTATGTCAATGACCTTTTGTCGTTCACTCATAGAGGTGTTCGGGAGGCCAAGAGATCATTGACCTTGGTTGATATTTTTGGAGGTTTCTCGGGTCCTCTGATAAATAAGTGCTAAGTTCTTTTGCACCCTTTGGATTGAATAAGGAGGTGGTGGTATGTGGAGATGCATTGGGTTCATTTAAAAATAGAGAGGGGAAAATTGGCTAATATTGTAGGAGTGGATGAAGCGCAAGTTGGCAAGCTAGAAGTTAAGATGCATCTACGAGTAGACAAATGGTGCTGTTGAAGTCAAGGTTGGTGATAATATTGGTTTTTTACATTTCTACATACAAGATGTTGGTGAAGGTGAACAAACACCTTACGAGGTTGATGAAGCACTACTTTGGAACCACTTTTGGGCAAGAAAGTTGGAGGATAATGATGGCCAAGTAGGCATAACAATGCATTCGCTAGACCGGCGAAGGCTGAGGGCCTTCATTTACAAGAGATGAACAATGCTTTACTGTTGAAGTGGATGGTGTGCATTTGAGGAGATAAGAACCTTCTGTGTTCGATAGATGCGAGGCATCTGTCGGATCTAGAGGGAGGAAGAGCTAAGGTGACGTTGTTTCCAAGTTTTGGAAAGGGCTCCACAATGTTGAGCCGAATGTCACATCGTTCCTAGAGCCATAAGTGGGTATCGACGAGGGAATCCGGCTCTGGCTAGATAATGGAAGGAGCAGGCACTTTAAGCGATAGATTTCTAAGATCATTTGCCTTGTCTACTGGCAGAAAGGATATGTGAGCGGATTGCTAGTTTTTTTGGGATTGTGATTGGGAATCAGGGCCTCAAACCTTCTTCATGGACTCTTGGATAAGCAAACAATAGAATCCATTCAATTGCCAGTAGAACCGATAAGTTCTGCGAACCTCCAAGTGATCTAAGACTCCCTGAGGTGGTATAAGGGCTTTACAATTAAGAAAGCAGTCAATGCCCTATCTAGTTGCCACCAATAGAGCAGGTTTGGATGAAGGATAGTAGGCTCATTTGGAAGACTAGGGTATCGCTAACGGTTAAGAGGAGGACACGGATCATGACGAGGGCTTTCAAGCATGTTTTCCCCTAAGATTGTCATCACCTACCTTGTGTGTGGCGGCATGGAAAAGGACATGAACCATCTGTTCTTCCACTACCCTAACATGACTGAGGTGTGGAGGAGAAGCTCAGTGAATTAGATAAAGCATAAAAATTCAAGAAACAATTCTTGATATGTGGAGGAAAATCCTTTGCCGATCAAAAACAGGGAGAGGTAAGCTAAACGCCATCCTTTGAGCTACTTGACTTGCAACGAACATGGTTTTTCAAGATTACAGTATGTTGAGACTTGAGAATATGGAAGCATTATATGCTTGCTTATATAATCACGGGTCAAACTTGTGCACTTTTTATCAAAAATATAATGGAATCCGAGTGAATACCCACCAAGGGTGAACACCTTCTTAAATATTAAAAAAACTAGATATCCTTAATTGACTCAATTAGCTATAAAATAAAAATATGGGATCAAAAAATAAATAAATGTTTAATCACTAATTGTGAAAATAATTGAATTTCGGATAGTTTCAGCATCTATTCTCCTTCTCTTTCAAGTCTAATAAACTGATGAGTTTTCTTCTTAATAGAATCCAATGTCCACATATATCTTCCTAATTTCAACGCGAGAAAAATCATGTAACGACCTTTAGGAAAATTGATAGCTTACTTGCAATATTGAATTTTCCACCATGCCAAAAACCATGGGTCATTCTTTCAAGCTATTGTAACATTAAGACTTTAGAAAAGATAATAAATTATCAGCTCCTTCAAAATATTGCAAAACGAGGATCATTCTGCAATATCATATGAAGAAAAATTGCATTTCCAACATTATTGCATAAACATCATTTCATATAACTCGCACGGTACAAAACCTTTTTAAAATTTCCATTCTTTCAATAACCATCTCATACTTTGTGAGATAGAAAACTCACTAAAGTTCATTCTAAACGATCATTGTCTACGATGCCAATTTTGGATATTTATGGAGGAGACATCGGCAATGAAGTACATCGGCATAAACCATTTTTGGGTGTATTTGGTATGCGGGATACCCCGGGGTAAACTGGTAGGGGGTAGCCCGTTTTTGTGTTTTGGTGTTTGGATAGAGGGTTAAACTGGGGGTGGGTTTGTTGTGATATAATTGTATTGAAGTTTGGAAAAGTGAGTAGTTATCGTGATATGATTGTATTGGAGTTTGAAAAAGTAGGTAGAAGTTGAGTAGTTTATATTTAGATGATATGATGGGATAATATATTATTTTTTTGGAATAGATAAATGAGAAATGATTTATTTAATATAATAAAAGAGAGAGGAAAATTGGGCCCCACATGAGAGAGAAAAAGGGAGGTTTGTGGGGGTAAACCCCCCAAAGGGGGGTTTAACCCCCTAGTCGAACATGGTCTTAAGGATTGCAAGCACAGAGGTGGCACGGGCAATGAGAAGGATTGCAAGCACAGAGGTGGCACAGGCAATGAGCGCCAATGGGGGGTGTCAAGAAGCAAGCAGTGGTGAATTAGTGGCTTAAGAGTGGGCATCCTCATGCGAAGGTGTATGGGTAGAGGAAAGTCACCACACATATGAAAAAAAGTAGTGTGGCTTTGGCGAGTGAGGGCGACTCCTCTTGAGATGTGGTGTGGCATTAGTAGAGTGTTGCAAGGCTAGAGGCCATGGAAGGAAGTTTCAGTAGCCATGGTAGGCAATGGAGACATCAAAAAAAGCATCGTTGTCAGCAATAGAATTGATGGCGACTAAGGAGCTTGCAAGAAACTGCCAAAAAATTGTCAAGGGTGAGTGGTGATCAATAGTGTCTACAACAGACAATCCTCGAAGAGTTTATGCAAAAGATATATTACAGTCAAGGGCAATATCTACCGTCATGATTCATGCAAAGGCAATACAAACAAGCATAGTGATTTCATTGATGCAAGGACATGTTAAGTTGAAGTCAAGAAGGAAAATTCAGCAGAGTTGTATAGTGGTGGAGGTTAGTGTTGCAATAGTCACCCGACTGGACTAATTATTCGATCTGACTGCTCTCTTCGTTGGGATGACCGAATAGAACAACTTGAACCAATTAATCAACTGACTAATAAAAAATGATATTTATTATTATATTTTTCAGGACTTTGTAACTTTTTTAAGAAACCAAATTCCTAAGTAGTGTACGGGAAAAACAAAATTCCATGTTTGTGGTGCTATATTTTTTGCCTCAATAATGTACCTATAGCGCATGTCATACCCACGTTATTAGTAATGTCTATTTAGTATGTGTTACATCAGTGTATCCATGACATGTGTTATAGCTAGTGCATGAATTATCTGTGTTATGTTGAATGCAGGATACAAATGTGATGTTGACCATTTTTTTAAAAAAACATGTGTTGCAAACCTGCAATTTATCTTCAATTGGCATGCTGCAATAGACACATATATGCAGACCTGTTAAGGACAAGCTGCAAAAGACACCACTGATCAATGTACTGAAGTATCAATATGTAACATCCGGATCTGAATAAATCGAAACTGACCTGATTAAAAGTACAAAAGTTCACTTGATATTCAATTAATCTTGAATAACTTCATTTTGACCAATAGATCGCAGATCAAATATCTTTCAAATGCAATCGACCAAAAGTCGATCGTATCGTAATGCGTGTTGTCGGAAAAGTCGCGACACAAAATCGAAAACTGCAAAACAAACCGAGACAACCCGAAAAACCGATTCAACAAAATAAGACCAACGAAATTGATTGTTCGTCGATCGGAGGTTGTTTGATATTTTAAAATCACACAATTTGGTGACAAGCCAAGACCGTATCTCGAGAATTTTGGGAATTCATATCCGATCCAAAGTATATGAATATTATACTCATAATTATTGTCGTTCAGAGACGGACAAAAGTTATTTGTGAACCCCCTCAGATCTGAGTACCCGTTTACGCAGCATTCGCAATATAAAATTCATTAGTGATCACATTAGACAATGAAATTATAGGGAAAAATTTTTCGCTTTTGCTTTTGACATTCACATCAATATAATAATGTAACAACCACAGAATAACAAGATGTGCCACCAAATTTTCAGTTACTAATTTCCATATATATATATATATATACAACATGTAAAGAACTAAGCTAACAGTGTATATGTATCGCAAATATACATAAGAGAAAAGAAAGCATATATCTCAAAACTGAACAAAATTGCAACTGTATCGTCTAGTGTAGCAGCGAATGTCAAGAATCATCAACCAACTACTGAGTCGCAGGTTATTTGCCTGGTAAAACATGTTAGGAATAGAAGGACAACAACAATTGTTGGTACACCCAGCATTTTAAAATTTAACAAGTAATTTAATATGTACAAAAGAAGGCAGGTAGAAGGGCATTGATTTTTAAAGTCAATCAACTACCTGCGTAGAGAATGTTTTTCAAACTGTTATGTACATATGTCCCATGATTTCCCACCATCCCATGACCTTCCATGTATATAACTTATATATATATTAGGTGATAGCTCATACGTGTATGTTATTTCTTTATTTAGAGATCATGTGTATGGATGTTGCTAATGGTACCCGTTTACGCAGCATTCGCAATATAATATTCATTAGTGATCGCATTAGACAATGAAATTTAAGGGAAATTTTTTCGCTTTTGCATTTGACATTCACATCAATATAATAATGTAACAACCACAGAATAACAAGATGTGCCACCAAATTTTCAGTTCATTAATTTCCATATATATATACAACTGTAGAGATAGTTGTTCGTCTTTTATGTTATTTCATGTTATTTCAGTTTCTTTATGTACCTCTCATGTAATTTACCCAAGGGCTCTCTCCCTATATAAGAGACCCGAGGGCTCTATAGAATAAATCATCTGAGTATTCTAACATGGTATCAGAGCCATAACCCTAACCCTAGGGTTCTCCACCGCCGCCCCCCCCTCTCTCTCTCCCGCCGCCTAGGGTTTCGAACCCTCCCTCCCCGGGCTCGCTGCCTCCTCGCCGGGCTCCCCAGCGCCCGCCGTCCCTCCGCAGCGGCCTCCCCAGTCCCCAGCGGGCTCCCCAACACCTTGCGGCCCTCCGATCAACGCCGCCCAGCCCCTACACCGCCGCCCGACCCCCCCGGTCTCCAGCCCCTGGCCTCCTGCTCGCTGCCAACAGTCCTTCGGCCGCCGTAATCCAGTTGTAGGGGCTCACAGAGCCTCTACTCGTGGCCGGGAACCGCATCCTCGCTAGGACTCGGCGTGATGGTTGATTCAAGTGCATAATCGTCTACCTATGCACTTGAATCCTACAAGGTCTCGGTAGACAATACTTTCTTCGTCTATCAGTACTTGTTCTTCTCCGGAATTATGTCAGAACCGAAGCTTGAGATGCCCGCCATAGGTGCCTTCAAAGGTTCGGCACCAATCGTCAAAATGGACGGGACTAACTACGAGCTATGGGCGATGCAGTTCCTCAGTCTTATGAAGTCGTGTGGTAAGAAGTATATTCTTATCGAGGATGAACCGCCGGAGAAGACAGGGATTTATGCCTCGTGGGAGGCTGACGACGCGTACGCCAAGGTGTGGCTCTCAGGTACGCTTACGACGGAGATAGCGAAAGATGTTCTTCACCAGCCCACCGCTAAGGCGATGTGGGATATTTTGGCTATGACGTACTCTCAAGTACGCAACGAGACGAAGATGCTCCAGTTGCAGCATGACATATTTACCACGAAGCAGAATGGGAGGCCTCTCCATTCACTGTACACGTCGCTTCGTGGCATGTTCGAGAAGCTCTATAGCACCATTCCGCTTACAGCCACACCGGAACAGCAGAAGACGTTCCGCAACGCCACTATGGTTGGCGTATTACTCGCTGCCCTAGACCCGGAGTACGAGGCAGCGCGCTCTCAGATCCTAACAGATGCCACTATCCCGCCGATGGAGGAGGTATACAGGAGACTCAGTCGTGTACCTGTTTCATCCGCTACAGCGAATGCACCTCCGTCTGCAATGGCAGTTTCCAGGGGACGTGGTGGTTCGTCCTCGTTTCGTGGCAGAGGAAATGGTGGACGTGGACGTGGAGGTCGCATACGGTCCACGTGTTCTTTCTGCCGCCGTACTGGTCATTCGGAGGATACGTGCTATTCCAAGCATGGCTTTCCCGCTTCTGCACGTGTCGCGGATCATGTTCAGGGTCCCTCAGCTCCTGCCACAGATAACAGGTTCGAAGAGTTAGTGGCACGACTTCGTGATATCATGCCACAATCGTCGCCAGAGAATGCTGAAGTTTCTGATGTTGCAGCATCAGCGTCTGCTAGTACATCCGCCTCTGCCAGTGCCTCAGGTAGTCCTTCAGTCTCATCTCATTGTCATGACCTCACAGGATGGATTGTCGACTCTGGAGCTACCCATCATCTATGCCGTGAGAAAGAGATTCTTCAGTCCTACAGAGTTGTACAGCCTGGTCGATCTGTACTCATAGCTGATGGAACTCATTCTCCTATCATCGGTCAGGGGGAGACGGCTTTGCTACCCTCTATGCACTTACAGAACGTCCTACATGCTCCAGAATTCTCTATGAATCTCTTATCCATTAGTCAGATTACACGTGATTTGCACTGTCGTGCTATTTTTGATCCATCGTCTGTTATTTTTCAGGACATACTGACGGGCAGGGTGATTGGCTGTGGTTCTGAGCACAATGGCCTTTATCGTCTAGTCCGTAACTCCTACGCTGGCGTCTCTCTGCATTCCCAAGGCGCCGTATCTCCGTACACCTGGCATCTTCGGTTCGGTCATCTGCCCCTGCAGAAGATGCGTCACCTACTGCCTCAGATCTCTCCGAGTTCCTCCTTTCGTTGTGAAGCATGTCAGTTAGGGAAGCACCATCGATCTAGCTTCCCCGGTCGTCAGAGTCGAAGCAGTCACTCCTCGTTTGAATTACTTCATGTAGACATTTGGGGTCCAAGTCGTGTCCCTGATCATCAGGGGCACAGGTTCTATTTAGTAGTGGTTGATGATTTTTCTAGAGTGTCCTGGACGTTTCTTCTTAAAAATAAATCTGAAGCAGGAAGTGTCATTCAAAATCTTATTAATGAAATCCAGAATGTTTTCTCTTCTTCTGTTAAGAATGTGCGAACTGATAATGCACTAGAGTTCTGCACTCGCTCTCTTGCTACCTTTCTTTCTTCAAAAGGCATTGTTCACCAAACTACATGTGCTTACACCTCACAACAAAATGGGGTTGCGGAACGTAAGCATCGACATTTTCTTGATATTGCTCGCACATTACTCATTCAAAGTTGTGCTCCATTATCTTTTTGGGGTGATGCTATCCTTACAGCTTGTTATCTAGTAAATCGAATGCCTACAACTGTTCTTGGGGAAAAATCTCCAATCACTGTTCTTTTTCCAGACAGAGACTTGTTTGCACTTACACCTCCTGTCTTCGACACTGTTGCGTTTGTCCACCGCTTATCTCCAGGACTTGATAAGCTCTCTCCTAGGGCTATCAAATGCGTTTTTGTGGGTTACTCCAGGACACAGAAAGGATACCGTTGCTATGATCCTGTCCATGACAAATATTATGTGAGCGCAGATGTTACCTTTTTCGAACCTGTCATGTATTTCTCACCTGCAGGTGACAGATTGGCATCCTCCACTTCACCAGATTCCAATGTCTTTGTACCACCACCGCCAAGTCTGGGTCAATTCTACACCACCACCACCACCACTTCCTCCTGTTGTTCCTTTCACTAAGTTCTATACAAGACGGACAGGCGATGCTCAGGCTACAACTCAACCATCCGATACGCCTCAGGTTTGTTCTGAAACTAACACTAACGATGGCTTAGATATTGCACCTGTGCAGGAACCTTTACTACAGGAGGAGGAGCATCCGGTCAGCACGGTCTTGGATGAGTTGGACAGGCCCATTGCTCTTAGGAAGCAGCGCAGAAAGTGTGCTACGTATCCCCTTGCCTCTCAGGTCTCCTTCCATAGACTCACTGGGGATTTCCAGAAGTTTGCAGCTGTTGTATCGTCCGTTGAGATTCCACGGACATATCATGATGCAATGAAGATTGACTGCTGGCGACTTGCAATGGAAGAGGAAATGTGTGCGTTGCAGTCTAGGGGAACTTGGTCTCTTGTTCCCATTCCTCCAGGTGCTTCAGTAGTAAGTTGCAAGTGGGTTTTTACGGTGAAATATCATGCAGATGGTCGTCTAGACAGGTACAAGGCCAGGCTCGTGGCACGGGGATTTACACAGACATATGGTGTTGATTATTTGGATACCTTCTCACCGGTGGAGAGACACTCTACTCTTCGCATCCTCCTATCAGTTGCCGTGGTACGTGACTGGACCATTTTCCAGCTTGATGTTAAGAATGCTTTCTTGTATGGTGATCTACAGGAGGAAGTCTACATGCAGCAGCCACCCGGGTTTGCTGCTGAGGGGGAGACTCAGAAGGTGTGCAGACTTCATAAGGCTATCTATGGCCTTAAACAGAGTCCCCGTGCATGGTTCCAGAAGCTCTCTCAGCTTATTGAACGACAGGGGTTCAGAAGATCTAATGCGGACCACTCACTGTTCGTCCGGAAGACCCCTAGAGGTACCATTGTTGTTATGGTATATGTTGATGACATATTGGTTACAGGAGATGATGTACAGGGAGTAGAGATCACCAAGTCTATGTTGGGCAGCCAGTTCATTACAAAGGATCTAGGCACATTACGATATTTTCTGGGGATAGAATTTGCAAGAAATGCACAAGGAATGGTGATGACTCAAAGAAAATATGTCACAGATTTGCTAGTCGAAACAGGAATGACTGGATGCAGACCTTCAAGTACACCTATGGACCCGAGTATGAAGCTGTACGATGATGATACCGAGGAGGTGGACAAGAGAAGGTATAGAGAAATGGTGGGTAAGCTCTTATACATCACCATAACTCGACCGGATATTGCCCTTGCAGTAAACAGGGTGAGTCAGTTCATGGAGCAGCCGAGGCAAGTACATATGGATGCCTTACACATGATATTGAGATATCTGAAGTCTTCCCCAGGCACAGGGTTGCTATTCAAGAAAGGTACAGATCTATCTATTTCAGCCTCTGCAGATGCAGATTATGCAGGATGTCCAAGGGACCGTAAGTCTACTTCTGGATTTGCTATCTTCATAGGAAGCTCTTTAGTCTCTTGGAAAAGCAAGAAGCAAACTGTGGTGGCGAGATCCAGTGCCGAGTCCGAGTATAGAGCCATAGCACAGGCAAGCACAGAAATGATGTGGGTTAAAGCAGTCTTAGAAGATCTGAACGTTGATGTTCCCTTGCCTATGAACCTTCAATGTGATAATCAGGCAGCATTATTTATTGCCAATAATCCAGCCTTCCATGAGAGAACCAAACACATAGAGGTGGATTGTCATTACACTAGGGACATGATTCAGAAAGGCTTCATCTCCACGTCTCATGTCAGTTCAGAGGATCAGACAGCGGACATATTCACTAAGCCATTGCTCAGAGGACCCTTCCAGAGATGTTCTTCCAAGCTGAGCATGATAGATATCTATGCTCCATCTTGAGGGGGAGTGTAGAGATAGTTGTTCGTCTTTTATGTTATTTCATGTTATTTCAGTTTCTTTATGTACCTCTCATGTAATTTACCCAAGGGCTCTCTCCCTATATAAGAGACCCGAGGGCTCTATAGAATAAATCATCTGAGTATTCTAACAACATGTAAAAAACTAAGCTAACAGTGTATATGTATCCCAAATATAAATTAGAGAAAAGAAAGCATATACCTCAAAAACTGAACAAAAATTGCAATTGTACCGTCTAGTGTAGCAACGAATGTCAGAAATCATCACCCAACTATTGAGCCGCAAGTTGTTTGCCTGGCAAAACAAGTTAGGAATAGAAGGACAACAACTGTTGGTACACCCAGCATTTTAAAATTTAACAAGTAATTTAGTATGTACAAAAGAAGGCAGGTAGAAGGGCATTGATCTTTAAAGTTAATCAACTACATGCGTAAGTTTTTCAAACTGTTATGTATATATGCCCTATGATTTCCTATCATCCCATGACCTTCCATGTATATAACTTATATATATTAGGTGATAGCCCATACGTGTATGTTATTTCTTTATTTAAAGATCGTATGTATGGATCTTGGAAATGAAATGATAAGGTGATGATCTGATTCTTGATTTCTTGATGATGGGAATGATGAGGTTCAGAACTGATTCTTGATTCTATCTAACTTCCCAAGTCTAGTGGAAAGTATGTGGTCTTGGTCTTTGTGTGACCTCACACTATAGCTCTAAGGCGTGAAGACTACCTTAGGGCTGGGGTGCTTCCGCAGGCATGCGATGGAGTATAATGCATCATAACTAAGTTCCCAACACGTCTACTGACTTATCCTAACCCTCGGAGTAGTAACTCTAAGATCTGATCGATTGCCGTTGATTGATGATTGAAGTTGATGGTAATTAATGATTCTGCATCCAACTTAGTTATAGTCAACTTTTAGCCAACACAACTTATAATTCATCTTAACTCTAGTCAAATTCTATTATAACCCATTCAAGCTCAACAGCAACTCCTCCAACATTCACCAGTAACTGTTTCAAATGTAACGTTAGACGATTCAGATGTAGTCATAGAGGATTCAGATGTAGCATCGCCAAGTTTATTGGCGGAAAAGTAACCAAAACTCAAGCGGTGAAGAAGTCTCTTAAGAGACTCTTCCGTCTCGCCCTCTAAGTGGAAGTGTGGTCCATTAAAGGGATAGGTCTACTCCAAAACTACGCCACTAAGATGGGTGAGAGAGACTCTCCGGAAAAGTCACTCTAGACGGATCAGACCGGTACAGGTAGACAAGCTCGTACGAAAAACTAAAACCGATGATCCAAACATGGGTATCCTAAAACAGAGGGTCAACGAAGCTCGTCAAAAGTCGGGATCCCAACGAGGCGTAAAAATACTACGAGTTCGCGTAAAATCGTGAAAGGACTAGGATCCTAGACCCACACACTTGGTGATCGCTGCCCTAATTGAGCTTCCTTTCCGCCGTCCATTTGAGGCTAACTGCGCCCTCGCACAGTCAGGTGTAAGAATCACCATGACCGGCAACATATCCGGCATCACTGATTCACAATCGTATAAAAAGCAATTGTATAATCAACTTAATCACATACTAATGACATTCCTGTAAAATTACAGGTGAGAGATTGGGTATTTCTCCGTGTATCTCCCATGAAGGGAGTGCAGAGATTCGGTGTTCGTGGCAAATTGGCGCCGCGATATGTTGGACCTTTTGAGATTCTAGCTCGTGTGGGGAAGGTTGCATACCGAGTAGCCCTTCCTCCACGTCTTTCAGGCGACCGCAGCAGAGACAGACGTAGAGTGTGGCAGGTTCCAGTGCCACACCAGCCAGGCAGGGGCAGATACACGCAGTTACTGAGGAGCAAGCACGTTCAGCGGCTACTGTGGTAAAAGGTATGGTCTCAGTCTTGGGCCGACCTTTCCATGTCTTATTTGATTCTGGTGCAACACACTCCTTTCTTGCTTCGAGGTTGCTTACTTCTTTAGATAGAGTCGCAGAGACTCTCTCTTCCCCATATCACATCAAAGGACCATGTGGTCAGTTGTTTATCATTTTCCTGATAGTCAGGCACTTGCTCGTACTGATTGGAGGTCACGAGATGATCGCAGATTATCTACTTCTGCAGCTTGATGAGTTCGATTTGATTTTGGGCATGGATTGGTTATCCGCTCAGCATGCACTGGTTGATTGCTTTAGGAAGACGGTTGTCTTCAGGATTCCAGATCTACCCGAGTTCACTTTTGAGGGTATTATACATGACTCCACCATGGAGTACATTTCAGTGTTACGAGCCCAGCGACTTGTTGATCAGGGTTGTAATTCATACCTTGCATTTGTGCGGGAGGTATCTGATCAGGAACCAATGACACAGGACATCCAAGTAGTCTCAGAATACCCTGACGTGTTTCCTGATGAGCTACCAAGATTACCTCCTGAGAGAGAGATCGAGTTCGAGATCACATTGCTGCCAGAAACACAGCTGATCTCTATGGCACCATATCGCATGGCACCAGCCGAGTTGAGGGAGCTGAAGGTGCAGTTGCAGGAGTTGCTTGACTTGGGATTCGTGAGGCCGAGCACTTCACCTCGTGGTGCTCCGGATCTATTTGTCAAGAAGAAGGATGGATCCATGAGGTTATGTATTGACTACAGGCAGCTGAACAAAAGAACGGTGAAGAACCGTTATCCTTTGCCACGTATCGATGATTTGTTTGACCAGCTCCAGGGATTTTCGATTTCACCAATGCACCTGCGGCTTTCATGGATAAGATGAACCGTATCTTCCGTCCATACTTGGACAAGTTTGTAGTGGTATTCATCGATGATGTGCTCATCTACTCACGGAATAAATCGGATCATGCGAATGATCTACGGATTGTTTTGGATACATTGAGGGAGCACAAGCTATATGCCAAGTTGAGCAAGTGTGAGTTCTGGGATCTCATTTCTCGGGCATATCATTTCAGGAGCAGGCATCGCAGTTGATCCTGCGAAGATTGAGGCAGTCATGTCTTGGGAGCAGCCCAAGACAGTTACTCAGATTCGAAGTTTCCTCGGATTAGCAGGCTATTACAGACACTTTGTTAGCGGATTTTCACGCATTTTTCTCCCTCTGACACGACTGACACAGAAGGGAGTCCCATTTATTTGGGACGATTCATGTGAACATGCCTTCCAGACACTGAAGGACAGATTGACTACAGCGCATATTCTATCTCTTCCTTCAGGCACTCAGGACTATGCGGTCTACACAGATGCATCCGGAGAAGGTCTAGGAGTAGTGTTGATGCAGAGAGGACAAGTGATTGCTTACGTATCACGACAGTTGAGACTGCATGAGCGGAACTACCCTACGCATGACATGTAGTTGGCGGCAGTTGTCTTCGCCTAGAAGATCTGGCGTCACTACCTATATGGGGTGAATTTCGAAATCTTTACAGACAACAAGAGTCTGAAGTACATCTTTGATCAGAAGGAGCTGAACATGAGGCAGCGCAGATGGCTCGAGCTGCTGAAGGATTATGATTGCACGATGTCTTACCATCCTGGTAAGGGAAATGTGGTGGCTGATGCACTTAGCTGGAGAGCGCATGCAGAGGGTACATCGAACTGGCTATATATATGGGATACGCTTGCCGCTTTGACCGATTGACATCCTCAGGAGAGTGCATCCATTTCTACCGTCGTGCTTATAACAGCCTTTGGGATCGTATTGTAGAGGGCCAGAAGACTGATCCTTAGATTCATGATAGATACATGTGCGCCGTCAAGGACGAAGTTGATGATTTTGTCGTGGCAGAGTCTATTTTATGGAAGGCAGGACGGGTCGTTGTACCCAATGACGAGCAGCTTCGCAGAGATATTCTCGATGAGGCACACAGTTCACGGTTATCTATCCATCCAGGCAGTACGAAGATGTACCGTGATCTGCGTCGATATTTCTAGTGGGATGGAATGAAGCGCGATGTGGCGCTACATGTTAGCAGATGCATGATCTGTCAGATGGTCAAGGCGGAGCACAGGAGACCACCAGGATTACTGCAGCCTCTCCCCATTCCTGAGTGGAAATGGGAGAGCATTTCTATGGATTTTGTCACAGGATTGCCGAAGACACCAGGTGACCATGATTCCATTTGGGTTGTCGTTGATAGGTTAACCAAGTCAGCCCGTTTCATACCTGTCAACACGACTTACACTCCATCCAGGTTGGCCAAGCTCTGATACCAAATAGTGAACCCCTCAGGATCCGGGTACGCGTTTACGACATAATTCGCAATATTCTATTCACATGAGATCACAAAAGTCGCAGAAGATGTAGAAAAACAGGGAAAATTTTTCGCGCGATTATGACATTCATTTCCAACACATAACCACAAAGTAACAGAGACAAATGACACCAAAATTTCTTTCCATTAATTTCCATATATTTTTACATCATGTACAATGTCTGTCAGTATACACAACATATCCCAAAATGTAGTACATAAGAGAAAAGAAGGGGAAGCATTTACATCATTATCTGAACAAAAACTGAAACAAAGTAAATCATACCGTCTAGTGTATACTCTATCTCCAGGAACCATGAACAGCTACTAAACAGCAGGCCCTTTGCCTGCCAAAACATGTTAGGAAAGAAACAGAGTCACACACGTGAATACAAACCCGTATTTTAAAATTTAATAACAAGTTATTTATAATGTGCAAAAGAGAGCAAGTAGAAAGGTAGAACAAGCACATTTTTCATCTACTTGCATAAGTAAAAAGGGGTTTCAAGTTGTTTGTAATGCGTCTCTAATGATTTCCCCAGAACCCAACATTTCCCACATATGACATATTTATATTGTAGTTGAATATTCATGAGTATATGAGTGTAAACATATATATCATTTTCTAGCAATCTCAACTTTTGATCATAATCTCTCCAATTTTTAACTTCAATTGATTCAGATATAACTCCAGATGATGTAGGCATAGATATGGATGATCTAGATATAGAATCGCCAAGTCTGTTGGTGAAGTAAATTCAAGCGATGAAGAAGCCTACAAATGGATCTTCCGTCTCGCCCTCTAATTGGAAGCGCGGTCCAATAGAGGGATAGGTCTACTCCCAAACTACGCCACTGAGACGGGAGAGAGACTTTCTAGAAAAGTCACTCTAGAAACCTGCCCCACTAGTACGGGCGAACGAGCTCGTACGTAAAACTGAAAACAAAGGATCCCCCGCCTGGGTATACTAAAAGACAGGGTCAGCGGAACTGGTCTAAAGTCAGGATCCCAACGAGACGTAAAAACACTGCAAGCTCGCGTAAAAACCGTGTAAAAGACTGGGATCCTAGACCCGCGCATTAAGCGGTCGCTGCCCTAACTGGGCTTCCTTTCCTCCGCCCAGTTGAGGGTCACCGCGCCCTCGCACAGTCAGGTGTGAGGACCACCATGACCGGCATTAATAATTATCACTCATCACTGATGCTCATCAACCATATATCCCCAACAACCTCCCTTATAAAGTTAAAGGTTACACCAACCGGATGATTTACTGACTGAGTCCTTGATCTAAGTTACGTAGTTTACTGTAATTGGAAGATCCAAGATCAATACCCAACGTTCCAATAAGTGATTGTTGAAGAATTTGATTTGGGTACTCATCATCTTAACAACGTTTTAAGTTGTATAAAGAGTATATGGGAGGGAGAGATGCTTAGTACTGAAGATTTGACTTTTGAATCAACAATCACTTATTGGAACGTTGGGTATTGATCTTGGATCTTCCAATTACAGTAAACTATGTAACTTAGATCAAGGACTCAGTCAGTAAATCATCTGGTTGGTGTAACCTTTAACTTTATAAGGGAGGTTATCGGGGATATATGGCTGATGAGCATCAGTGATGAGTGATAATTATTAATGTCGGTCATGGGGGTCCTCACACCTGACTGTGCAAGGGCACGGTGACCCTCAACTGGGCGGAGGAAAGGAAGCCCAGTTAGGGCAGCGACCGCTTAATGCGCGGGGTCTAGGATCCCAGTCTTTTACACGGTTTTTACGCGAGCTCGCAATGTTTTTACGCATCGTTGGGATCCTGACTTTAGACCAGTTCCGCTGACCCTGTCTTTCAGGATACCCAGGCAGGGGATCCTTGGTTTTCAGTTTTACGTACGAGCTCGTTCGTCCGTACTAGTCGGGCAGGTTTCTAGAGTGACTTTTCTAGAAAGTCTCTCTCTCGTCTCAGTGGCGTAGTTTGGGAGTAGACCTATCCCTCTATTGGACCGCGCTTCCAATTAGAGGGCGAGACGGAAGAGCCATTTGTAGGCTTCTTCACCGCTTGAGTTTACTTCGCCAACAGACTTGGCGATTCTATATCTAGATCATCCATATCTATACCTACATCATCTGGAGTTATATCTGAATCAATTGAAGTTAAGAATTGGAGAGATTATGATCAAAAGTTGAGATTGCTAGAAAATGATATATATGTTTACACTCATATACTCATGAATATTCAACTACAATATAAATATGTCATATGTGGGAAATGTTGGATTCTGGGAAAATCATTAGAGACGCATTACAAACAACTTGAAACCTCTTTTTACTTATGCAAGTAGATGAAAAATGTGCTTGTTCTACCTTTCTACTTGCTCTCTTTTGCCCATTATAAATAACTTGTTATTAAATTTTAAAATACGGGTTTGTATTCACGTGTGTGACTCCGTTTCTTTCCTAACATGTTTTGGCAGGCAAAGGGCCTGCTGTTTAGTAGCTGTTCATGGTTCCTGGAGATAGAGTATACACTAGACGGTATGATTTACTTTGTCTCAGTTTTTGTTCAGATAATGATGTAAATGCTTCCCCTTCTTTTCTCTTATGTACTACATTTTGGGATATGTTGTGTATACTGACAGACATTGTACATGACGTAAAAATATATGGAAATTAATGGAAAGAAATTTGGTGTCATTTGTCTCTGTTACTTTGTGGTTATGTGTTGGAAATGAATGTCATAATCGCGCGAAAAGTTTTCCCTGTTTTCTACATCTTCTGCGACTTGTGTGATCTCATGTGAATAGAATATTGCGAATTATGTCGTAAACGGGTACCCGGATCCTGAGGGGTTCACAACTTGATTATATATTCAATTCATATTCCAATGTTGTAGCTTTCTCCTAATTCCTATTGGCATATATTTGTTTATTGCGAGAGAAGATTCAAAGAGCCCTTACTAGGTTTTGTATTCCCGATGGTTATTGACTTGCTATAGATGATCTAAAACTCAGCATGATAGATCACAAGTATGATACAAATCGCTTATAAATGATAAGAGTTTATAATTGATTGCTTAAGGTTTACTAAACAAGACCTAAAAATCATGAGGATCATGGTCATCCATCATAGTCTGCAATTTATATTGCATGTATCAAATGTAGGAGCTTCTTCTTGCATTGTATTGTTCTCCAACTTCTCATAACTTGCTTCATGAAAAATTTACAATTAGACAATGTATTGCTATTTTGCATGGAATGATTAGTTTGCCTTCCTCTAAAATTGATCACAAGAATAGTTAGGCCAAACTAGATATCATGCTCATTGTCTTGAGTGCTAAGTTATTTCATTTAAATTCAAGCTCAAGTCTTGTAGGCAGAAGAGTCAACAGAGATGACATACACAACCACATAATCAGGTTCGACAAAGCCACCACATATATAGTATTCTATAGAGAGAAAACTCTGTATTAGTCCCTCTTTACTATTCATAATGATGAACATCTTTTGATTTTCTCCAACCATGTCACAAGGCACAATTGCTTTAGATCGTCTTACACTGGAATAATTTGCAGTAGAAATGTGCATAAAAACTCCATATATTTTTCAAACATTCAATATTAGTTCAGTAGCAAAAGTGTGCATAATACTCCCCATAAAATTCTCGAACATTCAATGTTAGTTTATAGTTAAATGCGCATTAAAACCCCCAATTTTATTAACAAATTAGCAGTAATTGAGCAGCAGAACATGTATGAAAATACCCCCAATGTTTCCCAATTATTCAATTAAAGTTCAGTAACAGAGTTTGGCACTAAACTCTCATTTTTTTCTTAATTAATAGATAGCAAAATCAGCAGTAACAACATGCCTAAAAGTCCCTAAATTCAGTATCAAAAAGTAGCAGAAAATACTATAATATCTCAAATTTTCCCCAAATTCATCCCCTTTTTAATACATTTCCAGTAGCAGAATTTGCAACAAAAAAACCCCCAAATTCTTCATTGCTAAATACAAAATCAGGAGTTTAAATTCTAATTTAAATTTGAGACCTAGAAAATATATATTAGTGGCTTTTTAAAGAGCAAAATTGACATGCAAAGCCTCCAATTTCATCTCCAAAATCTCAAGAACATGAGCAATACTCAGATATGTAATACATTCAAATTTTTATAGATCAAGAGATTCAAGAGATAAGACTTGATTTTGAGTTTGGTTTCGAAACCACATAGATTGGCAGCAAGAGGGGGTATAAATGTACCTTTGTAGATCCTCAAAATGAAGGAGAAAGTGGCCTAAATGCGGCAACTTCAGCAATAGAAATGGTCGCTTGGAGGTAGCAGCATGGGCCTGCTCTTGGAGCAGTAGCAGCAACTCTAATTGCTGCTACAAAAGCAGTCGTAGCTGTTGTTTTCAGCAGCAGTAGTAGAAGCTCCAGCAAGGAGCTCCCAATTCCTCCTTCGTTGGGGCAAGATAGGGGAAGAGATGTTGAGAATAGAAAGGAGAAAAGTAGGGTATAAATAAGGGATGAGTGGGTGATTTAATTAAAGGGAAAAAAAAAGGGAGGCAAGTGGGGTGTATGCGCAGCAGCAGCAGCAGCACACGTGTTGTTGTCTGCAGCTACTGTACAACAACAACAACAAAGCCTTTTCCCACAATTAAGTAGGGTCGGCTACATGGATTCTTCGCCTCCATTCAAATCTATCTTGGGTCAATCCCGGGCTTATATCCAAAAAACTAAGATCCCTTTGTATAGTCTCTTTCCAACACTTCTTGGGCCGTCCTCGCCCTCTCTTAGCCGTCTGAACATCCCAACACTCGCATCTCCTAACTAGTGCAAGCGTTGATCTTCTTTGCAAATGACCAAACCATCTTAAGCGGTTTTCTCGCATCTTATCCTTGATCGGAGCTACACCAACTTTCTTTCTGATTGCATCATTCCGAATCCGATCTTTACGTGTGTGTCCACACATCCACCTTAACATTTTCATTTCTGCTACAGCCATTCTCTGCACATGTCTATGGTTCACAGGCCAACATTCAGATCCATAGAGCATAGCAGGTCTCACGGCTGCTTTGTAAAACTTTTCTTTAATTTTTAAAGGAATTTTCTTATCACAGAGAACAGCAGAGGCTCCTTTCCACTTTAGCCAGCCTGCATTTATTCTATTAGTAACATCTCCATCAATTTCCCCATCCTGTTGCAAAATAGATCCCAGATATCTAAAAGAATCTCTCTTCTAAATGTTATTGTCACCAATCTTCACCTCAATTCCTTCATCGTTGCTTCCATCAAAGGTGCCCTCCATATATTCCGTCTTGGCCCTACTTATACGAAATCCTTTAGTCTCCAATGCATGCTTCCAGACCTCAAGCTTCTCATTTACTCCATCTCTAGTCTCGTCAATCAACACAATATCATCATCAAATAACATACACTAAGGTAACTCATCTTGAATGTGACTTGTCAACTCGTCCATAATCAAATTAAAAAGAAATAGACTCAAAGTTGAACCTTGATGTAAACCAATGTTGATGTCAAAATAGTCAGTCTTCCCAGACGGGTTCCTTACAAAAGATAAAGCCCTATCATACATGTCCTTTATGAGGTTAATGTATAGGACAGGTACCTATCTCTTTTCCAAAACTCTCCACAATATCTCTCGTGGGACAGAATCATAAGCCTTCTCCAAATCAATAAAGATCATATGGAGGTTCTTCCTTTAGCTCTATAAATCTCCATTGTTCTCCTCAGCAAATGGATGGCTTCAATACTTGAGCGACCTGACATGAATCCGAATTGATTTTCTTTTACGTTGGAAACTTTCCTCAGCCTTCTTTCGACCACGCGTTCTCAAATTTTCATAGTGTGACTCGTCAGCTTGAGACCTCTGTAATTTGAACAATTTTGGATGTCTCCTTTATTCTCAGAAAGAGGCACCACGATACTCCTCCAATCTTCAGGCATTTTCTTGCTTCGCCATATAACATTGAATAGATTCGTAAGCCAAGTCAAACCGCGCTCACCTAAAGTCCTCATACTTCTACAGGGATGTCATCCGGTTCTACACCTTTCCCAGGTCTCATAACCTTCAAAGCCTCCTCTACTTCCTTTCTTTGTATATAAAAAAATAAATTTCTTTTTCTTTTGTCTCACATTTCTTGCAATTATCAAAGTCGCCTTTGTTTGCGCCTCGAGTCTCGGATTTGGATGTTCAATATCTCGTTTTGACCGTCTCTGAATGACAATCAACATGAGTATAATATTCATATACTTCGGATCGAGTTTGAAATCCTGAAATTCATTCTCAGTTTGGGGTTAAATTTTGTGATTTTAAAATATCAAATGACCTCCGATAGACGAATGGTTGATTCGGTTAATCTTATTTCATCAAGACGAGAATTTTTCTATGATATTGGTTTGCTTCGTGGTTTCCGGATTTACTTCACGACTTTTCAGTGGCACGCGTTACGATGCGATCGACTTTTTATCGATTGTGATCGAACGACTTTTGATTCACGATTAATAAATCAAGGGATTTTTACCTGACAGACCCTATAAACTTTACCAATTACCTCTACAACCTTTGAAACAATCTAATTCCCCCCCTCGGCCCCGTAAACTTGCCAACTCTTACCCCATGAACCCTCCGGTTAATCTGTTTGAAGCATGTGGGGGTTCTTGGGGTAATTTACAGGGTTAGTGGGGTAATTACGTTGTGCAAAAGGTCGTAGAGGTAATTTAAAAAGTTTATAGGGTCTGGCAGGTAAAAATCCCATAAATCAATT
Source organism: Ottelia alismoides (assembly GCA_037367405.1). Taxonomy (NCBI): domain Eukaryota; kingdom Viridiplantae; phylum Streptophyta; class Magnoliopsida; order Alismatales; family Hydrocharitaceae; genus Ottelia; species Ottelia alismoides. Next base: position 35,807 of record JAZKJV010007665.1, read on the forward strand.
ATGTCATTTTACATTGACTAATAACTTTATTGACTTATACGGACCCTAATCGGGTCGGGTTCGAGTTTAATTGGATCTGGATGACACACTATTATACATCGAAATCCGAGACTCGAGGCACGAATACGGACGACTTAGGTATTTCAAATAAATGAGAAAAAAAGAAAAAATCAATTTTTCTGTTGTACTATACAGCAGACAGCTGCACAGTACAGCAGCTCCATTCTTTCCCTCCACTTGGAAAGAATTTAAGCATCACCTCTTTATTTATAACCACTCCATTCCCCTTATTTCTTTCACTCTCCCTCTTCCCCTTTTCTATTTCTTTACAACCGAGAGCCCCAACCCTTCTCCTTTGGTTGTTGTCCACCTCTTGCTGAAGCTCCTTCCAACAACCTCTGTTGCCCAAAGCAGCAGCTGGAGTTGCTGCCCTTGTTCAAGAAGACGAGCAGCTGCTCCTGCAAGCTTCTACCACAAGCAGTGGGCCGCAAGCTGCTCTTGCTTGGTCACTGTGTAACAACTGTTGGGAAAAATGAACGAGATGTTTATTACATAAGCCCTAGGCTCTCTTATATAGGAGAGTAGCCTATGGGTAAATTACATAAAGCATACAACTGAAAATAAAATTAACAGAAAGACACACAGAAACTAATATATGCGTTAACACTCCCCCTCAAGATGGAGCATAGATATCAATCATGCTCAGCTTGGACGCACACTTCTGGAATGGGCCTCGTAGTGCTTGGTGAATATATCAGCAGTTTGATTCTCTGAGGCGACATGAGATGTAGCAATGAACCCCTTCTAAATCATGTCAAGTATGAAGTGACAGTCAACCTCAATATGCTTGGTCCGCTTATGGAATGTTGGGTTGTTTGCAATGAACAAGGCTGCCTGATTATCACATTCCAAGTTCATAGGAAGTGGTACATCTAGACATAGATCTGTAAGTACAGCCTTCACCCACATCATCTCTGTGCTAGCATGGGTCATAGCCCTATATTCGGATTCAGCACTAGATCTAGCTACCACTGTTTGTTTCTTGCTCCTCCATGAGACTAGAGAATCTCCAACATAGACTGCAAACCCCGAGGTGGACTTCATGTCCTTGGGACAACCTGCATAGTCTGCATCCGCACATGCTGAGATAGAAATCCCCTTTCCCTTCTTGAATAGCAAACCTGCACCTGGAGATGATTTGAGGTATCTAAGTATCATATGTATTGCATCCATATGAACCTGACGTGGTTGCTCCATGAACAGGCTCACACGACTCACTGCAAAGGATATATCGGGCCTAGTGATCGTGACATACAACAGTTTGCCTACCAGTTCTCTGTATCTTCTCGTGTCCACCTCCTCTGTGTCATCATCATAGAGCTTCATGCTGGGGTCCATTGGTGTCGTAGCAGGTCGACACCCAAGCATACATGTTTCACTCAACAGGTCCGTAACATATTTCCTCTGCGACATTACTAATCCATACGGATTTCTAAGAAATTCCAGCCCCAGAAAATATCTAAGGACTCCAAGATCCTTAGTGACAAATTCGCTCCCCAGCTTTTGTTTCGCCTGATTTATGCCTTGCTCATCATCTCCTGTAATCAAGATGTCATCTACGTAAATCATAATTGCAATAATACCTCTAGAAGTCTTCTGTACAAACAAGGAATGATCAGCATTGGAGCGTTTGTATCCTTGTTTTTCAAAGAGGTCTGAGAGCTTCTGAAACCATGCTCTGGGGCTCTGTTTAAGGCCATAGATAGCCTTATGAAGTCTGCACACCTTGGAACACTCCCCCCCTCAACAGCAAAACCGGGTGGTTGTTGCATATAGACTTCCTCCTGCAAATCTCCATACAAGAATGTGTTCTTCACATCCAACTGATATAGCGGCCACTCTCGATTGACTGCGACTGACAGCAAGATCCGGAGAGTAGAATGACGGGCTACCGGCGAGAATGTATCAAGGTAATCCACCCCGTACGTCTGTGTAAAATCACGTGCAACAAGGCGGGCCTTGTATTTGTCAATAGAACCATCGGCATTTAACTTCACCGTAAACACCCACTTGCAGCTCACCGGGATCATATCTGGAGGTATAGGAACTAGACTCCAAGTTCCCCTAGATTGACGTGCCGCCATTTCCTCCTCCATTGCTAGTCGCCATCTACTGTCCTGCAGAGCATCTAGATAATTCCGTGGAATATCTACAGCTGACAAGGCCACCACAAAGTTCCTGAAATCCCAAGATAGTCGCTCAAATGACATAGAAGCTGCCAATGGATATGTAACGCAGCTCCTCTTCGATTTGCGTATAGCAATAGGAACATCTAAATCAGATGTGTCCTCATCTGGCCCCTGCAACATATCCTGCTCAAAAATTATCATTAGATCCATCAAGAGAAGTATCTTCAGTACATACCATAGGCGAGCTAGGAGATGAGTCATGATCATGAGCTGGAGGAGGCCTGCGGGTATAATGGAACGGTAGTGGTGAGACGGGGATTTGTGGTGGTGGTGGTGGTGGTGACGGTGCTGGAGGTGGTGGTGTCATGTATATGGCGTCGGTAGGCAGTGGAGGTAGCTACTGATCACCTGAGGCTGAGAAATACATTACATATTCAAAAAATGTAACATCTGCACTGACCTTATACCGCCTACGCAAAGGATCAAAACACGTGTACCCCTTTTAAGTTCTGGAGTACCCAACAAAGACACACTTGACAGCCCTAGGAGAGAGCTTGTCAGTACCATGAGACAACTGGTAGACAAAGGCGACTGAACCAAACACACGGGGAGTAAGGGAAAACAGATCCTTCCCAGGATAAATAATGGAAAAGGGAATCTGTTCATCCAAGACAGAGGACGGCATACGGTTAATTAGGTAACATGCAGTGAGGACCGTGTCACCCTAGTAAGAATAAGGAACATGACTCTGTATAAGAAGTGATCTTGTGACATCAAGAAGATGGCAATGTTTCCTTTCAGCAATCCCATTTTATTGAGACGTATAAGCACAGGATGTTTGATGTGTAATCCCTTTTGAGGAGTAGTAGTTGGCTAGAACATGAGTGTACAGTTCTAGGGCATTATCACTTCTTATAAACTTCACAGATGTGGAGAAAATATTTTGAATTTCATTCAGAAAATGGATAATAATATTGCCTGCTTCAGATTTATTTTTCATCAAAAATACCCATGACACACGAGAGAAGTCATCCACAAAAACTATATAAAACCTGTGTCCTTGATGATCAGGTACACGACTCGGACCCCAGACATCAATATGAAATAACTTAAACTTGGAGGTACTACTCCGACCTGGACGACTGGGAAAGGTAGACATGTGATGCTTTCCCAACTGACAAGCCTCACATTGGATAGGTGTGTGAGGAAGACCCTGGGGTAACACACGACGCAACTTCTGAAGCGGTAGATGCCCAAAGCGCAGATGCCACAGCAAAGGAGATACTGGTCCAGTGGGAAGGGATGAGGTTCCAGCGAATGGAGTCTGATTTAGGCGGTAGAGGCCTCCTTGCTCATAGTCACGACCAATCACGTTGCTCGTACGGATGTCCTGAAAAATAAGAGAAGATGGATCAAAAATTGCCCGACAATGTAAATCCTTCGTAATCTGACTGATTGACAACAAATTCATTAAAAAATCAGGTGCATGTAGCACATTCTTGAGCTGCATAGAAGAGGTCAGTATAATCTCCCCCTGACCAGTGATGGGAGAATGTGTACCATTGGCAATGACTATTGTTCGGCCTGGAGGAATCTGAGAATATCCTGTAAGTAAACTATAATCGCCACATAGATGATGTGTAGCGCCCGAGTCCATAATCCACGGAAATGTATCTGATCTACTACTGGTAAATGCAAGTATGCTACCTGAAGCACTGGTCGACGCAGAGGCAGAAGTAGCAGCATCAGATTGACTCTCAATAGTAGGTGATGGGCCAGATGGAGGAATAATGCCCCTTAGACGAGCAACTAGATCATCGAACCGCTAATCCAAAGTAGCAACTGATGGAGGCTCTATCTGCTCAGCGACTCGTGCAGATGCAGGAAATCCATGCTTCGAGTAGCATGTGTTTTCATTGTGTCCAACGCGATGACAGTAAGTACATGTTGGCCGAGTACGGCCTCCTCTGCCACGAGGTACACGTGCACGACTCTGATGATGAAATCCGCGACCCCTGTTGGCTGCCATGGCTGAAGTATTCTGATTCGTGGCCGCAGAAGGAACGGTGATCCGACTCAGTCTATGGAAGGCTTCCTCCATGGGAGGAATAGTAGAGTCGGCCAAGATCTGGGATCGTGCCGCCTCATACTCTGGATCAAGTGCAGCAAGGAACACGCCCACCATAGTCGCATTCCGATATGTCTTCTGCTGTTCTGGTGTGGCTGTCAAAGGCATGAAACTGTAGAGCTTCTCGAACATCCCTCTCAGGGATGTGTAGAGTGAATGTAGAGGGCGATCATTCTGCTTTATAGTGAATATATCATGCTGGAGTTGCAGAATCTTTGTCTCGTTCTTCGCCTGCGAATATGTAGCCGTCAGAATGTCCCACATATCCTTGGTCGTGGATTGATGTAGAATGTCATTGGCAATCTCAATTGCCAACGTACCAGATAGCCAAACTTTGGTGTATGCGTCATCAGCCTCCCAAGAGGCATTGGCTCCAGTCTTCTCAGCAGGCTCTGGTTCGGTAAGAATGTGCTTCTTACCCGTTGACTTCATCATGCTCATGAACTGCATTGCCCACAGTTCATAGTTTGTACCGTCCATCTTTACAATAGGCGCTGGACCACGAAAGGCGCCGGACCACGAAAGGCGCCAATGGATGGGATATCCGCCTTGCTTTCTGACATACTGGAGACTGAAGACTGGAGCGATTGACAGAGGATGAAATTCGTCTACAATGACATAGACGGGTTTAGTTGCACGTGTAGACCTCAAGCAACTAAACCCATGTAGATGACGGTGTGCGCTTTAGGGCTTAGCACACGCGCACGCGCACAGGGAGCACACGCACACGCAACTGGGAGCACGCGCAGTCACAGGGAGCACAGGGAGCACGCTGTCGCGCGCACAGGCAGGCGCAGTTGCGCGTGAAGGAGCACGCGCACGCCGCTGGATCGCGCACAGTCGCACAGCGCAGAAGATAGCGCGCGGAGGGCTAGCGCGCAGGCGAAATCGCGCAGAAGAGCAGTGCGCGGAGGGCTACGGCGCGCAGAGGGGCAGCGCGCGGAGGGCTACGCACTCGCGCAGGGGCGCTAGCGCACTCGCGCAGACGCGCAGGAGCGGCAGCAAAGGCGCACGGGGGTGCTGGTGCGGCTGCGCACTCGTGCGGCGGAGGGGGCGGCGAGTACGGTGTGCCCCGGCGGCGCCGATGAGAGAGAGAGAGAGAAAGAGAGGCCGGCGGGTGGGGTAGGGTAGGGTTAGGGTTTCGAGAACTCCGGTCTAGGACCGTCGCTCTGATACCAGGTTGGGAAAAATGAACGAGATGTTTATTCCATAAGCCCTAGGCTCTATTATATAGGAGAGTAGCCTATAGGTAAATTACATAAAGCATACAACTGAAAATAAAATTAACAGAAAGACACACAGAAACTAATATATGCGTTAACAACAACTATTGCAAATTTCTTCTCCTTGATTCCAAGAGTTGCTACAAGCAAAGATAAATTCTCCAAACTGGAGATCCAAAAGAGGTGCAATCCTAAAACCCTCCTTTTTGTTGTCCAAAAGAGGTGCAATCCTAAAACCCTCCTTTTTGTTGTCATTCCAGTCATTTTACCCATTTCGATTTCATTCTTGCTGCTGATTCTGGATATTGATTTCCTATGAGTTTTGATTTGATTGTTTTGGTTGAGATTCTTGAAATGGAATTCGGATAGGACTGTGGTAGTTTGCACGTAGGGAAAGAGTTAAAATAATGGGGTTCATTTTCCAATCTTACAGGTATAATCCATCTGATTCATCTTTAGAACCTTAGTTGGACTTGCATTTTATTTTTACATCTAGCTATTATAGGTACTGCCTGTGATCTTTAATATTATTTCATTTGCTGAATAAGATTTTTAGAGTCAGAACATCAGATGGATATATTTTTGATAGGAATATTAGATCTGGCATCTTCATGTATTACTGTTGGATTTTGTTTATTATAGACTGAAATGGTTCATGTTTCGTTGCATAAAAATCCAATCCTTTGTTTTAAAAAAAGGGATTTTATCACTTGTGCCCCTCCGAGATATCGCAATATCAGTTATGCCCCTATCTTTTTGGTAATATCAGTTGTACCCCTCACTTCTTTCTCCGTCATCAGTTGTGCCCTTCCGTCAGATTGGCCGTCAAAAAATTGAAATAACCATAGTTTACTCACACCATGGTGTGGTTAAGAGGGGTATTATGGTCAGAATAAAATCAAATGAGGAGGGTTGGGGAGGAGGTGCGAGGCTGTGGAGGAGGTGCGGGTTGGCGGCAGGGGCCGGGGGAAGTGCGTGGCTGCGAGAGGGTCGACTTCAAGACGTTATCGAGGGGTTGGCATTGGTTGCGCGGTTGCGCGGTCGGTGGAGAGCTGGCGGTCGGTGCAGAGGTTCGGTGGAGTTGATGAGAGCCGGGCAGCGCACGTGCGCGCAGGCGGCGCGGGCGCGTTGCAGAGCAGGGGAGGCGGAAGTGCGGGGCAGGGGGGAGGGAGGGGTAGCAGCGGGGGCGACGCGTGCGGGGGAGGGGGAGCAGGGGGGCGACGACGTGCGGGGGAGGGGGTGCAGCCCAGGGGGGAGGCGGAGCAGGGGGGCGGCGCCGGTAAGGGGAGGAGGTGCGGGGGTAGGATGTGCGGGGCTGGGAGGGAAGGGGAGCAGGGGGGGCGACGACGTGCGGGGGCGGGGGAGGGAGTGCAGCCCAGGGGGAGGCGGAGCAGGTGGGCGGCGCCGGCAAGGGGAGGAGGTGCAGGGGAAGGAGGTGCGGGGCTGGGAGGGAGGGGGAGCAGGGGGCGACGCGTGCGGGGGAGGGGGAGGGGGTGCAGCCCAGGGGAGGGCTAGCAGGGGGCGGTGCCGGCAAGAGGAGGAGGGGCGGGGGGAGGAGGGAGGAGTAGGGGGTGGCGCCGGGGAGGGGATGGGAGCTCGGGGCGGAGCTGGGCGACGCGAGGCAAGGGCGGGGGCGGAGAGGGAGGAGGAGGAGGTTGGAGGAGGAAGAGGAAGAGGATGGGGAAGAGGAGGAAGAAGAGGAGGATGAAGAAGAGGGTATAAAATGACCAAATAACCTTTTTTAAAAAATTAATTCCGCTTATATCCTCAAAGTTAACGTCCGTTTGCACTGTGGATGGACGGTCACTAACCCGAGGGGCACAAGTGATAAAATAGCAAGAAGTGAGGGGCACAACTGATATTACCAAAAAGATAGGGGCATAACTGATATTGCAATATCTCGGAGGGGCACAAGTGATAAAATCCCTAAAAAAATGTCTCCGTGGAATTTAGGGTATTTCTAAGAGAGGCTTTAGAGAAGAACTATGGTCTTTTTGTTCGTGTTATAAAATTTGAAAATTATATCTGGATTTGGGGATATAACTAAGGAGTGGCTAGAGGCCATAGGCTGGATGCATTGCTAGATGTCTGGCGAGTTTGGTCTATAAATTTTTGGCATCTTGTCAAGTTCTCTTTTAAAAGAATTTTGTTAATATAAAATTATATTAATGATATTTTGGCATCTTGTCAAGTTCTGTTTTAAAAGAATTTTGTTAATATAAAATCATATTAATGATATTTTGCAACGAAATACATGACGATCCCAGGGGAGCATACGAATCTACATGTGATTTTGACATTGTATTATTTTTCCTGAATTTTTATGATATTTGCTATTTATTTAACATTTAATATCTAGGGATTTAAATGTAAACTTATTCTACTCAAATATTCAAATGATTGTGGATCCAATCAGTGTTAATTCTAAACTAAATAGCTTTGGTTGAAATAAGATTGGTGTCAACAGAATTAATTGATTAGATCATGTAGCGTACGCCTCCGACAAACTTATGTTCCACAAACTTATCTGATGGATGTTGAGAATTTTGTTGGTCATTGAGTGAAGATGCTCTTATTCTTACAAGCAATCCCACGCAGACATATTCATGAAGGAGTGGCTAATATAGTGAATGTTTGCATCTGATATACTATGCTCTCAATAACCTAATAATCTAGAGAGTACGATGCATATTACACTGGAAACACTTTAAAGAAGTACGTTGATCTGGCTAATTCAAGTAGTAGGAAACTTTTAGTCATCAAATTTTACTGTTGAAGTCCTTAAAAAATACATATCTGGTGACAAACATCTACAACAATTAATTTAGCGGATCAAAAGAATTATGTGATCTACATTACTTTGAAATCTTGAAGATAGTGTCGGAAATGGTGACTCTTACACCCGACTGTGCAAGGGCGCAGTGACCCTCAACAGGGCGGGAGATAGGAAGCCCAGTTAGGGCAGCGGTCGCCAAGTGCGCGGGTCTAGGGACCCAACTTCTTTACGATTTTCACGCGAGCCCGCAGTGTTTTTACGCTTCATTGGGATCCAGGTTTTGGACCAGTTCCACTGACCCTCTGTTCTTAAGGTACGTAGACTGGGGGGAGGGGCCCTCGGTTTTAGTTTTTTTACGAGCTCGTTTGCTCGTACCGGTCGGGCCGGTTTTTAAAGTGACTCTTCCGAGGAGTATCTCCTACCTGTCTCAGGGGCATAGTTTTGAAGTAGGTCTAGCCCTCTACTGGGCCGCACTACCGCATAGAAGGCGAGACAGAAGAGTCTCTTAGGAGACTTCTTCACCGCTTGAGTTTTAGTTAGTTTCCGCCAATAGATTTGGCTATGTGTTACAGCTGAGAGTTTGGTTACAGTTGAGTTTGGTTACAACTGAGTTAGTTATAGTTGAACTTGGTACAGAAATCACCAATCATCGTCAATCATTAATCATTAACATTTAGTCAGATCTTAGAACTACTAATACAATGTCAGAAGAAGCTAGTGAGCGTGTTGGGAACTTAATTAGGATGTATTATACTCTACTACATGCCTACGGAGGCACCCCAACCCTAAGGTATTCTTCACACCTTAGAGTCAAAGTGTGAAGTCGCACTCAAACTAAGACCACGACTATCTACTAGACTTGAGAAATTAGACCGAAGTAAAGATCATATCAGAGACTCATCATCATCAATAGGAAGATACATCGACATAATCTCTAAAGATAATAATCTACATATGGATCTTTAAGGAATATATGCAAATGTTATAAAAGAAAAGTTATGAGGGTGATGGGTGATCAAGGGATTTACATACATAATAACTTGAAAACCAAATTTCCACATAAGAAGCTTATTAATTTAAATATCAAAATCTAACTACTCGTTTTCTTTTGAAATCACAGAATTACTTGTTATTTTTTTATATATATATGATGGATTGTATTCAACAATTGTTGGCTTTCTTATGTCAATCACATGTTTGGCAGGCAAAGCGCCTGTACTGCAGTAGACTAACAGGCGAGCGTTAAATTCCACATTTATGTTATGGTACACATGTTTAGATTTTGTTCAAGTTAATGTAAATGCCTTCTTTCTCTTTTATATTTTGGGATACATGTACACATTGCAGTTCCTTTTGTTACATGTAACTATGTATGGAAATTAATGAAATATGAATTGGTGACACTTAATATTGGTTTTGTGGTTGCTTACATTAATTGTGAATATCATTTCGAAATGCAAAAAAATTTTCCCTAAATTTCAGTAAACTAATAAGATCGGTAGCAAAATATATTGAGTGTTGTGTAAACGAGGAACACGGGTCCACGAGCAGGTGCCACACCTTACACTGGCGTGTAATCCATGTGAATGATAGACAGCAATATGCCTCATGTAACTGTATTATGGGATGACGGTTATAATAGTGGAGGAAAAATCCTAGGTGTAAATGATCCGAGCATCTTGGAGCATGACTGCAATCTGATCTGCACCCTCAAGGTCTTACTCAAGCTGAAGATTAGTCTATAGCTGCATACGGACTCTCATCAAGGTCAGAATATCCGCGTTTGCGCAGGAGGACAACACCATTTGCTCCGTAAGCGGTAGCGGCAACGAGAATCTGGACCACCTCTTCTACTCTTGCACTCATATAGGGGAAGTTTGGGTTGTTGCAAATATTCATGGGATTTTTACATCGATAACCCAGAGTAATTCCGCAATTACAATCATAACCCTGCATAATCATGAATTACATGAGAAACCCCAAGTAATGTTTAACTCTTACATGACATAACCTTGTGTTATGTTCCGTTTGGGATACCCGTTATATGTGACGGTTTCCGGTAAAAAGACAAAGTTGCCCCCGATGTTCATTCTTATTTGTAAAACATGCCATCATTCCCCTCTCCCCCTGCCGAATACCACCTCCCTCTCCCCTCTAGGCCATGCATCGGCGCCTCCCTCTCCCCGGGCCCGCCGTCGAGCTCATCCCCCCCCCTTGATCGACCTCTGACAAGCAAACACCCCCTCCCTCCCGAGCAAGAACTTCGTCGTACTCACAGTCGAAATCGCCCCCCCTGCGCCCGCCACCGAGCTCATCCCCTTCGGACCTTCCCCACCCCACCCTGCTCGATGCCCCTGACCACCTCCGCAAGCCCCCCACCCCCGCCGACCGACCACCTCCGCAACCCCCCCCACCCGACGAGCTTCTCCTCCCCTGCTCGAAATCGCAGACCCTCCTCGAAGCCCCCCCCCCCCGTCCAAGCTTTAAGGTCGCCATCAACGCACGAGGCAGAGCTCCTCCCCTTCTCGAAACAGCCGAGCTCCTCCTCAAAGCCCCCCGACACGTCGATCCTTCCCCTGCTCTATCAGAGCAGTGGTACCCCGATACGCACATTCGCGGTATTACAATTCCAATCGCATTAAGTTCTCGGATAGCGATAGTCTTCCAACTTGTCGTGAGTCCGAAAAGGGAAATATGACATTCGAATTCAATCATCATAGGTGTCACCAATTTCATTAATTTTCATAGTATATCTCAAGAAGAGAAAAAGCATTTTCGAGTAGTGCTCGTTCATCTCCATTGACTACTTTAAGAGGAGCAATAGTTGGATGTGGCACAGATTCCGTTCGACCATCTGGATCACATCAAGCAGACAGACCTCCAACATGACCGACTCGGAGCACAGACATGAGCACTCCATCTACCAGGCCAGTCCGTTGTTACTTATGCCACGAGTGGAGACATTATCGATCACAGTGCCCACAGGCTTCTGGTGAGCCTCAGCCACAGCCTTCACAGTCGCAGCCTCAGGCACCGCGTTCAGGGAGTTTCCGTGGCAGGAACTCCAACTTTAGGCGACCGCAGCAGAGACAGACGCAGAGTGTGGCAGGTTCCAGTGCCGCACCAGCCAGGCAGGGCAGATACATGCAATTACTAAGGAGCAGGCACGCTCAACCGCTACCGTGGTGAAAGGTATGGTCTCAGTCTTGGGCCGACCTTTCCACGTTTTATTTGATTCTGGTGCGATGCATTCTTTTCTTGCTTCGAGGCTACTTGCTTCTTTAGGTAGAGTCGCAGAGACTCTTTCTTCCCCATATCACATCCGAGGGTCAGGTGACTGGTTGTTCGTCATTTCCCTGATAGTCAGGCACTTGCTTGTACTAATTAGCGGTCACGAGATGATCGCAGATTGTCTACTTCTACAATTTGATGAGTTCGACTTGATTTTGGGTATGGATTGGTTATCTACTCATCATGCACTTGTTGATTGCTTTAAAAAGACAGTTGTCTTCAGGATTCCGGATTTACCCGAGTTTACTTTTGAGGGTACTTTACATGACTCCAAAATGGAGTACATTTCTGTGTTGTGAGCTCAGCGACTTGTGGATTAAGGTTGCGATTCCTATCTAGCATTTGTTCGAGAGGTATCTGATCATGAGCTGATGACACAGGACATCAGAGTAGTATATGAATACCCAGATGTGTTTCCTGATGAGTTACCAGGATTACCTCCTAAGAGAGAGATCGAGTTCGAGATCACAATACTACCAGATACACAATCGATCTCGATGGTTCCTTACCGCATAACACCAGCTAAGTTGAGAGAGCTGAAGGTACAATTGCAGAGTTACTTGACTTGGGATTCGTGAGGCCGAGCACTTCACCTTGGGGTGCCCCGGTTCTATTTGTCAGGAAGAAGGATGGGTCCATGAGACTGTGCATCATTTACAGGCAGCTAAACAAGAGAACGGTGAAGAACCGTTATCCTTTGTCGCGCATTGATGATTTATTCGATCAGCTCCAGGGATCTTCGGTTTTCTCGAAGATAGATCTTCGCTCAGGCTACCATCAGCTGAGGATTAGAGAGTTTGATATTTCGAAGACTGCTTTCAGGACTTGCTATGGTATGAGTTTGTGGTGATGCCGTTTGGACTCACCAATGCAGCTGCGGCTTTCATGGATACGATGAACCGGATCTTTCGTCCATACTTGGACAAGTTTGTAGTGGTGTTCATTGATGATGTGCTCATATACTCACGGAATGAATGGGATCATGCGAATGATCTATGGATTGTTTTGGACACCTTGCGAGAGCATAAGCTATATGCCAAGTTGAGCAAGTGTGAGTTCTGGTTATCCCAGGTCTCATTTTTGGGGCATATCATTTCTGCAGCAGGTATCGTGGTTGATCCTGCGAAGATTGAGGCAGTCATGTCTTGGGAGCAGCCCAAGATGGTTACTCAGATTCAGAGCTTCCTCGGATTAGCGGGCTATTACAGACGCTTTGTCAGCGGATTTTCACGCATTATTCGCCCTCTGACACGACTGACGCAGAAGGGAGTCCCATTTATTTGGGACGATTCATGTGAACAGGCCTTCCAGACACTGAAGGAGAGATTGACAACAGCGCCTATTCTTGCTCTTCCTTCAGGCACTCAGGACTATGCAGTCTACACTGATGCATCTGGAGAAGGTCTAGGAGCAGTGTTGATGCAGAGAGGATAGGTGATTGCTTACGCATCACGACAGTTGAGGCCGCACGAGCGGAACTACCCCACACTTGACTTGGAGCTGGCGGCAGTTGTCTTCGCCTTGAAGATCTGGCGCCACTATCTATATGGGGTGAACTTCGAGATTTTCACGGATCACAAGAGTTTAAAGTACATCTTTGATCAGAAGGAGATGAATATGAGGCAGCGCAGATGGCTCAAACTGCTGAAGGATTATGATTGCACGATCTCTTACCATCCTGGTAAGGGAAACGTGGTAGCTGATGCACTTAGCAGGAGATCACATGCAGAGGGTACGGCGAACTGGCTATACACGTGGGATATGCTTGCATCTTTGACAGATTGGCATCCTCAGGAGAACGCATCCATTTCTACCGCCGTGCCTCCACGATACAGCAGTCTTTGGGATCGTATCGTCGAAGGCCAGAAGACAAATCCTTAGATACGAGATAGATACATGCGCACCGTCAAGGACGAATTTGATAACTTTGTTGTGATGGAGTCTATTTTATGGAAGGCAGGACGGGTCGTTGTACCCAACGACGAGCAGTTACGTAGAGACATTCTCGATGAGTCACACAGTTCACGGTTATCTATCCACCCAGGCAGCACGAAGATGTACCGTGATCTGCGTCGACATTTCTGCTGGGATGGAATGAAGCGCGATGTGGCGCTTCATGTTAGCAGATGCATGACCTGTCAGATGGTCAAGGCTGAACACAGGAGACCACCAGGATTACTGCAGTCTCTTCCCATTCCTGAGTGGAAGTGGGAGAGTATTTCTATGGATTTTGTCACGGGATTGCCGAAGACACCAGGTGGCCATGATTCTATTTGGATCGTTGTTGATAGGTTGACCAAGTCAGCCCATTTCATACCTGTCAACACGACTTACACTCCATCCAGATTAGCCAAGCTCTATGTACAGAACATTATCAGGATGCATAGTATATCACGAGAGATGGTGTCTGACAGGGATTCGAGTTTTACATCTCACTATTGGCATCAGTTCATGTCAGCACTACAGACAGAGCTGATGATGAGTTCTGCTTATCATCCGCAGACAGATGAGCAGAGTGAGCGCACCATACAGACACTAGAGGATCTATTTCGCGCATGCACTTTGGAATGGAAAGGGTCCTGGAAGGACCATTTGCCTTTGATGGAATTCACGTACAACAACAGTTATCATTCCAGTATCAACATGGCACCATTCGAAGCCCTGTACGGGAGGAAATGCCTCACACCCCTCAGTTGGTGTGAGGTAGGTGATCATGCTCTTTACTCCGTGGATCTCCTAAAGGAGACTGCGAGAGTTGTTGATCTTGTGAGACGGATGTTTCTGACGACACAGAGCCGCCAGAAGAGCTATGCAGACCATCGGAGAAGAGATATGGAATTTCAGGTATCCAATCTTCTTCTCTTTCTTTTATTATAAATTTAACTTAATCTCACATACTAATAAAACTCCTGTAAATACAGGTCAGAGATTGGGTATTTTTGCGAGTATTTCCCATGAAGGGAGTGCAGAGATTCGGTGTTCGTGGCAAGTTGGCGCCACGATATGTTGGACCTTTCGAGATTTTTGCTAGAGTGGGGAAGGTGGCATATCGAGTAGCCCTTCCTCCACATCTTTCTGCAATTCATGATGTCTTTCATGTATCCAACCAGAGGAAGTATATCCACGACCCTCGACACGTCATCAGCTACGAGAATTTAGACGTGGAGCCTGATTTGACATATGAGGAAAGGCCAGTCCAGATACTTGACCGTGCTGTAAAGAAGCTTCGCAGCAAAGAGATTTCATTGGTCAAAGTTTTGTGGCACCGTCACGGCGTCGAAGAGGCGACATGGGAGATCGAAGCTGATATGCGAGCACGATACCCGCAACTTTTCTGAGGTAAAAATCACCACAAGCTTTTGTAATTAGATAAATGTTAAAATATATGGCTTGTTTTCTCTTTTAAGTTTTTATGAGTTCAAAACCCTTTGAGGTTTTTATGGTTATATAAAATTCAAGACAACTAATGACCTTGACTCGAGTTTCGAGAACGAGACTCCCTTTGAGGTTTTTATAATTGTAACATCCGGGATCCACGTAAACCCGAACTCGACCCGAACAATGTCCAAATAACCCAATAAAGTTGTTGGTCAATACTAAACAATCTAAAACGATCAATTGATCATGAATCAAAAGTTGTTCAGGTGAAATCGACCAAAAATCGATCGCTTTGTAATGCATGCCGCGAAAAAGCCGCGACGCAAATTCGAAAACCGCGAAACGAACCAAGACCACCTAAAAATCCGATTCGACAAAATAAGATCAACGGAATCGACCGTTCGTCAATCGGAGGTCGTTTGATATATTTAAATCGCAAAATTTAATCTTAAACAAAAACCGTATCTCGAAAATTCGGGTATTCAAAACCCGATCGGAAGTATGCCAATATTATACTCATTGATCGTCGTCCTGAGACGATCAAATTGAGATATTGCGTGTCGAAATTCGACACTCGAGGCGCATATACGGTCAACTTTGGTGTATGCCAAATAGAAAATGAAATTTTTGGTTTAAAAAAAAGTTTATTAAACTAAAGATAATAGCAGCTACAGTTTTACTATAGCAGCAAGCAGTGTTCGGTGTTTTTAAAAAAAATATATTTTTTTTCTTCCCTGCAACTGCACAGCTGTTGCAGCCCACA
This sequence comes from Ottelia alismoides, assembly GCA_037367405.1. NCBI lineage: Eukaryota > Viridiplantae > Streptophyta > Magnoliopsida > Alismatales > Hydrocharitaceae > Ottelia > Ottelia alismoides. The sequence goes on from JAZKJV010007665.1 coordinate 51,555, forward strand.
CGTGGGGTCCTCCTTTCCATTTGGTAGATACGTAACTCTCCTTCCTCTTATATATATCAACTTTACCTTTCTTTGGTCTTCCCATTTTTCCCAACTACTTTCTGCTCTTGCTACTAATTCCATGAAGATCTGAAGCCCAGCCAAACAACTCCAATCTCCAAGTAGAATCCAACCCCCCCCCCCCTTCTTTCAATTGGTTCTCAAATTTTCACCAAAAGAGATCACATTTCCAGCTCCGTTCTTGTTGGACGTTCCCTCCTGTTGGAGATTTCTCAAGTTCAGCAGTTGTCTCAGGCTCTACAAGCTCCTGGAGCCTTGGATCTGCTCCTGGGATCTTGGAATTTCTACATGCATGTGGTGATCTCCCAAATAAGAGATCAAAAAGGTACCATCTTACCCTCCTCTTGCTGCCATGCATGGTAGTTTTACCCATTTTTTCCCTTGATTCTCTTATGTACTGAGATGAAATGGACTCTTTGAGAGTTTACCTTTGGTATATGATAAATTATTTTTATTTTCTAATGAAGCCCAGAATATGTAACGTTATACAAATCTAGTTATTCTCAACAGAAACTTTCTATCTGATATATGATTTTCTTCTGCACACCTGAGATCTAAAATAATAATAATAATACACATTTAAAAGTTTGCAGTATCTGCCTCCGTTGCATTTTTGATGTACCATTACTGTTCTAAGATTGTGCTATCTTTATGCAAATAATCATGGAAGATCAAAGGTGCATTTAAATTTCATACCCTTCGTCATTTATGTGGGACGAGACTCTAGTCCAGAACATAACTCTTAACATCATAATATCATCAAATTCTATAAAATCCAATTAACTTTTGAATTCACTCATTGAACCATTCATTAAGTCTTAGAGGGTACAGTATCACCAAATAGTTTCAAGATGTTGATGGGTCTTACCTCCAGCAATCATGGAGGAAGATAAATGAATGTCGAAGGCTCAATTGCATGCATTATTAGAAAGAAGTGCAATGGAACCCATGTACTATATCATGCACTCAAAACACTTTGTCTTTGTAATAGTTAAAGCAAAAGTAGGATGTATTACTCTTAATACCTCCATTTCTAAAAAAAGGATAATGAAGTTTTTTTTATACATATATAAACTTCTTCCTTTGCTTGCTATAATAAGCTTAAATCAAGCCACACGAGTATTCACCAGAACATGGTTTTGATTATTTCATACATTATTTTAAAAACTATACATCTTTAGCATAATGGTCGAGGACATCGCCAGTAATTTGGAGATAAAAAAAACAAGTTAGAGAAGTCACCCCTAGTAAAAGTATAACTCAGTGTAAGGTCAGTCAGAAGTGACAGTTCTCTATACCATCTTGGCTTGTCTACATACACTGGCAATAGTATATCCTTGTTTATTATTGGAGCATACTTGACATTATTTTGTTTAGATCTCAAAATATAACCTAATTTCCACTAGATTGCATATATCTGTAAAGGTACTTGTCAGATAACTAAGAGGGCATTCCTTCGAATTCTAAAATGTTGGTTCACTATTTCCAGGCATACCATCAATTGCTCAATGCCATGAGAATTTGCGAATTTCATTTTATCTTCCATGACTAAGATGACGTCACTAACTATATAGTAGATTGAATTGTTTTTTTTGAAAAAAAAACACATAAGCAGGAAAGAATCACTGCAATAAATATTACCTTGATCTAGTGATCATCACATAACCTCTAAAGTTATTATATAATGATATACCATCAAAAACCTCCCGTAGATATTTTATGATTACGCATAATAATTTATGACCACAAAAGACTAAGCATCTCTATTGATTAGAGTTATTGACAAGATACCTAGATCTGTAAAGTTGACCACAGAAAGGTTGAGAAAGGAGTGAGTAGTCAAGCAAGGGAAATGTTGGAAATCAGTGGTCATGAAAAGATATTGTGAATCAATGATCAAGTGAAATTGTTGAGAACCCCTGATCAAGTAAAAATGTTGGAAATCGGTAATGATTGATAAATACTAGTAACGGTCAAGGTGACCTTTACACCTGACCGTGCGAGGGTGCGATGACCCTCAGCTGGCGGGAGATAGGAAGCCCAGTTTGGGCAGCGGCCGCCAAGTGCGCGAGTCTAGGATCCCAGTTTCTTTTCGGTTTTTTACGCGAGCTCGCGGTGTTTTTACGCCTCGTTGGGATCCCGACATAGACCAATCCGCTGACCCTTTGTTTTAGGACACCCAGGCGGGGGATCCACGGTTTTTAGTTTTTCGTACGAGCTCGGTTGCCCGTTACCGGTCGGGCTGTTTTTCTAGAGCGACTTTTCCGGGAAGTCTCTCTCACCCGTCTCAGTGGCATAGTTTTGGAGTAGACCTATCCCTCTATTGGACCACACTTCCAATTAGGGGGCGAGACGGAAGAGCCATTTGTAGGCTTCTTCACCACTTGAGTTTTACTTTCGCCAACAGACTTGGCGAATCTACATCCAGATCATCCATATATATATCTACATCTTCTAGAGTTACATCTGAGATAATAGAAGAAAGATTTGGAGAGGTTAAAATCAAAAGTAGCATTGATAGGAAATGACTAACCATTTGACTTGAGAATTCGGTAAATCTATAAATATTTCCAATTCCATCTATCACATCGATAAAACCACATATATTATATCTGGTCAATATGAATATATATATATATACATACTCTCACAAATAGGAAGTTTTTGTTACGAAATAAACAAGTTGTATATGAAAAATACTGGAATCATGGGTGCTTATGGGAATTGATTACAAGTCTGAAAACCGTTTTACTTACGCAAGTAGATGTAAACTTTACTTGTTCCACCTTTCTACTTGCTTTCTTTTGCACATAATAAATTACTTGTTATTTTTAAACTACGGATGGTATTCACAATTGTGACTCCGTTTCTTTCCTAAACATGTTTTGGCAAGCAAACAGCCTGTTGTTCAGTAGTTGTTCATGTTTCCAGGAGACAGGGTATACACCAGATGGTATGGTTTATTTTGTCTCAATTTTTGGTTGGTTGATTATGTATAATTCTTCTCTTCTGTTCAGACAGATTTTTTTGGGATATTGTATGTACTAACAGACACTGTACATATTGTAAAATTATATGGAAATTAATGAAATGAAATTTTGATGCCATTTGTCTCTATTAACTTGTGGTTATGAATGTGGATGTGAACGTCTTATATAGTTTCTTTAGCTTGTGCGATCTCATTGAATATAATAGTGCGAAATGTGTATTAACGGGTACCCGGATCCTCGGGGGTTCACATGCTCGAAGCCCCCGTGCCGAGCTTCCCCTCTCTTGAAGGTCGTCGAGCTCGAAGACCCCCCCCACCCGTCGTGCGCCCCTACCCGCCTCCGCCAGTAACCCCCCCCCCCCCCCCGACAGAGCATCCCCTCTCTCGAAGGTCGTCAAGCTCGGCTCGAAGACCCCCCACCCACCCATAAGCCTTTGACGAACACCCCCACCTCCTTCGTCTGCCTCCGTCAGCAAGCCCCCTCCCCCCACCGACCTGCAACGAAGCTGCCCTCCCACCGTCGCCGCATCTGCCAGCAAGAATCTTGATCGCCGCCTGCAACCCTCCCTGCAAGCTTGTCTTTTATTTTTTTCCTTTCACTTTTTAATTTTGGCTAGTCCTAGTCGTTAGATCATGGAATGGTTAGATTAACTCACTCATATAGTTGAGTTAACATATTAAACTAACGGAGAGTTATGAGTGTGAGACGGAGTGACTATCTGGGGTTTCTCATGTAATTCATGATTATGCAGGGTTATGATTGTAATTACGGAATTACTCGGGGTTATGGGTGTAAAAATTCCAATATTCATTGGGTTGGTCACCTCCCACAATGACTTTTGGAACACACTGGTGGCCAACAAGTTCAGGCCCGTGGAGGAGCTCTTGCGCCCTTTGCCACCATTTGGGCGATATGGATATCACATAATTGAGTTATCTTCGATCAGATAGGTTCAACGTAGATAATGTAACTCATCTTGCTAGATCTCTTCTCGAGACCTGACGGATGTAAGTCTTAACCTATCAGAGCTGCAGTACCCCGCTACACGCATTCACAGTATTACAATTCTGATCGCATTAAGTTCTCGGATAGTGATAATCTTCCGACTTGTCGTGAGTTCGCGAAGGGAAATATGACATTCAAATTCAATCACCACACAAGCTTTTCGAGAGGATTTGGATAAGATTATGCAAGGAATCCCAAGAAAGATTATTTACCAATATGGAGATCTCAATGGACATGTGGGAAAGGATGCTTCAAGGTATGTTAGTGTTCATGGAGGCCATGTCTTCGGAGATAGAAATGAAAAGGGAAAAATCATTCTGGATTTTATAAAGACTTATGATCTTTTCATAGCAAACACTATCTTCAAGAACATGGAGGATCATTTAATTACTTATATCCAAACTAAAACACAGAAAGAATACTTTGCAATGAGCAAGGTTCAAAAATGGGGTATGTGGTATTCATTCAGTCATGCGGTCTAAAGCGAGTAAGCGGATATGCGGAGGAGTATACGGATGTATATGCGGTTTATGCGGTTCATAATATTTTAATTCAAATATTATAACATAAACAATAAAATGTGATTATATAAAAAAGATGATAATCTAACAAAATCCGAAATAAAAAAATTCAAATAAGATAATATAATTAATAAGATATAGAAGCATGATTTTATTAATTGATTATTTTTAGTGTGTATTTGAATTTAATGCATTGTATATACATATACAAATTAGGATTCAACAGGGAATACATGAATGTTATAAGAAAATCATTAATGTATGTATTAGATCCTATAGATAACAAAAGCTAAAGAATAATCATAGGTATACAAATGATACACCCAAAATTTGGACAAAACATGATGACAAAAACTATAGGGGAAAAGTGTATTTTCATTTAAATTTATTAGAAGCACAAAAATATAAAGTGCGAGTTTGTTAGTCAACTATTTATTGTTTTATTTGAAGAATTAGAATGAATTTCTTTCAAAAAGCAATAAACAATTCACTAATAAGTGTTGAGAACAATGAGAAAAATGGATATGATAAAAAAATATTGTAGATTATATTCCCAAATTACTCTAAAAAAAGATTGTATTCCCAAATGCAACATATACAAGAATAACAAAAATATGCATCAATGTAAATGATGATATAAGAGTTGCTCGGAAAAAAAATCGAGTAAATGTGTGATCAATATGTCATGGATTAACACGAATCTTGTCAGATATGCGGCCGCATATGCGTTTTGACCGCATATAAGTTTTGACCGCATATTGCCGCATATGGCATATGCGCTTCGGTCAAGTGACCGAATACGCATATGCGGCCGCATGGACCACATTTCCGAACCATGGCAATGAGGAGAAGAGATCGGTCGTGTTGCAAAGACAACAAAGAAATCCCACGAGAGAGCTTGACATCTCAACATTGCTAGCTAGTCAAGGATGTGCAAATAAAAGCGTTGGTAAAGAAAAGAAAGGTTCCGAATATCATTAGAACTAGTTGGCGGGATCTTCAATTGAAGCAATCAAGCTTCAAGGAGACTGTTTTAGAATACTTATCTAGAATTGTAATGGAAGTGCGAATGAGATGCAGGAGGCAGTAGCATCTTATATCCGAAGTGTAGCCAAAGAGATGCTAGGCCAATCTAAAGGAGGAGTTCCAGGTAGGGATGCAAACGGTTACGGGTATATCCGTATCCGTTTTATACAGATTTAGACATCTGTATCTGTATCCGTTTTAAAATGGATGCGGAGATGGATATAGTTTTGATATCCGTAAACATTCGTATATGTATCCGTATATCCGTTTTCATATATATAGTCATAGATTTATTTTTAACCCTATAGAACATAATTCTATACCTTCTTTTATCATATTTCTATAATTTTTATGATACAAACACATGTAGTAAATTTATATCATGTGTTTTCCATCCAATTCGTATATATTTAAGTTGATTCTATAGAGTACTTCTAACATTACTCGTATGCGATCAGTATCCGTTTTACATCTGTATCCGTTTTTTAAGGATATGGTAAGATAGTTTTAATATCCGTCAATATGTGTATCTGCATCCGTATTCGTATTCAAAAATGGATAAGGATATGGTAATAACTATATCTGTATCCGTCCGTTTGCAACCCTAGTTCCAAGCCAAAAGGAGGATTTGTGGTGGAGTGAAGGCGTGCAAGAAAAGCTTAAAAGAAAGTAAGCAAAGAAGGCTGTAAGTGAAGCTAAGACAAAAGCTAATGAAGTTTTGTACAAAAATCATAACTCTAAAGAGGGCTAGAGGGTATATATTTACATTATCCAAAGTAAGAGTAAGAAAGACCAAAGATTTTTCTCAAGTGAGATGCATTAAAGATGGGGAAGGACATGTACTTGTTACTCAAAAAGATATAGAGACTAGATGGAAGCAGTATTGTCATAAGCTATTCGTTGGGGAAGGGAATAAAGAGATCACTTTGTGAGATCGAGCTAATAGTTAAAGATACCTAGATCATGCAAGCCATAGACGAATATAAAGGAAGTAGAGAAAACTTTGAAGGTTATAAAACCTGCGAAAGGTGTGGGATCTGTTGGCATTCCAATTGAAGTGTGGAGAGTTCTAGATGAACTTGGTTTGACTTGACTCACAAATTTACTCAATATTCGCGAGGGCACACCTAATGGGTTGAAGACCATATCACGGTGTTCCATTTTGCAAATAGGGCATATCTTGTCTGGGCAAAACTTTAGAAATAGTACCCTTATTCTCATGTCTTCCAGCTACTTTTTAACCCCCCATTAATTTCACATTTTTGTTATATATAATCCTAATTTCTGCTAGAACCCCCTTATATATTTCCATTTTCTATCTTACATCAATAACCCAGCCCCTTGATCTTCCTTCCACACGCTAGGATCCTTGCTTCATGTCACTATACTATATGCTTCATCTAGCTTGCTTGAATCAACTACCGGACTAACTTGATTGCTTAGCGCACTTCTGTCTTTCACCACATCCCCCCCTTCTCTTAAAGACTTGGCAGAGACTCCAAGGACCATGCTTCTGAACCTCAAATCAAAACTATATAAAAGAACTTCACTAGGTTAGGTCTCACATCGCTTATCCACTCTACTTTGCTCACAAATCTCCAACGTAATGCGATTTGATTTGCCAAAGCAAGAAAATGCCTGAAGAATAGAGGAGAAGCATGGTATCTCTTTGTAAGAATAAAGGAGACATTCAAAATTGTTTGAAATATAAAAGTAACAAATCGACGAATCATATCATGAAATTTTGGGTGTGTGAATCAAGTGAAGAATACTAAAAAGAAGGCAAGGAAGCAGGTGACTACGAGAACAAGACCATTCACAATGGATCATCAGTAAAAGTTCTGAATTGCTTTCCCCTTATACATAGTCCTGACTAAAATCAATGTTCTAAAAGCCGGCTGACTGGCCCGATTAGTAGGTCCGACTAGTCTAGTCAGTGGGGTGGTCGACCAAGTACTGATTAATTCTGACTAGGCCCACTAGTTGACCAATTTTTGCTGGGAGATACCATATATTTTATTTTTTACTTTTTTTAAAGCAAACTTATTATAATACACTAATGTTTTATTTAAATTCAGTTACGTCTTTTATTTCATTATGATAGTATAAAGATTTACACAAATCTATGTAAACATATAAGAATAAAAGTACAAAAATGATTTCTATATTTAAAATAATTAAAAAAATCAAAGTTGATTAAAGACCGACTAAATCCGATTAGTCACCCAACTGCCAATTAATCCTTAGTTGGTGACCCGGTTGACCAAGTACTGACTACCGATTTTTGCAACCTTTACTAAATCTATCAAAAGAAGGTTGAGATAAGTTTTCGTAATAATAGAATACCAATTCGGATTCATGACAGGGCGCTCAACTATTAAACTATCCACATGGTGAGAAGAACAATGGAGATTTATAGAGCAAAAAGGAAAAACCTCCATATGATTTTATTGATTTGGAGACACTGGAGGTATTGTGGAGAGTTTAGGAGAAGAGACACGAACATGTCCTATACATTAACCTTATATAGGATATGTATAATGAGGCTTCATCGTATATAAGGATCCAGTACGAGAACACTGACTATTTTGACATCAACATCGAAGTCGATTCTTTTTTACTTCGACTATAGATGAGTTGACTAGTCACATCTAGGATGAGATACCTGTATATATTCAAAATAATTTAAAAAATCAAAATCGATTAAAGCTAGACTAAATCTAATTAGTCACTAGACTACCAATTAATCCTTAATCAGTGACACGGCTGACTGGGTGTTGACTACTGATTTCCATGAGTTATTCTAGGTAGCTAAAAAAATGTTATGGCCAATAAACAGATATAACAAATATTATCACCACAAATATAAGCAAGCAATCCACAAAATAAGAACAACCACAAGAGATAGGAATTTTACCGTGGAAACCCTACTGGGTAAAAATCGTGACTCGAATCACCTGACTCGGGATTTCCCAATTGACCGAGTCAATCAACTATTCCACTATACAACAACAACAACAAAGCCTTTTCCCACAATTAAGTAGGGTCGGCTACAACTATTCCACTATCTCGAGTTATTTCCCCACAGATAACTCAATCGTTTACAAGTGCTTTGAATTATACAACAAAGTCTTTCCAACGACTCAGATCAAACATGGTCTTTTGTACACCTTGGATCAAACACCAAGTGCTATTGTATAACAGTAAAGTAAATATTACAATAATTTATAAGGCATAAACTATAAACATCCAATGTGAATAATGAGGTTAAGAAAACACATGTTGTAATAAACAATTGAATTGCAAACCGAGCAGGAAGTAAAGAGCGAGAGAGAGAGGGCCTAAACCCTCAAATAGAGCTTCGAGAGAGAGAAGCCTTGCCTTGGAATGTGTGTTCTCAACAATGGGTCGAGGGACCTATTTATAGTGGTGGGGGTGAGATCTCAAAAATATAGCCTTTGATAATCAGAAAAATATCATCAAGATTTGATACACATGATCGATCATATCAAGTTGTCAATCATGTATATCAAGGTGATCATATCAAGTTGTTTCCATTCAAATCGTATTCGATCATAAAAGGCAGTCGGTCGATCAAGGGTGATAGATCAGGACAAGTTGGATGGTTGATTAGTAATGGTCTATCAAGTCAAATAGATAGGTCGATCATAGGTAGTTGAACAGGAAGGTTGATCGATCAATAAGGCATGGACTTATGTGCCTACATGACACATGCGAATATAATTGAAACTTTTTACATATGCCTAAAACAAAAGTCTTCTTTCATCTTTTTCACCTTATCTACAGCTCTCAGCTTGTCCACAGCTTCTGTGTTTCATACTTGGAGTGAGCTTGCCCTGGAATCTATGGCACAAAAAGTTATTATCATCAAAATAATGATACAATTAGTATGCAATAAAGATACTAATAATTTATGCAACCTTGGCTATTTATGACCCTAAATGAAGTCAGAAAGCATGGTACAGAAGCTCCCAAACTTGATAGGGCACCAGAGCTTCGATAGATCAAATGCAGATCACTAGCACTTTGCATGCAGACATCACAACGTAATTGTTATTCTGGTTTGTGTTGATGACATTATCATTAAAAGAGATGATTTATAGGGGATCATTGAGGCGAAAGTGTTCCTTGGGCAGTGGTTTATCACCAAGGATCTTCGAGAACTGCAACACTTTCTTAGGCTTGAATTTGCAATGAATCAGAGAAGACAAGTGATGACTCCACGTATGTTACAGATCTCCTTCTCAAATACGGACAGCGGATTATATACCTGCTACTACTTCAATGGATCATGATACCAAGGCCTTAAATGTCGGTTTCGGTCACTATTTCGGTGACGATCAAAACAGAATTTCGATGGAATTTCGGTCAAATTTCGATCGAAATTTCGATCATTTCGGTCATTTTTTGTACTAGGACCCCCATATTTCGGTCATTTCGGTCGAATTTCGATTTCGAATGGATATCGATATTCGACAGAAATTCAACCGAATTTCGTTGAAATTTGAGGCCATGCATGATACAAATAAGGTAGTCCAAAGGAGAAACAAGGAACTCATTTCGAAGCTCTTACATGTAACTTTCTCAAGACCAGACATCTCCTTGGTCGTGAGAAAAATCAATCAGTTGATGAAGTAGCCACATCAGGCACACATGAATGCAGTTTCAATGATCCTAAGGTACCTGAGGTCTTCACCATGACAGGGTTACTTTTCAACAAATGGACATCTCTTGACATCACATCATGTGAAGATGCTCGTTATGCAGGATATCCAAAAGACGGAAGTTAACATCTAGATTTGTAGTGTTTTTTGGAAGCTCACAAATCCTATGGAAAAGTAAGAAAGAAATTATTGTTGCTAGGTAAAGTGCATAATCTGAATACAAAGCCATGACACAATGTAGCATTGAAATAATATGTGTCAGATTTGCTCTGACTGATCTAGCTATTGACACACCTTTTCCCATGCATGCTTCATCTCCACAACTCATGACAGCTCAACATAATAAATTGCAAATATATTCATTAAAGATCTGGCCAGAGGACCATCCAGAAGTGTTCATCCAAGCTGAGTATGATAGACATCTATGCTCCAACTGGAAGGGGAGTGTTAAACAACAACAACAACAAAGCTTTCTCCCACATTAAGTAGGGTCGTTTAAGGAGTGTTAAAGGAAATATTAAATATATCCTTACTCTATATGTTATTTCCTTTTCTCTATGTATTTTCCCTTCTGGTATTTCTCGCTCTAGGGTTTCTCCACTATATAAAGGAGCCCTACGAACTTCGAATAAATAACTCATTTATTTCTTTAAACAGGGTCTACATGGCTTAACACAGCTTCACTAGCCAAAAACAAACTGAATCCTTGGAATGACTCAATATTCATGCCATAACACCAATCAATATAAAAAAAAATTGAGTTAAGAAAAAGGACGATAAACACGGCTAGATTTGTAGGTCCAGTTAAGTACCAAGCTTAGGACGTCTGATTCAAGAAAAAAGGAGGGTCGAAGGATAGGCGAGGTAACTTTGAATTTTTTTTTGAGATCAAAAAAAGGGGGAAACATGCAATGGTGTCTGACTCAGATGTAATACAAGGCGAAAGTTAAAATAGGAGGACTTATGTAACATCCAAATCCGAATAATCCGAATCCGGCCCAATTAAGGGTCTGCATGATCAATTAATGTTGAATTGATATTGAATATACCCATATTGATCTGTTGGCAGGTCGAAATTCATTCGGTCGCAATCGACCAAAAGTCGATTGCATCGTAATGTGTGCCATCAGAAAAGTCGTGACACAAAATCAGAAATCGCAAAATAAACCGAGACCACTCAAAAATCCGATTCGACGAAATAAGACCAACGAAATCGACCGTTCGTCGATCGAAGGTCCTTTGATATTTTCAAATCACAAAATTTAATCACAAATCAAGATTGTATCTCGAGAATTTTGAGAATTCATACTCAATCCAATGTATATAAATATTATATTCATATTGAGCATCGTTCACAGACGATCAAAACGAGCTATTATACATCCAAATCCGAGACTCGAGACGCGATTATGGATGACTTTGATAACTTAAATAAAAGAAGAGAAAATGGAAATAAAAATTATTTAATTTTCTACTGAATAGTACAACAATTAACAACACATTTGACTCCATTTTCCTTCTCCAATTGGCACATAAATAACCCTCCACTTGTCATCACAAAAGCACCCCTCCTCCCTTAATAACACATAAACCCTTTCCTTTTCCCACCTATTTCTTCCCTAAATTCCACCAAGAAAGACTCCAGCCCTTCTTCTTTTGGTTCCAAGAAGCAGCAGGAGCTGCTGCTCCAAAATGGACCCGAACGAGGTGAAAACTCCAAATACCGAACATGCACTAAAATGCAAATCTTGACTGAGTCCGGATTTATTTGCAAAATCTGTACTTGTCCACTGACCAAAAAATTCGAGTAAGGTGTCCATTGTGTAGTGCTCGTCGAGATCTTTCCAAACGAGTCCAATACGTGAAAATCCGAGTTCAGGAGCCAAAGTTACTGGTATTTTAGCGAGGAGGGGTTAGGGTCCTATTCAGATCCGAACCCGGATCCGAATCCGGGTTTTACCCTTAAACCCCAACCCTCTCTCGGCCAAGACGCCCCAAATTCCTCCCCTTCAACCAGAGACCTTCCCTCCTCCATTCCTCCTCCCTCTCCCACGCCGGAGCGTCACCGGAACACCCCGGGTCAATGATCCGAGACTACCTCCACGTAGGGAAGAGCGAGGCCATCCTCGTGGACGGCTTCATCTCGTAATCGGGGCAATGACCACGCCGTTATTCATGGGTGAAGAAAATGAGGAAACTCGTTTTCTTGAGGTAAGATGTCTCCTTCCCTCCTTGATGCTGGGTTCATACGATTTTACCAATCCACTCGCTTGAGTATCCGTAAAACTTTAAGATCCTTGCTGCACATTATAGATGCAAAGTTTTGGGATCCCAATAATATCCACCTGTATATGTTCTTCCCTCGTTGGAGATTAGGATTATGTGTCAAATTGTTGCATGGTTGGGGATGTGATTTATTGTGAAAATGCAAATGGAGAATAGATATTGTTACCTAAATATCTTGAAATTATAGATTTCAGCGAAAGGGAGTGATTGCATGCACAGTAAAAACGTAGGCTGATGGATTTTTATCAAGTGCAAATATTAATGAAATTATGCCTTTTGATTTCCCTGCTAACACGCTGAGAAACTAAGATCCCCTTCATATTATAGTTTGCTCACATCAATGTGTATACTGGATTCTAGATACAGATTACATGAAGATTGGATAAAACTCACGAATTTCCTCATGATTTTTTTTCCTTGGAAAGGTGTTGTATTAAATCCATATGCAATAATACATGTTAGAATTTTGCTTTTCCTAAATTGGTCTAGAAGGAAGCATATATCCTGGTTGCACGTGTGATTGTGAGAAAGAGAGAGTGTGTGGGTGCAGATGAATACTATAGATGTGATATATGTTGGATATTGGGCGATGGTTACTTGATTGCTTGCTTGGGGTTTTATCCTTGTAAATCTTACTTAAGGTGAGGTTCACTTAATTATTTAGTCAGTGGACACCTATGCTTTCGCTTATTATGATGATCTGGAAGGTCATGCATTCTTATTCAGGTCTTGCTTACATAGAGAATTATGAGATGAAAATATAAATGACAATGTCATCTGGTTCATGGTGCAAACATGTACTGGTTTGGGAGGATTGCCTTTGGATCATTGAAATCATGGATGTTTCCACGGGTTAGTTTTTATGTCTTGCAAGGTTGAAGGAAACTTGGCACTGTTAGAAAAGAAAATGATATGAACTACTTGGTGTTGGGAAGTTTTCTGCTACAGATCATATATGTAGATGCATGTTTTAGAATATTTTTGTCATGTTAACCTATCATTATTTGGAAAAATCACAAGGATTTACTACTAATCTGATATATGTCCATTCAGTGATATATGGACTATGAATGCTTGATATAATCTAAAGATTGGATTGTTTTTGTAACACTACTTCATCATTCTCACGTGTGTCCATGAAATTTGAGTGATTCTTAAAAGCTTTTAATACATATGATATAGTTCCTATCGACACATGAATACATATGCATATCCTTCAGTTGTTTGTAGATCAGTAATGTTCATAGTTGGACATGTACCTCTATGTGTTGCCACACCATATCGTCTGCCAGACTTGTGTATTAGATCTTAGTTCTACGGACAATTTTTCCATGGGGTTCAAGCCAATACCACAATAATTATCTTAAGTGGCTTATGGGTAGTCAAGTAGTTGCTGCCAAGAGAGGGGCACGCACCCTTGGGGCCCGGGGTAGAAGCCTAGATGGCCACGATACCAACTGCTATTGTAGTTGCGATGGTTGGGGGACATGTTGCTTGACACACCGAGTGCTAATCTGACGGTGTTGGTGTCGCCGACTGGACTGAGCTGATGGTACCCACCAGCAGCTCCAAGTGCTTGGGGATCTGATCCAGCTTGTCTAAGTTCTGCATCATTTTTTCGATCACAGCAAGTTTCTTGAGATCCTGTGATCGCTTCTCGATGATATTAACCTTGGAGAGATGGCCCCCGATGATGCTGAGGTTGGAGCTCACATCTCTCTCCGCCTTACGAGACGTTGCCATATGGACTTGTTTCTGGAGGATCTGGGGTTGCTTCAGATATGCCTTGGATGAAGAGAGGGTGGCCTTTCCTTCGGTCATTTCCCCAAAAATCTGCCAAACTACGTCTTCATCCTTATTAAAGTGTGATCCCCTACAGGCTGCGTCAACGAGCCTTTGGCTTTCTACGTTCAGCCCCCTGAAGAAATGTTGGACCAAACTGGTCCTTGGAATTTCATGATGGGGGTATTTCTCCTGCAGATCACTGAACCTCTTCCAGACTTCATGAATGGTCTCGTGGGCTCCCTGAGAGAAGTTGTTGATTATGTCTCACATCTGGTTGAACCGATCGAGAGTATAGAATTTGTGCAGGAAGGCGGATTTCAGCTCCTCCCATGTCGTCACTTGACCTTTCCCATATGATTGACCCAATATAGGGCCTTGTCCTGTAGACTGAAGGGGAACGTCATCATCTTCACTACAATCAACGGAACATTGGGGTAGTGGGTAGTAGGCAGATACGTGAAAATTGTTGCAGGTAAATGTAGGGCTCTTCACTGGTATTCCCGTGAAAAGAATGGAGAAGAGCAAGAAACTGAGGCTTTAGCTCAAAGTGAGCATGCACCGGTGGAATGAGGATCCACTCGGTCATTTGGATGTCTCCAGGGTTATAGGTCTCTTTCAGCGTGGGTTTCGGCCTCCCTTGTTCTAGCTCTTCCTCGTTGAGATTCTCACGGGGCCAACGTCCTCCTCCTCATGGTCTGACTCCTCCCGCCTACCTATTCATAACATCATTCAGCATGTCCTGCAATGCAATCTGTGCTAGGGTCTACTCTGTCAGTTGTTGCTGGATGGCATGGATGGTTGCCAACAACTGAGCGTTCACCTGATTTTGATCAGGCATCTGTCCTTGCTCTGGAGGAGAAAGTGGTTGTTGACCTTTGCGCTTTCCTTGATGAGCCATTTCGGGGTCTGAGTCCGAAGAGATGAATTCCTTATTCGGATCCAAGACTGGGACTGTCTTCTATCTGCAATGCGCAAAATTCCCAATTAGACCACTTGCATTTGAATCCCAGCTGCCAAGATGGATCTGGAATTAGGATCAATTCCAGAGTGTTGTGAATGAAAAAGATATGGACTGTAATCGACTCTCATTCACAATGGTGAAGGTGGGACAAGAGTGGCCCCGATTTATTGGGTGGTCAAAAGGATCGGTAGAAGATGAGGAGTTTGGAAATCGACCCGCAAGGTCCAGATCGGGTCTCGAGAATCGCCTCGAATTACTGATGAAGTTGAGTCAATGGAATCGATGTAGGTGTCGGCGGAGTCCCGACTAAACCATCAATGATCGACATCGTGAAGCAAGAGGGAGATCGTTGAAGGATGAAAGATACGGCGATTAACGAGGAATAAAATGGAGAGTAAAACAGTAGAAAAGGCTCGAACAGAGCGGGGGTCAAGGAAAGACACATATGACAAAATTTGCGTAGCTGCGCGGGACTTTATTCTTTGAACCTTAATCTAGATCCATACAAACACAATACAAAAATGAGTTCACAAACTCATGCCATGTGAAGCCGTGAAGGTTCGACTATTTATTATCTTTTCAGTTTTAGAGTTGTTATTGCATGCATATCTTATAACAAGTCCTTAGCACGCTAACCCTATAGGAGAGAGAGTACTGCCAGAAAAGTATCATATACTTGTCCTCCTTTAAAACATATAGTCCGCACTTTTTGAGGTCCTTGTAACCCTTCATGGATCCCTACTCAGCCAAAAAAATAGAAAGAGGAAGCCGATAGATGAAACCGCTATTTCGGTTCTCGCTCGGAACGGAATCAACCGTGAGTGAGCAAGAACCTGCTCGAACACAAACCGATGAAACAGACACCCCTGTGAAGGCGTGGCCTATACTAAGTACTTCATACCACGTTGATGCTCCACACAAGGCAGGAACACCTTCGTTGACAAGGCCTTACTCGGTCACGTATGATAGAAGCGCCATTATTTCGGAAATGCAGACGATACACAAGGCAGTTACAGACTGGGTTTGAGCTCTAATCCTTAGTTGGTCATGCCTCGCTCATGGGAGGGGTTTTGGTCCCCTCTTAATGTACCTGAAAACAATGAGGGCTTTAAGAACACAAGACAGTGATAGTTCATTATGGATTTTAATTAAGGTCAAAGTTTATTTAACAGTACTCTTGTTTTAATTTTTACGTTTTCACTTTTTTTATCTATTTTTATCAAGCGCCTAACGTTTTTTGTAGATTTTCATTTAAGTCCAAGGTGCTCAAAATCAGAGGGAGATAGAGAAAAAGTCGTGAAAGTCGATTCAATGATGGAAATTTTATCATTGAATCTAATGATGCATACTGAGTTAGAGGACTTACAGTGCTTACCAGCTCTCTCCATGCGATATGCAAAACAGAATTTTTAAATTTATTCTACATGGAGGTGTGCAATCGACAAAATCGCCCTAAACAATAGTTGTTATTAATCGTGAAGAACCAATTGTTCGTTATTTAGAAATGAGACCAAGATCCAGTCTTCGATGTCGATCAGTACCCGCGCCAACGAGTCCTTCAAGCGTTGTATACGACCTCTCTCTCGAAACGCGGTCTCAAGTCCAAATTACTAACATTATTAATTTGACTAGATCCAATCGTAAAAGACTAGGAACATGCATTCTTATTAGGGTTTGGATCTAGTTATCGAGTCAAGCAACCTATGTGTAGGAGCTCCATGCATACAAAAAAATAAAATAAGGCGGAAAACTCAAAACAGCGGAGAACAGAATAAAAGAAGGCGAGAAAACACGGAAAACTGCGACGAGGCCCCCAAAAGAATAGACACCCGGGCACTGAACCTCGTTGTGGAGAGTAGAGTCCAAAGTCCTTAATTATTACATAGTAAAATTGTCTCTCTCTCTCACTCACTAATAAATACATGAATAAAACCTAATTTAATTCTAGGCTAATTCTTTCTCCTTGCTTCCATTATAGCCTCTCCAGCTGGTCACATAGTGAAGACCAGCATCCTCCAAGCTTGGCTGCATCAGCCTCCTAAAAAGTAATCCTCGTGTGGCAGGCCCTCGCAATAAAGTCACAAAGAGATTGAATTAGCACAAATAATCAAATTAAATCAAATTGAGCTCTAGATAAAGAATTAATTGAATGAAAAAAATCAATGAATATTTACAGCAATAAATCAATAAATAAGAATAAATGACCATACAAAATGAACAACAAAACTAGGCTACGCTCATTGCTCCCCGGCAACAGCGCCATCTAAAAACAAGAAGAAATTGAAGGGCCGTGCGGTTTGACAAGGCGAAACTGTAGTCGTTGTGTTGACCACTCTAAAATCCCTGGTTAATCACCAATTAACCCGCAATATATATAAAGCCATGAATAAAAAAATTGTAAGGTTAAAATTTATTGTTCTCTACTAAAAGATGCATAGTGATTAAGCAAGTAGAATTCGAACCACAGAGAGCAAAACAGGCAGCCTACGGTAATTTATGCACAACTAAGTCATTTATCATGTATATACATCTTTTTGTGGGTTTTTTATGTTACTTATATATTATTTTTTATATTTTTGTATTATATTTTTTAAAGTTTTATACTTTTTTATATTTTCGTTTTGTATTTTCAGGTTTTTATATTTCCTTTTCTTTTTAAAACACATATAAAGGGTATATAAGGATATATAAACATATAGAGTAATACATTTATAAATACTAACAAATACACATAAGACACAAAATAAAAATTATTTTTGGGTTTTATATATTTTTTTAAAAGCTTTTGTAATTTTTTGGAATTTTTGATAATTTTTATTTATTTTTAAAAATAAAAATATCCCAAATAAGGGATTTAATAAATAATCGAAATTCATTTGAATTTTAAAAATAGTAAATAAGGTTCAAAATTATCTAAATCAATTTTAATATATAAATATTTATATAAAGAAAATTACATAACAAAAAAAATATTTTTGAATTTTTTAAGGATTTTTTAGATTTTTATAAATGTTTTTAGTATTTGTTCAATTTTAGGAGTTTTCTTTTTCCATTTTTAGTGATTTTTTGTTTTATTTAAAATACAATAAAATAGACATTATATAATTTTTTTAAGATTTTTAGAGATGTTTTTATATTTTTTTTGGTATTTTCTACTGTAGACAGAACAAAAAAGAAGCTCCTTTTTTATTTTTACTAAATGAATAAATGCACAAAAATGCAAAACAAATACGTAGCGTGAAAATACATGGCAAGAGGTATTTATCCATATTTTTACGAATTTTTTGAAGCACAGTAGCTATTTATAAAATAAGAGGAAAAACACAAAAATACATGACCTCACAGGGGCGTATTTGCAATTAAAATAATCATCCGAGGCCACAGTGCAATTTCGCCAAAAATATACAACGTAATTCAAATTTCGTCGGACTTTTTGTCAATTACAAAAATACCAGGGGTCTATATGCAATTTCGCCACCTCAAGTGGGATGACACGTGAGGTGACGTGGAATGAAACCAAATGTAATTAACAGAACTACAGGGGCCTAGTTGCAAAATTCCCAATTTATTTTACACGTTATATTTTATTTATAGGATTGAAAATTAAATCTACAAAAACGAGGGGGAGTTGTGAAATTTACCCCATAAAGGGCGCAATCCAAAGGCTTGATGGGCGCCACTTATACATGTATCGCCACCAGAGGCGAAGATACCCCTTCGACGATAAGCGTACAAGATCAGATCGGGGGCCTTCATCAATGGCGGCGGCTGCTCGTGAATGGACGGTTGAGAGTGGCGCCCCCATCGGACGATTGCTACTTCGCTCGAAGAACAGGGAAGAAGGTCCCTGCCTCTGAGCTTCGATCGAAGAATCCTCCTTCCTCCGACAGTCTTTGTTGATGGCGGCCGGCTCTGCACCTCCGGGGAAGCTCTCTGCAGCTACTGATGTGCTTTTTTTGCGCAGCTACAGATGTGCTTAAGAAGCTAGAGGACCTGTCGATGGGTTCCTGGCACGTCGATGAAGCGCAAGCACTTGGAGCATCCTCGGCGAGATCGATTCAGACCCAAGTGGGGTCCGTCTTGACCTGGACCTGCATGAAGACATTGCTCGACTCGAGGGGCTCGACCTCGGCCTATTCTGAAGCTGGATTGCACGAGGAATAAGACGAATGGGGATGCTCCGGCGAACGGCGGTGTTGGAGCATCAATCTCTCGATTACAGGGGTGATCGGGGTGGAAGGAGCATGGGAAGTCGTGGAGAAATGGACGGCGAACGTGAATGGAGTGGAAAGAAAGGTCGGAACTGGGTAGCATGTGACGGAAACGGAAGGTGGCCGGAGCGGAGCTTCGACGAAGGTCACCATGCTAATCTACCTAATTCACTAGTCACCTTGCTAATCTACCTAATTAGCTAAGGAACACATGAAATCTAATGTTCGAAATTAAACCTACGATTATTGCTAAGCTAAAGAAACGCAAAGAACACAGCTCTTATACCTGTAGTGGTCGGCAGGGAGCAGGGCTGCCAGCGACGGTCGTAGGCGCACCTTCGTCCTCCTGGAGCTGATCCCAACTGCCGGAAAGCGCCTCTTGTCATGAGGAAACTCCCTAGAAGAAAGAATCGAGCTCCTAGACTGGGATTAGTGACCAAAGAGGCAATTGAAGACGGGGGGGTTTTATTTATAGACAAAGCTTAGCACCCTTATTATCCGGGTTATTGGGAGAAGATCACGTTATGTACACGTAATCTAGTTCAGCGTGTAGGAGGAATGATTAATGATGAATTTGTATGAAGGGATCGGGGGGCGATAGATGGATGGATCGAGCGCGAAAAAGGGCAGAAAAACAAGGAGACATGCGCGTCAGGTCAGAAGTTCGGGGGAGGTAGTTGACCCGAGGTCAACACGCGATCTGACGTGATTGGTCCACGTCAGGTCGCTACGGGACAAAACTAAAATTTAATTTGAAAATAATTATTTATAAATAGTAAATTATTTTATTAATTTTTAAGTATAAAATAAAAAATATTTATTATTTTATGTAGTATTTTATTAGAATTTTTATTTATTTTTTTGGTATTATTTATTAGTAGTTAATTTTTGGGGTTATATTTATAGGTATATTTACCTATATTTTGGCTATTTTATTTTTATTTTGTATATTTTATTTTATTATTTTATTCTCTTATTTTATATATTTATAACATATTTTATGTGTATAAATATATTTTTATTATATTTTTGTGATGTTATTTGTACACTTAAATAAATAAGGGTACATATTATGTAGGTATACTTGCAGGTATTTTATCTATGTATTATATACATTATTTTATTTTATTATTTTTTTAGGTTTTAACTCCTCTTTTATATTTTTAATAAAATATACACGATATTTACAGTAGTATAAAAATATAAAAGAATAAAGAATGAAAGAATAAAAAGTCTCTTTTATTTATATACATGTATTAGTCTAAGTATTTTGCATATGTTTTACATAGGGATCTCTCGGTGGAGGAGTTGGCCGATCGCGTTGCTGCTCAGTTGAAGGTTGCTCTGGAGGATAAGAAACGCATCACGGAATGGAGGCAGCGGACGAGAAGCGTGTGGCTTCGGGAGGGGGACGCGAATACTTCTTACTTTCATCGTCTTGCTAATGGGAGACGCAAGACAAATGCTATGCACTCCATCACCATTGGTGGGGCTCGCGTGGAGGGGAACAGGGAGATGGGGAGGGCTATTGCGGCCCACTTCAAGGACGCGTATACCTCGAATATTCCGAGGTTGTGGAGGTGGCTGGACCTTGACACGCGTGCAGTGGCGGACTCGCACGTTGACATGCTCGTTCGTGATGTCACTTTGGAGGAGCTAAAAGATGCGGTTTGGGAGTTAAATGCCGAATCAGCTCCTGGCCATGATGGGTTCCTGGTAGCGTTTTACAGGGACTTTTGGGATCTTGTCGGCCACGAGGTGTTGGAGGTGGCCTCGGAGTTCTTCCAGGGGAAGCGGGTTTCGACAGAATTAACCGTGCGTTAATTATTTTATTGCCCAAGTCGTCGACGCCGATTACCATCGACGACTTTCGCCCTATTGCGGTCTCCAACGCTATTTATCTTATTATTGCTAAGGTTCTCGCTATTCGGTTGGGTGGCATTCTTGGCAGTGTTATATCCCCGACTCAGTCAGCCTTCATTCCTGGGAGACAGATATCTGATTGTCTCACACTTGCATCGGAGATCATTGCGGATTGGAAGAGGAGGGGCGTGAGTGGTGTCCTTTAGAAGGTGGACTTAAAAAAGGCTTATGACAGCCTTGATTGGATATTTCTATGGTCGGTGCTTAGGAGGAAGGGTTTCCCGGAGTTGTGGATCTCGTGGATGAGGCGGTGCGTCACCACTGCCTCTTTCTCTGTTATGGTGAATGGCCGCCTGGAGGGGGGTTTGGTTCAGCCTCGGAGGGGGTGCGTCAGGGGTGCCCTCTTGCACCCATACTTTTTATCCTGGCGGCTGATGTTTTATCGGATTTTGCGACTCGTATTGTCGGCAGCGGCCTCTCGAGGGGATACTCCAGGGGGGATGTGATGGTACCTATTTTGCAGTACGCCGATGATACGTTGTTCTTCATTGAAGGGGGCTTGAGGAGGCGAGGGGTATGGCCTTGGCTTTGGAGATCTTCGACGAGTTGTCCGGGTTGTTCAAGAATGATTGCAAGTCCAAGTTCGTCCCTTTTGGCCTTGCAGCTCAGGGCAGTGACGCGTTTGTGGTGGCTTTGGGGTCGACCTGCTCTACTTTGCCGATGGACTACATGGGGATGCCCTTGAGCATGGGGAGAATGCGGCTGAGGGTGGTGGAGAAAGTGGAGGCGAGATTGGCTGGTTGGAAGTCCGCGATGTTATCGAGAGGTGGCCGGCTAGTCCTGTTAAAGGTGGTCCTTTCGTCTATTCCAATCTATTCACTGTCCAACAGGAGGATGCCCAAGGGGATCAGGGCTAGGCTGGAGAAGCGTATGCGGGCATTCTTGTGGAGGAAGCAGGGGGGAGGGTCGAGGGGGATCCACTTGGTGGGGTGGGAGGATATTACTTGCAGAAAGGATCAGGGTGGGCTGGGTGTGAAGTCGATCGAGCTTATGAACGACGCATTGCTGCTTAAGTGGGCGAGCAGGATTTGGGGGCCGGGGGAGGATCTATGTTGTGCTGTGATGCGAAGGATCTATGACGTGGGGGGGGGGCTTTGCCCTCGCAGGTCTCCCGTGTGGCCTCTCCCACCCCTTTTTGGAGGGGGTCGTGGAGGTGTTCTTGAGGAATTCCACGCTTTTCAGGCCGGTCCTTGGTGGGGGGAGTCTTTCTCCTTTTGGACAGGCGACTGGGCGGGAGGGGGGCACTGTGCTCTCGCTTCCCGCGGCTTTTTGCTTTGGCTGAGGATAAGTCCTGCTCGGTGGCGGCCTGCTGGAGTGATAGAAATTGGTGCCCCACCTTTTCTGCGAATTTCTTAGATTGGAGGTTTGATGATTTCCTGGCCTTGATCGATGTTGTGAGGGAGGTGGGTCGCCCTACGGGGGGCGGGACCACTGGTGTTGGCGGGTGGCCCCGTTCTCGGTCAAGAAGGCTTTTGAGGCTATCGCTCGCCCACCGCCGTCGCAGTCGGAGATTATTATCTGGGATTGTGCTTTTCTGTGGGCGCTCAAGCTTCCCGAGAGGGTTGGCTTCTTCTTGTGGCTGCTCAGGAGGCAGAGGCTGATGACGAGGGATCGGTGTGTCAGGTTGTTAGGTGACATTTCTGACAGGTGCCTGCTATGCAATGAGGCCATTGAATCCGTGGAGCACCTCTTCTTGTTCTGCCCCAGGGTGATTCAGGTGTGGCAGGGGGCTGGTTTGGACTGGTGCAGCACGAGCGACCTCCGGTCTTTCTGGATCTCGCTTCAGGCAAATAAGGGGAGGCCGGTGAAAGAGGTGCTTTATCCTGTGGCCATATTGTGGGCGATTTGGCGGGGTAGGAATGATTTGATGTTCTCGGGCCAAAGATTCTACGAGGAGAACGTGGGGATTTTTGCAAAAAATCTAGTGGTGGATTGGGCGTTGTAAGGGCCTCGTGGTATCGGGGCGTGGTTGTATTCTTTCCCTCTCTTTTCACTTTCTTTTCTTAATAAATTTTCTTGGGGAGTGCACCTTCGAGTGTCTACCCCTTGCTTCTGGATTTCAAAAAAATATGTTTTACATAGACTTATTTTCTTTTATATTTTCTTTGTTGGTTTTATTTTGGTTTTAATATGCACATATGTTGTAAATAATATTTACAAAATTATAAAAAAACATAAAATTATAAAAATAACAAGGAATGACTAAATTGAATATTTTAATCAGGTATAATGTACAATTAGGGTCTAAAAACTGACTTTCACACCTTAACTCCAAAAAATATGAAACCACCTCCATTAAATAGCTTATGAAAAGTTATACACAATTAGAGATGATTTTGATACATTTTGAGTTTTTATTTAGAAGATATGGTCCGAGAAGTTGGGATTTTGGCTTTTTATTTTGTGTATAAAATGTACAACGTGTTATTTTTGTGCAAACTCAATTTTGTATTTTTATTCACATTATTATCTCCAACTTTCATGTACAAAGTTTCTTGATTTAATGTATGAATGATAAAGAATAAAATGGGGTCAAAATGAACTATTGAATAATTGTGATTTTTATTGTATTTTTGGCCCTTATCTCCCCCAACTTTATTCCTTGTCGACCAACTCAATTCTTGACTTGGTCTCGGGGTTCAGGGTCCTAAAATATCTTTGATATTTTATTCTTTTTTTTATTCTCTTTATTATATAGTTTTTGTATTAAAAACTATATTATTTACACAATAAATGCAATAAATGATGAACGTTATTTTGTACAAATTGATGTTATTTTCATGCAATAGCTAGGGTTTTTAAGGTCAGAATAATAGAATAAAGGTAATGAAATGGAGATTCATCAATTACACTCCACAGCAAGCCTACGGAGGCACCCCAACCCCAATGTACTCTTCACTCCTTAGAGTCATAGTGTGAGGTCACACTCAGACCAAGACCACATACTATCCACTAGACTTGAGAAATTAGACAGATTCAATGATCAGATCAGAAACTCATCATCCTCAATACCAAGATCCATCAACATAATCTCTAAGTGATAAAATGATAATAACCTACTTATAGGTCATTAATTAATATATTGAAAATGTGATATAAGAACGATTATGGGGTGATGGGTGAACATGGAACATGCATACATAGCAGGTTGAAAACTATTTTTCACGCAAGTAGCT
Organism: Ottelia alismoides; assembly: GCA_037367405.1. Classification (NCBI taxonomy): domain Eukaryota; kingdom Viridiplantae; phylum Streptophyta; class Magnoliopsida; order Alismatales; family Hydrocharitaceae; genus Ottelia; species Ottelia alismoides. Next base: position 76,184 of record JAZKJV010007665.1, read on the forward strand.
TATAAATTTTAATTATCGAAGCCAATCTATTTGCTTTTTTTGAAACCACTAAAATTACCTGTTATTTTTTATATTATGGATTGTATGCAACAATTGTTGACATTATATTGTTTCCTATCATGGTTGGCAGGCAAAGCGCTTGCATCGCAGAAGACTGCTGATGATCTCGAGAATCCGTTGTTATACTCGACGGTATATTTGTTATTGTTTTTTATCAGAAAATGTAAATGTCTTCTTTCTCTTCTATAGTTTGGGATACATGTATACATTGTCAGCTTCTTTCGTTAAATGTTATATATATGGAAATTAATAAAATGTGAATCGGTGGCACGTGTTAGCTATGTGGTTGTCTATCTTAATTGTAAATGTCATTTCAAATCGTGAAAAAATTTTCCTAAATTTCAGTAACTTAATGTGATCTATTGCGAATACAATACTATGAGTCATTTGTAAACGACTAACCCGGATCTACAGCCGAGGGATTTACAAATTACATAAGCCAAGACTCGAGAAGAAAGATTACATTTTCAAGATAAAACGTTGTAAAGAAAAGAGTGCCATATCTAGCTAACCAAATTGCCCATATAATTTCAATTGGCCACAAGAGGTCCTCTCTAGGTCGATCTTTTGCCTCAAACAAAGAGTTCCAAAATAAGTCCAGAGTTTAAAGACTCAGCTAGTCAGTCTCAAACTCCAATCAAATTGGAGACGACTTCACAGTGGAAGAAAAGATGGTCTACCGTCTCAATATGTGTCTCACAAAGAGGACATCTGTTGAAGATATCTCTGAAAAGTCTAGCACAATGGTCCCTTGTCATGTGTGCTTTCTGCGTAAAAACCACATTAGAAACTAATTCTACTCGATAGTTTTAGCTTTCATATAAAGATGCAGTCATGAAACAAAGCATCTGTCCTTGGTGGTAGTGGTCCGGTAATAGCATTGTAGGCTTGTTTGATCGAAAATGAGTTATCTTTCCACATCCAGTTATTCCGGCCAACAGCAAGCCCATCAATCTGTCTGAGGGACTCCAATAGAAGAAGGGGTTCCTCTAAGCATTTGACGGAGATCTGTCAGGAACAAAAGGCATCCAGTTGTCGTCTAGACAATAATCCAACATCTTTGCAACACGGTTAGCAGCCAAAGCAATCAAGCGAGGGAATCTCAAAGTAAAAGGTCTCTCGCCTAACTCTGAATCTTAATTCACATTACTTCATAACCACTCCAACCATTTCATAGAAGGATGGGAGTGAAAAACTCCTAACTCCAATCATACTAAGACATCCCAAACCATATTTAGATATCATTAGTTGATCTAAAAACAACTAATTAAATAAATTGATAGGGACTATAAAATAATAAGAAATTGCATTGTCCCTCGTTGCAAAATTTGAATTTCACTTTGCTTCGCTGCTTCAATCTACAAAGTGAATTCCATTTGAAATTGCCTGTAAACTTCCTCTATTAGGTCTTTGATGAGGGAAGCACACTTCATATTGAGTTGGCGCTTATTTAAAAAAAAATAAACAAGCAACAAAGAAGAAGATAATTTTTAAGTTCTTGGCAGCAAAGAGCAATAATTTCTTTCTGCTATATTACCATGGAACATCAGTAGCGCTCCAAGTGCTTTCCACCATGTAGATGTATAATCCTTTCCCATGCCATGTGAAGGGAGCTGATCAAAATTGCTATCACGGATCTTCTTGGACTACAGAAGAAAGGAGGTTTTATGTTTCAAAATATCAACTACGATAAAAGTATTGAAAACTTAGTTAAAAAACTTGTGCAAAAAACAACAAAAATAAATTAAGTTTTTATCAACTGCGAAGAGGAAAAACAGAAGCATGGCTAAAGGACAGATGCACAAAAAAAAGAACAGAGATGCTCCACCTAACTGACACGCCCATTCAAAGTATGCAACAAGAACTTGAATGGTAAACGAAGAAATACGAAGCAGCATTAAACATTAAATCAAAAAAGAATTTGAAACGGTTCATTCTGATTCGGAAACACACCTATGTTGTCACATGCAGTTTCCATTCTCCAAAATGCATTGAAAGAAAAATATAGAAATCAATCGCTGTGCACAGTTAGGTTTTCAACAACTAAGAGGTTGATGGCCTAAACCAAGTATACTGCAAAAATTAGACTTAATACCAAGACTGCACCACACTGGCAAAGGGAAATGTAGTCCAGAAAAACAAATGAAATATATAAAAGCAGAAAAATTAAATTCAATAACAAATGTAAGAAAACACAAAATCAGGAAAGACTCTAACAATAAAAATAAATGAATCAAACCAATACCCGGGATCCGCGAAGAACATCTATCGGCATGTTGAGACCCCAACGACCTCCACAAGCTTTTACACATGTCAGCAACAAAAAGGTTTCCCTTGTGAGATCCTTCTCCGTTTTAGAACCAGTACAAATGTCACAGTTACCTAAAAATTGAACAGACATTCTCAAGCAAAGGTCCTCAAAAAGCATCTATAAGGGGACTAAAAAGTGTAGCGTACGTGAAGGGGAGCATAAGAGCATCACGATTATATAGAATAACAATGTCTTAGAAATAAAAGACGAAAGTGACTACGAAAATGAAGTTATCATGAAAGTGACTATTAAAATGATGTTGTCTGTGTTACATTACTACAAGTCTATAAAGGATCATTAGACAAATCATTTACCTCTTTATAGCTAGCAGTCCAGCAAGCAGAACAGTAAACATTGTTGTAATAACCAATAGCATATTACAAATTTTGCATAAGAAATTAATCCCATAATTAAAAGAATTTTTAGTGAGCCCAATATTAGTTGGGTTGGTGGGAATGAATCCTTGATTATTCAGTAAAACAACTAGCGCAAGAAGGGACGAAATGTCAAGTATCAACTAAAAGGACCACACCAAATTTCTGCAAAGAGAATAACATTATGATTCAGCTTTATGGAAACTTCTCCATTGTAGTTGAACGACTTTCCCACTATCAGGAACCGAGTGTAATATCGGTGATATATATATATACACGCATACATATATCACCTTCCGTCAAGCCATCATTTACCTAAAAAGTACTATCGTTGTAAAATCCTATCATCCAAATTTGGGTTACAGGTATGAAACAATGAATACAATTGATTCCACATACAACAACAACAACAAAGACTTTTCCCACAATTAAGTAAGGTCGGCTACATGGATACTTCGCTTCCATTCAGATCTATCTTGAGTCAATCCCGGGCTTATATCTAAAAAACTAAGATCTCTTTGTATAGTCTCTTTCCAACACTTCTTGGGCCGTCCTCGCCCTCTCTTAGCCGTCTGAACATCCCAACACTCGCATCTCCTAACTGGTGCATCCGTTGATCTTCTTTGCAAATAACCAAACCATCTTAAACGGTTTTCTCGCATCTTATTCTCGATCGGAAATACACCAACTTTCTTTCTGATTGCATCATTCCGAATCCGATCTTTGCGTGTGTGTCCACACATCCACCTTAGCATTTTCATTTCTGCTACAACCATTCTCTGCACATGTCTATGGTTCACATACCAACATTCAGATCCATAGAGCGTAGCAGGTCTCACGGCTTCTTTGTAAAACTTTCCTTTAATTTTTAAAGGAATTTTCCTATCACAGAGAACAACAGAGGCTCCTCTCCACTTTAGTCAGCATGCATTTAGTAACATCTCCATCAATTTCCCCATCCTGTTGCAAAATAGATCCCATATATCTAAAAAATATCTCTTCTGAATGTTATTGTCACCAATCTTCACCTCAATTCCTTCATCGTTGCTTCCATCAAAGGTGCACTCCATATATTCCGTCTTAGCCCTACTTATACGAAATCCTTTAGTCTCCAATGCATGCCTCCAGACCTCAAGCTTCTCATTTACTCCATCTCTAGTATCGTCAATCAACACAATATCATCAGCAAATAACATACACTAAGGTAACTCATCTTGAATGTGACTTGTCAACTCGTCCATAATCAAAGTAAAAAGAAATGGACTCAAAGTTGAACCTTGATGTAAACCAATGTTGATGTCAAAATAGTTAGTCTTCCCAGACGGGGTCCTTACACAAGATAAAGCCCTATCATACATGTCCTTTATGAGGTTAATATATAGGACAGGTACTTGTCTCTTTTCCAAAACTCTCCACAATATCTCTCGTGGGACAGAATCATAAGCATTCTCCAAATCAATAAAGATCATATGGAGGTTCTTCCTTTAGCTCTATAAATCTCCATTGTTCTCCTCACCAAATGGATGGCTTCATGAGTTGAGCGACCTAGCATGAATCCGAATTGATTTTATTTTACGCTGGAAACTTTCCTCAGCCTTCTTTCGATCACAATTGATTTCACATGAAAATTGAAATTTTACTCACAAGTAGGAAAGAAGATGGGAAGCAATACAACTTATAAGAAGAGAGTGGACTACGTTTAGGTTTCAGAATGGCCTCCAAATGCCTTGAGTAAGGAGATAGGAACACTCTCACTTTAGCAGTTCTGAGAAAAGAATCACATCATTCAAAGACCCCCCTGAACCATTTTTATATGAGAGAGATGTGATGAATGTCCTCTGGGTCCTGGAATATTCTGAATTTATAAGCAAACAAAAGATTCAACTATGAAGATCTGGGTACGTGTTCTCTTCTACCTCATTTGCATGGGACAGATATGACTGATAGAAGAATCTGTAGTTAGTTTGAACACAACTGATGGGAAAGAGTGAGCATATGAAGCTTGTACAGGAAATGCCACGGGGGAGGATCCTAGTATCAGAGATGTTATCTTATGCTTATGCCAAAAAGCAAAAAACATAATTAATACCAAATTAAAAATGTAAAACAGTATAATAGGCTCGAAATGACTGGTTGTCGGGTTACTAGATCCCATAGTGAAAAGATGCAATTTCACTTTATGGTTGTGAGGTTAGAACTAGATCCCATAGTGAAAATGTTCTTGAGCATTGTAAGGCGTTGTGTGACTCTTGGAACCATGTAATATACTTTATTCTTTCAACTTTTAAATTTTATATAAGCGTGGTGGATCCCACCTTGGGATGCCACCCTTCCTCCTCAAAAAAAATGCTTAATGTGCAGAGGGAAAGAAGGAAAAAGATACAAGAAAACAAATCCCTCCTAGCCACATGCTCAATAATACCACATTCTGCATTATCGTCGCATTTCATCTTAACTGCCCCATCCTCCAAACATCATTATATTCCTCACCAATCTATGCCACTTAGTTTTCATTCTTCTCTTCATGGTCACTTGCACGATCAAAAGAAAGCTATGATGTGGACAACCTTATAGTGAATTAGCGATCATTCTTCCCAACCAATTCTCCACATCTCAAATGCTCCCCATAAGCTTCTGCTTCATCTTAGACATCCATCCCTAGAAGGAATGCATTTACATCAGGTGACCCATTGTTCATATTTCTTCACTTGCATAGTCATGTGTATAATTTATTCCCCGTATACTATATGTGCAGTCTTAGATAGTGATCGGACTATGGTGATCACAATTGTGCATGAGTTATCATCACGTTTAAATGCTCTCACAATATTTTGGTGGGTATTGCATATTTGTGTCTCCTTAATTTGTTAAACATCGCACCTGTTTCATTCAAGATTCTCATCATAGTGCATGTCCGTATCACCTATAATAGAGTATTGTCAGAAATTAGGATGACAGCTAATAGCATATTTAAGATTCAGAGAATCCAAGACAGTCTCCTCGCGAATGATAATTAATAATACAGACAGAAGATACATGATAATAATAGAAAATAACCAACTATAACAAATTGAGTTGCTCACCACAGTTGCTGAAGTTAACTTTCTCCCCAAAATATTCTAATAGGAATCTCCTTCGGCAAGTCGACGACAAGCAATACTTTTCAGCAGCCATCAACGATTCCATAATTGCCAATTTGTGGACTCCCTGCAACAGGTACATTCAGTCATGTATAAGAAAACATACGCATCACATGTATGCCTCAGAAAAAACATTAAAGATCCTAGGCATATTTGAAAATTTTATATGAAAAAGCTGAAACCAAAAGGTTGAACTTTCAGGTAAATAAAAACTTGACTGCTTACATACTGATTGTGATCCTGCACAGTAGAAATCTGCTTTAGCAAAATCACTTCTGGAATAATACAACCAGCATACAGAATGCAGCCCATCCCTACCGCATCGACCACTTTCTTGATAGTAAGATTCGACACTTTTCGGACACCCATAGTGGATTACACACCTTATATCAGGCTTATCAACACCCATCCCAAAAGCAATTGTTGCAACCATGACGCGCAACTCGTCTCGGGTAAATGCTCTGAAAACAGGTAGAAGTCGGGCATTATTATCATCATTTTAGTGAAACATCAAAAAAAGAGACAGAAACGACTGTGAATGTAGATCTTTATCCAAAGGAGTATTTATACTGGGACGACTAAGCAAAGAGATGAACTCTAAATAAATTACTGTAGGAAAGAAAATTGCCTATGTGATTCTTCACGGGCTCTGCTGCCCATTTGCCCATGATACATTCCAACTTTGACTCCAGCAGCCTTCAGTGACATAAAGATCTAGCCAATTCTCTTTTGTTAGAACTCAGAACAAAATTTCTAATGTAGAAATTAATAGATCAAATGGAAAACCTATAGACTTCTGTTCCAGGAGAAAACATATAATTCAATGAAAGACCGTAACAGTTTTTAAGAAACAACTGTAAACTAAATCCCAAAATAAACTACCAACTCTCCACTTCATAATATAAACAAATCACATGCAGATAACATGATTTTAGAGGTGTTTCTACTCAGAACTTTGTGGAAGCTGGGCAAGATCAGAAGATATAAGAAATTAGATTCAGCCTAGAATGAAGCATGTATATGCAATAAAAGTTAGCTAGTCTTTAAATACATTACTTACTTGTACTATATCCACAAGCCACCTTTTCTTTTTGTAAGCAAGGTTTCTATTACATGAACTTAAATATAACTGAGATAAAAATCACCTGCTCAGTTTCTTTCACGGTGGTACAGTAAACAATAGTAGAACCAGCACCAGCTGTTTGCCTCGAGATCTCCCCCACAAGCTCCTCTACAAAGCCAAGACTACGATTGAGGGACTTGACACCATAGAAAAGGTTTTGGCGGTCAAAAGACCCTAAAGCTACATACGCATCTTTCATTTTCAAAGAAAGAATAATATCCCTCTGCACCCTACAAGGAAATTAGTGTACATCAGTAATTGATAGAATGACTTCAGGATTCATTCTTTTTATATGAAAACCATCCTTATTGAGAAGTACGTGCAAATAATTTACCGGGGAAAAAGAATAGTATGTTTTAGCAATAGAATCCATACCCTGTAAAACACTGTAACAACACTTTAACCACCATATAACCAACAGTCATACTTAAGTCATGACCCCTCTAAAGTATTCCATCTTACATGTAAGCAAGGCCCTAAATGTCGGTTTCGGTCACCATTTTGTTGACCGATCGAAACGGAATTTCAATGGATTTTCGGTAGAAATTCGATAGAAATTTTGGTCATTTTGGTCACTTTTTGTACTAGGGCCCCCATATTTCGGTCATTTCGGCCATTTCGGCTGAATTTTGATTTCGGCTGGATATTGATATTCGACATAAATTCGACCGAATTTCGTTGAAATTTGAGGCTATGCATGTAAGCCCCGGTTATTATTTTGCAGCGCTACCTAGCATTGAATTAATCTAAGTAGGAAGGACATATCTTAAACGCAGTTAAATGGATGATACAGCTCTCATTCTCCGTCCATATCCATCTCTTGCCCCCTCTTCTAATACACAATCACACATCGGGAAGGAAGATCATGGTGGGTTCTTTGTGTGTGTGTGCGCGCGCGCCCCAGGATAAAGCAGCCAGCATAGGCAGAACTGGTGATGGTTGACTATGCAGAAGCTCGCGGGCATGAGTAGCTATAGGAGGATGGGCTTACAAAGGAGCAAGAAGAAGAGGCAGAAAAAACAACAGGAATGTTGGCGGTGGGTATTTGGAGAAAGGGGAAGAGGAATTGGTAAAAATTGTAAATAATAATTTAATTTCAAGGGAAAATATGGAACTTTTTAACAACTCCATTAAGCTAAATGGATGGAAGCTAGCCGGCAGGGTTATGATGGGAGAGTCAAAAAATTAATAGGGTCAGAATATAAACACAAATCTGCACGAAATAACATGTAATTATGTTTTTTGTCTAGAGATAAACAAGTAAATATCATTTTTGTAGCCAAAAATATAAACACGGAAATTATATGATTAAGAAAGCAACTAAAATTGAAAATAAAAACTACCATAGTATGGGTATATAGAAATAATGTCAGAGAAGCCAGTATGACGAGTCTACATAGAATCATAGTCATTAACATGTCTATTAGAACGAAATCCTAACGTGAACGAACATGAAAACTTCATATCAGCATCTATGGCTCGTAGCGTAGATAGTTTAAAAATAATACATAGAGAAAATGCATGTGAGCTGTCAAGGATTTAAACGTCAGATTTCAGCTTTGTTTCGCTCAAGTCTGAAAGAGAAATTTCGGAAAATTTTGCAAATGTTGCTGAAATCATCGGGAATCATTGAAATAATTCAAATTTCTATTTTTTTCAAAAAAAAATAAAGGTTTTTAGTAATCATAAATCAATAAATGTGTTGAAAAGTGACTTTGGTGAGTGATCTTTAGTCCCACATGGAGAAATGTCGCTTTGGTGTCTTAGTGGGGCTATATAAAGAGTCTCACACCCATTGTAACCTTGGGAAAGATGGATGAAATATGAGCCCTTTGAGGTGGTACTCCAGTGGTTTCATCCCGCTCCTAAGGGAGCATGGTTCTTCATAAAATCAAAGTCTTCGTTTTATTTTTGTTCTTGCTTTGATTTGCTTCCGCAATATTATTTTCAACATGGTCTCAGAGCAAGATGGATTTGGATTAATTTTGATATTCATCTTTAAGTTTTTCTGCGATCTCAAAGTTTATTTTGTGGGTTTGTTCTTCAAGAGGATTTGTTCGAATAATCTAGTGTTGTTGGATCCCAGAGTTCCTCCATTCGACGATGTCCGATTCTTTTGAAAGGCGGTAACGGTTTCGAACCTATACCTGGATGTCCTCACTCCCGCTCTTTATTGCTGCCTGGAGCAACCAGCAACAAAGCACCTGCAGCATATGGGTGCTTCGAACCCTAGGAGAAGACGAGACGGTGATTCCTGTGAGCGGCACTGTCAAGTGAAGTTCGAAAAGATGGTTCTTCTAACCCTATACCTGCAAGAAAATGACCAATCGTGGGGGCTGAAACCATTGTGGATTTTGGGTCCAATATTTTGTTACATCGTTGGCCCATTTCATCAATTTTTTATTTCTCTGCAAGTCAGGGAAAGAACTTCACAGAAGAAAAAAAGGAAACGGTCAAAAAAAGGAGAAAGGAAGGGCCACGTTGTCTGCCGGATAAATGGGCATGTTGAACGCTATTTTTGTTCTGCCCCAGGAACACTTATTCACTATTTTGGGACTGAGGCCACTGTTCACCCAGAAGAAAAGCGATGGGTTAAAATTCCGAGGAGAATAAAATCAATCCCAAAAAAAGACAAGTGCAAAAAATGAGATGAAAAAAAAATAATCAATTCCAGAAAAAAAACGGGTGAAAGGACCGGAGCAGAAAAATGATTTTAAAAGAGAGAGAGAAGATGTTGATTTCCATCTTCATTTGTTCTCCCAAATTAATCATTTCCAACAAGTATGGGAGAAAGTGAGAGTATTGTGTGGAGATTTCAAACCCGACAATTTTTTTGAATTATTGGGTAGAGGTTATTGAGACTTACCATTGGTAGAGGCACTTTGTTTGAGCGACATATTTTTCGTGGAGTTCTCCATTGGGAGACCCATTGTTGGCTCCTTCCCCCAGCGATCGTGAACTCTATTGTGTGGATATTCTCACAGCATGTCTTCATGGCCGTAAACTCCATTATATATGGATATTCTAATGGCGTTCTTTTTGGCCCTTCAGAGCGATGGAGTGATTTTTTATGAAGACACGTGGCCTGAAGTATTCCATGGTGAAGACTCATTTGTGTAAATGAGATTTCTCTGTGGATATGCACTTCAAACTCCAGGTCCTCCTCACCAGCAGACCATGAGAAGCAACATCCTCGGTGGCAATCATTGTTGCAATATCCGGCTGAATGGACCAAATATTTGGCAGAATATTATGGGGCGGCCGAATAGAATATTGTCGTTTGATCAATATTTGGTCCAAGCCGAATATTCGGCCCAAATATTCGAGTATTTGGTCGACTATTGCAACATACTACTTTTTTTATCTTTCTAAAGCACTCATCTATATTGGTATCGCCACAAATGTTAAATCTCCATATATGTGACTTGTTAATAGGAACTTTTATCGTGTACTCTTGTTGATTGATGACCATATATGTATAAATATATAAATATATATAACATAATTTTTATATTTAAAATAATTAAATATACATAACTGGATAATTTCGGATATTCTCCCGAATACCGAAGTTTCTTTATTCAGTAACACGTTCGATTGAATACCGAATATCGACTTCTGCAACATCGATGGCAACCGACAGCGTGCATTGAGTTAATATCATATGTAGTGTCATATATTTTGTATATGAGTGAATGTGTTCTTTCTATTTATCCAAGTTCAGCATTGCATGCTCAGCTTCAGGGGGGTTGTTGAAGAGTGTCTTTGGTGGATGATCAAAATTTGTTAAGGCTTTGATCACTTCAGCGATATTATTTTCAACAAAATTGAATAGAAATACACACTTATTAGCAAAATAGAGGTATAAATGTAAGTTAGAAGTAGTATTATCGTTATCATCACTACACATGTTGGTATGTAGTAGCAGTGTGTTTTTTAGAGTAAGAACTGGATATTAAACTAGAAGCAAAGCCATGATAGTCACCTATTCAATGAGAATAAGGTGACGCATGCAAAACATTTATATAAAAGAAAGAAAGAACAAAAAATTCCAGGACCTTATATCATGTCACTCAAACTTCAAGCCATGTGTCGACCACCATCGTCATGGAAAGAGGAGGTGGTAGGTGATCCGCCTTAGCTGAAAGCTGGAAGACCATGCGGCAGACCACATCGAGACCTCATAGCCAGCAAAAACCAATGAGCGGCCAACAAAGGCTATTGGAATTGAGCCTGCCACTGAACCAGGCATCCAGCCATCAACCAGAACTTCCACAACCTCCCCAAGTTCTCTGAGGGCATTCTTGATCGGACTCGAGAGTCAAGAAAACAACAAACCCCCTTCACCCTAACCACGTGTCAAATCATGCACTAACGTGCGGACACCTCCAACTTACCTTCCTCCTCGGATCCCCTCCCTTTAACAAGACCAAGCTCTGACTCTACGATAGTCGTCTCACGCAGAGAGACCCATCCTTCAAAAGACCCCTTCTCAATGGTGCCCCATTTATCTCATGATATAGAATACTATAAGGTGGTGTTTCAATTACCTCATAATATAAGAGATTGTTAGGTACTCTGCTTCAATGCTAACAACAATTCCTACAAGGTATTAAATCACTAATCACATGAAGTGGGGTTCTAGACCCCGCATGAAACCCTAACCCTATCCATTGAAACCTCCATCGATGGCTAAACCCACCATTCAAGGTCCCGATATCGTAGACCAAGTTGTACAACACACGCAAAAGTTCCTATATTCATGGAGATATATGTTATCATTCTTGCATATCCATGAATCAAAAAAATAACAATAAAAAAATTGATTTTAACTGATGGCCTAGTGGTAGTACAGCGTGTCTACCACAAAAAAGACCAGGGTTCAAAACCCAATCTTGCAAAGGTTGCGTTAGGTTGTCGACGGCCAGCATAAAAAATAGTCGAATCTTTCAACATGGATTTGAGCAAGAATCCATGTAGCCGACCCTACTTATAGCGGGAGAAGGCTTAGTACATTTTATTTGATCATATATCGTAGTTCTAGACCATGTATAAAACCCTAACATGTTGGAGAAAATAAGAGCGCTTCCTATTTCTGAGAACCCTAGGCTCTCTTATATAGTAGAGAGGCCTATGGGTAAATTACATAAAGTAGAAAACAGAAAAAGATAATAAGAAAGAGACACATATGAAATATGAAAATACAAATATCTTCACACTCCCCATCAAGCTGGAGCATAGATATCGATCATGCTCAGCTTGGATGAACACTTCTGAAATGATCCTTTGGGCAGTGGCTTGGTGAAGATGTCCGCGGTTTGCTCTTCAGAGCTGACATGGGAAGTAGAGATCGGGTCCTTCTGAATCATGTCTCTAGTGTAATGGCAATCTACCTCAATATGTTTTGTTCTCTCATGGAACGCAGGATTGTTTGCAATGAATAGGGTAGCCTGGTTATCACAGTGTAACTCCATGGGTAGAGGAACCTCTACATGTAGATCGCATAGCACTGTTGGGACCCACATCATTTCTGTACTTGCTTGGGCCATAGCCATGTATTCGGACTCGGCACTTGATCTTGCTACAACAGTTTGTTTCTTGCTTTTCCAAGAATCGAGAGAAGTGCCAATAAATATTGCAAATCCCGAAGTCGATTTCCTATCATTAGGACAACCTGCATAATCAGTGTCAGCATATGCGGATACAGAGAGTGTGACTCCTTTCTTGAATAGTAATCCTGACCCTGGAGATGATTTTAGATATCTCAATATCATGTGCATTGCATCCATATGTACCTATCGAGGTTGCTCCATGAATTGACTCACTCGACTTACTGCAAATGCAATATCCGGTCTGGTAATTGTAACATAAATGAGTTTTCCAACCATCTCATTGTGTCTCCTCTTATCGACTTCATCTGTATCATCATCGTATAGCTTCATGCTAAGATCCATAGGAGTCGTGGAAGGTCGACATCCAATCATGCATGTCTCTGTAAGCATATCTGTAACATACTTTCTTTGGGTCATCACAAGACCCTGTGCATTCCTAGCAAATTCCAACCCCAAGAAATACCTTAGGGTGCCCAGATCCTTAGTCACAAATTGACTGCCCAGAAAGTCTTTCGCCATCTTGATTCCCTGGTCATCATCTCCTGTAACAACAATATCATCAACATACACCATGATAGCAACAGTATCTCTAGACGTCTTCTGCACAAATAAGGAATGGTCTGTATTTGACCTCTTGAATCCCTGTCGTTCAATCAGGTCTGAAAGCTTTCGAAACCACGCTCTTGGACTCTGTTTAAGACCATATATTGCCTTATGAAGTCTACAAACTTGTTGACACTCTCCCTCAGCAGCAAACCCTGGAGGTTGCTGCATATAGACCTCCTCTTGTAGATCTCCATATAAAAATGCATTTTTCACGTCAAGCTGGAATAACGGCCAATCACGTGCTACAGCAACTAACAGGAGGACACGTAAAGTAGAATGTCAAGCAACTGGAGAAAACGTATCCAAGTAATCAACTCCATAGGTCTGAGTAAAACCACGTGCTACGAGCCTTGCCTTGTACCGATCAAGGATTCCATCTGCATGGTATTTAACAGTAAACATCTACTTGCAACTAACAATAGACGCTCCGGAAGGAGGGGGAACAAGTGTCCAAGTTCCACGGGACTGCAACGCGACTATTTCTTCTTCCATAGCAAGATGTCATTTGCTATCGTGTAGTGCCTCCTGATAATTTCGTGGAATTTCTACTGCAGATAGAGCCTGTTGCAAATCTCTGCAAATCGCCTGTAAGACGATGAAAAGAGACCTGGGAAGCAAGTGGGTAGGAAGCACAAGTACGCCTCTGCTTTCTAATAGCGATAGGCACGTCCAAATCTCCATGATCTTCATCCTGTTGTGTTCCCTGTATCAATAGATCCTCAAACTCATCGTTAGAAATCAAGTTATCAGAACCAACCTGAGGGTTGCTGGATGATGGGCCATGACCTTGAGCAGAGGAGGACCGACGAGTATAGTGCTTTGGTAACGGGGGGACAATGGTCACTAGAGGTGGTAAAGGTAGAGCTGAAGGTATGACAGGAGGTGGTGGTGGACATGGCATAGAAGGTAACTGACTCATAGCAGGTGGTGGCATGAATACCTCAGTATCATAATGGGAAGTAGTCGTTCTGTCACATGTAGGAGAGAAAAACATCACAGATTCAAAGAATGTGACATCTGCACTAACAAAATATTTTCGACGCAGCGGATCGAAGCAACGATACCCCTTCTGTGTCCTGGAGTATCCTACAAACACACATTTGATAGCCCTGGGAGAGAGCTTATCAAGACCTGGCCCCAACTGATGGACAAAACCAACACAGCCAAAGACACGGGGTGGAAGTGAAAACAACTCCTTCTCAGGAAAGGCTATAGAGAGAGGAGATTTCTCACCCAAGACAGACGAGGGCATGCGATTTACTAAGTAGCAAGTTGTGAGAACCGCATCACCCCAGAATGAGCGTGGAGCATGACTCTGAATAAGTAGAGCTGATGTTTCCGCTCTGCAATACCATTTTGTTGTGGCGTGTAAGCACATGAAGTTTGATGACTTATACCACGAGATGAAAAGAACAAGGACAAAGCTCTAGTACAAAACTCCAATGCAATGTCAGAACGCACAATTTTCACAGAAGAAGAGAAAAAAATTTTAACTTCATTGATAAACATTTGAATCGCATCTGCTTCACATTTATTCTTCAATAAAAACACCCAAGACAAGCGAGAAAAATCATCTACTGCAACCAGATAGAATCTGTGTCCCTGGTGGTCAGGAACACGACTTGGACCCCCCAAATATCAATATGGACTAACTCGAACAAGGAGCCACTGCTCCGACTCTGACGACTCGGGAAAGTAGACCTATGATGCTTTCCCAACTGACACGCTTCACATTGGAATGACCACTTCGGAGAAATCTGGGGCAAAACACGACACATCTTCTGAAGAGGGAGGTGACCAAAACAGAGATGCCAGATATATGGAGAGTCCGATACTGTAGAATGGAGAGATGCACCGACATAAGGAGTATGGATCAGACGATAGAGACCATTCTGCTCACAGCCATAGCCAATCACGTTGCCTGAGGGTATATCCTGAAAAACAAGAGATGATGAGTGAAAAATAGCTCGACAGTTTAAATCCTTTGTAATCTGGCTAATGGACGGTAAATTCATAGAGAAATCAGGAGCATATAACACATTCTGCAATCTCAAGGAAGGTGTCAAGTTAATCTCCCCCTGTCCTGTGATCGGGGAATGTGTCCCATTAGCTATCACTACAGTTCGTCCTGAAGAGACTGGTCTATACGAAGTGAGTTGTTCTTTGTCCCCACAGAGATGATGTGTCGCTCCAGAATCCATAATCCAGATTGTAATCATAGGTCCATCACAAGAGGTGAGAGCATGAGAACTACCAGAAGTACTGGCCGTGGCAGGTGAATTGGTCGAGGCAGAGACGGCTACATCTGACTGGCCTTCAGGAGTTGTATCAGGAGGCGTGATATTCCTCGGTCTGGCAACAAGATCATCAAATCGTTGGTCCAATGAGGAAGGTTGCAGGAGACTCAACTTGTTCTGCTACCCGAGTTGATGCAGGAAAGCCATGCTTTGAATAGCATGTGTCCTCAGAGTGACCAGGTCGACGACAGTAACTGCATGGTTGACGAATCCGACCCCCACAACCCCGGGGGCCACGGCCACGAAATGTAAGGAGCCACCTCTACCCCTAGAGGTTGCCATCGTTGAAGGTGTCTGGCTGGCAGTCGAGCTTGGGATAGTAATTCGACTCAGTCGACGAAAAGCTTCCTCCATTGGAGGAATAGTGGCGTCAGCTAGAATCTGAGACCGGGCAGCATCGTACTATGGATCAAGGGCAGCAAGGAATACACCTACCATGTTAGCATTCATGTACGTCTTCTGTTGTTCTGGAGTGGCCGTCAATGGCATGAAGCTATGGAGCTTCTCAAACATCCCTCGTAGGGATGTGTACAGTGAGTGAAGAGGGCACCCATTCTGCTTGACTGTAAAAATATCATGTTGCAACTGAAGTATCTTGGTCTCGTTCTGCGCCTGCGAATATGTCGTCGCTAGAATATCCCACATAGCCTTAGTCGTAGGCTGATGTAGTACATCGTTGGCGATTTCTATCGTCAACGTCCCAGATAGCCAGACTTTGGCATACGCATCATCTGCCTCCCACGAGGCATGCACCCCAATCTTCTCTACCGGCTCCTCTTCGATAAGAATATGTTTCTTACCATTCGACTTCATCAGGCTCATGAACTGCATAGCCCAGAGCTCATAATTTGTACCGTCCATATTCACAATAGGCGCTGGACCTCGGAATGCACCAGTGGCGGGTACATCAACCTTGTTCTCAGACATATTGCCGAAAGAAGACTGCTACGGGTGCGAGAAATCAAAGTTTGTGTGTCTACACAAACATATATGGGTTTGGGTGCACGTGTAGACTCACGCACACCAACCCATCAACCAACTGACGAAACTGAGGCGGCGCGCGAGCGCGAGACAGCACGCGAGGCGCGCGGTGCGCGAGATGAACGCGCGTTGCACGCGGGACGAGTGCGGGGTGTACGCGGGGCGAGCGCGCTGTGCGCGTGAAGGCGGGCGCGCTGTGCGCGCGGTGCGAGCGCGCTGTGTACGCGGTGCGAGTGCGTTGTGCGCGCGAGAGACATGCGCGGTGGCCTTGCTGGGGAGACCCGCAAGGCTGCGGCGCCAGAGAGAAGGCGAGGGCGCGCGCGCGAATCGAGAAGGCGGTGTCGGAGAAGAGGCGGCGTCGCGCACGGAGAGGGCTGGAGGTGGGGTTAGGGTTTCTTGGGAATCGAGAGCTCCGGTCTGGGACCGCCGCTCTGATACCATGTTGGAGAAAATAAGAGCGCTTCTTATTTTTGAGAACCCTAGGCTCTCTTATATAGTAGAGAGGCCTATGGGTAAATTACATAAAGTAGAAAACAGAAAAAGATAATAAGAAAGAGACACAAATGAAATATGAAAATACAAATATCTTCACATAACACTATCCACCAAAACCTCCACTAATGCACTCTTCACGGCTACCACCTAGCAATGTTCTATGGGTCTTCATCCCTATCTCTTGTAGTCATCGACCATCTTGAGGCTACCAACAACCTTGAGGTTGCTGCCAATACACCATTCAACGATTATCCTTCACTATCGTTTGCATTCTTTGACTTTTAGGAGTGAATCTGATTCATTAAAGGGTTTGGTTGATCCTTTAACCCTTCCAAGGTCCCACTATGGCTGTCACCTGGCAATGTTCTAGGGGTCTTCAGCCACATCTCTTGTAGTCACCGACCATCTTTTTTTTAAGTCTAAAAGATAGGGGGAAACACTCAGTGGTGTCCGCCCCAAATTTATTTATTCAAAACAAAAGGGAAAAAGACCAGTAGGGAAAACAAAAGCACACTACAACCAGAACGCTACAGGACCCACTCGTCAACCATGCGTTTAGCAAACACCCCCACATTTTCCTTGTAAAAACGCTGACTCGAGAACAGCAAGTTGTTTTTCTCCCGCCACACCGCCCATAGGATGGCCATGGGGTACAGGCGCTCTCCCCTTAATCTGTTTGGATTGTCGTGGATCGAGTCCCAGAAAGCTCGAAAGTCGCCACTGCGGCACCAATCTGAGTCCATCTCCTGCCATATTTGAGATACCAAGGGGCATGAGAAAAAAAGATGTTCCACCGATTCGATCGCAGCATTACCTCTGAGGTTGTTTCTCTCTTGAGGTTGCTACCATCTTGAGGTTGCTAACGGCCTTGAGGTTGCTACCAAGACACCATGCAACGATTATCCTTCACTGTCAGTTGCTTCCTCTGATTTTTTAGGGGTGGTTCTGCTTCATTAAAGGATCTGGTTGATCCTTTAACCCTTCCAATGTCCCTCTCGGGTGTTCATTACGAAGATGTAAGGAAGATGTGGTTCTTGATCTATGCCCACATATCATCTATATGCCTAAGCATGCACTGATTTTAAACTTGTTTCTCTCTTTCCGGATCTCCTTTCTCATCATTTGATGACAAACTCCAAGAATAAATGGGTTTCCAATAACAACAGTTAGTTAATTCAACTGAGAGGAGATGAAAATTCAAGGCCCGATCATAATGAAGGATAATGCCCTAGACATGGTGTGGCTATCAGAGATCCTTACTCAAGATATTGCCCACAAGGTCATGCACAAGCCCATTGACAAGGAAATCCAGAACATTCTCCTAGATGCACTCCCGTGCGAGGAAAGAAACCCGGATTATATAACTTCATCATGATGTATATCAGACACCAAGCAAAGTTGTGTACTTCTAGACACATTATTTAGGTCTGGAGGTTACGTTTAAGAAGTTCCACAACAATTATCCGCGATGACCCTCTGAGCCACAAAAGGTCTACAATGATGCTCATAATTGGAAGTTTTGTTTTTGGTCTAGATCTAGTTTATGATTCTATTAGAATTAATTACTCATGAGTGCTCGTGTTACTCCTACTAAGTAATCCTACATTTGTTTTAGTAGGATTACAGTATTTTTTTCTTTATTTCTCCTACGGATACAGCATATGCCATGGCTACTACATGCGGATGAGGAGCTTCTTTTATTAACAAGGGTTGTGAGACCAAGCCATTCACTACCACATCAAACCTTAAGCTGGATGATTCTATTTAAAAGTTGAAACACATGATAGGCATAAACTCATCTACTCAGATCACGAACTAAAATATCTCGGTATGCATGAAATATCCATATCGGCAAGTTAATGATACCGATATCAACCAGTATATCGATATCAACCGATATATATCGAGTGATATATCATCTCATAATACAGATATCAACAAAATTTGATGTACTTAATACAAACATTCCACCGTCTTGATTGATAACATCGATATCATGTCGATATCAATGACATATCATCGATATCAATCTTGTTGCTTAATTCACTACTTGTTATATGAGGCAAGGAGTTCGGAAGGTAATTTTTGTCTTCACAAGCTTTATACATTGATTTGTTCAAGATTTTGTAAAGTTGCTCCATGATTGGCATGCGTGGATATAAATATGATACAAATAAGTAACTGAATCTATATTTAGCAAGTATTAGTAATCTATCAATATGGATCTAAGACAAGCAGTAACGTCCCGAGCCCTAGATTTAATCTGTTATCAAGGAAAACTAGCCCAGATAACTCGTTGGGCTTGGCCCAACTGAATCCCATGACCACAGCCCAAAATGCTTAAGCACGGGTTGTCTAGTAGTAGACCCCACTATTTATAAGTTACTAACATACTTTTTTATTACTAGATGTGGTAATGTACTTGGGGTGCAAAAATTATTCCCACTTATATTCGCAACATCCTCGTTGCACAATGGTCCATGATTTTTTAACCAGCAATAATGGCAACTTCACTTTTTGGGTAACCTTTTCCTCCTAACTCTATGGTAGGGGTGGCTCCACCTCTTGGGTAACCTACTCCACTATTAGATGAAATCTGCTCTGATACCATCTGTAACGTCCCGAGCCCAAAACACGATCTGCTATCAGGGATCACAAGCCCAGACAACTTGTTGGGCTTCGGCCCAACTGGAATCCTTGACCACAGCCCAAAATGTTTAAGCCCATATTCTCTACTAGGAGCCTGAGGGTTCCAAATTTCGCGAAATATTGCTGAAATTTGATTTCCAACACTTCACCGAAATCGAAATCGAAAACTCGATATGAACCCTTCCTTCACAAATCTAGGCCGATTTTGGCTGAAATGGGCAAAATTTCGTCCAAATTTCGACAAAATTTCGAAATTGTTTTGTTTTTTCGCCATCTCAAAACAAAATCGAAATCAAGATACCACTACTTATAATCTACTACCATACTTTGTGATTACTAGATGTGGTACTATATTTAGGGTATTACATAAGCCCTTGGTATTACTTATCTAATTTCATGAGAAATTTTGGATTTTAATCTATATTAGATCGTCTTCTTTTGAATTTCTGCTTATCATGAATTGATGTACTATATAATATACATGCTATTGAACGATAAATATTTATTTCATTTCGGATATCGCTAAGACTTTTGTTTATACGTAGTATAGAATGTAACATATTGTTAACATGCTAAATACATCTCCTTCATGTATAGAAGAGTGTATTGATACATTACTTATAGTTTTAAGAACGAAGATGATTATAATTGACGACTCATGAGAAATTTCTCTTTTGTCACATTTTTAAAAATTTCCACATGTAATATATAATAATATACCCATTTCCATATCTATCGATACATTATCAATATTGATATTTCAAATTGTGCTCCAATCAACATTGATTCAATTTAGTTCAGTTAGAAAGTTTCTTTTTTAACATATTTTAATTCAATTTCTTTCATTCAAAATTATGAATATTCTTTAAAAAATATATAACTATTATACTCCTACGCTTATTTGTTTCATATCTGATATAGCTCATCATTTTTATACATAATATGTAATGTGATATAAAGCTGATATGCTAAATGCGTGTCATTTAAGTCTCCAAGTTATGTTTAGAATTTCATCATTTCATTTCCAATAACTCTCAGCAGTCAACAATCAGCAATCAAAAGTCAGGATTAATAACAACAATATGTATAATATAGTGTATTGGTGTGCTAAATAACCTCATTCTCTTTTTTGAAAGAAAAAAGGGCATGTACCGTATAGGTACGTGCCCAAAAACTTCACCATTCATCACCGAGAAATTATTACAAACCTAAAAGCATTTACAAGTAACACATAATTAGGGGATACAACTCTCAACCAACGCATTAGCGCGTGCCACAACATTCTCAGCATAAAAACAATCTCGACGAAAAAGAACCCCATTTCTGGCCAACCAGATCGCTCAGATCACCGCCACAGCCCTTGATCTCTCTTTGTTTGTACTAATCCATAATGCACCAATAGAATGCCAAAAATCCTCAAAACTGGCAGCTTGAACCGCTAGAGTATCGAGCCGATTCCATATGTCTGTGGAACTATCGCATTTGAAGAAGAGATGGACAGCGTCTTCTGCTTCCCCCATGCACCTTGGGCACTTAAGACTAGTCCCATGAACAAAACACGCACTGGCCCTCGTCAGCAGTCGTCCGCTCCTGAAAATCCACAAGAAAACATTTGCTCGAGTAGGACCCTTCCACTTCCAGATCCACCTACAATCTGCATCGCATCCTCCAAGATCGAAAGTCATAGGACCTCTCAAGGCTTATAAGCCTTCCGAACCAAGAAAGATCCATCGCAGAAATCCCAACAATCCCGACCGTATGTAGGACCACTCACAGCCCCAATCTCAGATAGCATGGTCATGAGCTCCACTAGACGCTGCTCAGAGAGCTCAGACCTCAGCTGTGGGAAGGAGTGCCCATCCAAGATCTTCGCCACCAAACAATCTGGGCGCTCCAGCAACATGTTTAGCCTTGGGAATTTCACATCTAGGTTCCCCCCTTCGCTCCAATCATCAGTCCATAACCAAAAACATGTGCCATCGCCAACCACTGGTCTCATAAAATTACATATTTCTTGCGCCACGCAGTAGACACCCCTCCAAAAGAGGGAGGGGATGAAATCGATGACCCCGGGGCTAGGGAAGGAAAGCCCAGGCTCATATATCCTCCGGATAAGATTGTACACCAGATTGTCACAGTCACCCCAAATACGAGCGACCCACCTACCAAGTAGCACCTTGTTCATCTTCTCCAAACCGCGAGCGCCAAGGCCCCTGTCCTCCTTTAGCCTAATGGTCTTCCACTAATGGTATGTTTGGTTACTGGGATGGGTTGGGTTGGGGTCACCTTCTTGAATAGTAGTTATTTGGATGGTTATGAGGGTTGGAAAGGGATGGAATAAGGAATGTGATGTGATGTCATATTGATTTGTGATGGAATTCCAACCCAGTAATGCAGGGGGGGTAAACCGAGTTACCCCGGGGTAACCTAGTAACCAAACGAACCCTAAGGGAAATCCATTAGATTGCCTAGGTGAGGACTAAAAGAACCACCTCATGATGGTCTCAAGCCTCTTCCTAACCCCCACAGACATCAGCCTCGAGGATAGGAAGAAGATAGGAATCGCCAATAAAACTGATCTCACCAATACAAGCATGTCGCCCCTGGACAAGCAAACCGACTTCCATCCTGCCAATTTCCGCTCCACCTTCTCAATCAACGGTAACCAGACGGTGATACCCATCCACTCAACCACCGAAGGAACACCAAGGTACGGAAGCTGCAGATCCCTACGTGGCAACCGTAGCCATCCAGCGCATAACTCAATCTCTACCTCCGCCAGACTAAATGGAACAAATTCAGACTTCTCCTTATTCAACCTCAATCGCTAGACCTCACAAAAAATGTCCATGACCACAAAAAGACCATTGCAACCGGTTGTCACGCCTTCAGCAAAAAGAATCGTGTCATCCGCATATTAGAGTATGGTATAGAGATCTCATCCCTCGACTAACCATAGCAAAAACCCCCAGAAACAACTCGATCAACCATGACTGACAGAGCATCAAAAGTAGGGTTGGGCATTGGGCTGGCCCAACCCAACCCAAAACCCAACCCAAAACCGAACCCAAAATTTAGTGGGTGGGTCGTTGGCCTCAAAATGAACCCGTATTTATTATAGGGTCAGGTTCGGGCTTGAGAAGGCCCAAACCCGCAAGCCCGATAGCCTGACCTATACGATATAATTATATCTAGTATATTCATGTTTGATCCAAATACCGTGTTTTAACTTTCATATCCTCATTTCAAGTTTAGAATAAATACTTAGACCCATTCATAATCATATCCATTAGCGTAGATTGAAGACATTATTACATTAATATGCAAGATTATTACATTAATATACATGAATGGAATCTGTGTCTTCAAGTATTAGAGCATGTACAACTGTAAGTAACTAATTCGTATTGGGTCATAGTGTCCGCATCTACAATAGAATATGTAATTAGTGAATTGAATGGTGGTCTAAGTTGCCATTTTTTACCATATTTCTATTTCCAACATACAGCTAATGTCAGATCACGAATTAGTTGGTGCAGTTAAAGTATTGAACATGCACACATGCATAAGAAACAACCAGATAAATGTAAGAAGAACGGAACACATGATATTGTTGTACATATGTGTTAAATTGGGTCGGCCCGACCCGAATCATTTTGTTTTGGTTGGGATTGTGCCTGGAATTTGAAAATAAAATAGGCCTAAGCTAGACCCATTAGGCCATGTACTTAAATGGGCTTGGGCCGGGCCAACTCAAACCCGACCCGGCACGACGACCGACCCTAATCAAAAGCAAAGACAAAAAGAATCGGTGCAAGTAGGCACCCCTAACCATGGAAGGACATATCGATATCGATATCGTTTCGATATCGTGTCGATATCGATATATCTCCGATATATCGTTATATCTAAGAATATTTCTGAAGGAAATGCCTGAAATCGGATATATCGATATATCGATTTCGATATCGATATATCGGCGATATATCGGGATACGGCCTTCCATGCCCCTAACAGACTCCCCACTGTCGCTGAAAGAAATCCCTCCCCCCCCCCTTCGGCTGACCATTCACAAGCACGACACAAGAGGCGATCGTAACACATCTCTTTATCCAAGAAAACCACCGATCCAGAAAACCCCTTCTGTATAAAGAAGCCTAGATGAACCTCCACTCAACACAATCATAGGCCTTCAAGAAATCTACCTTCTACAGAACACCCTTCACCTTCCTCTTGCGCCAGTCAGCCACAATCTTGGAGGCCAAGACCATGTTAACTATGAGTTGCCGGTCGGGCAAGAAGGCACTTTGGGTGGGTGAAATGAGCTTATCCCCCCCCACACACATAGAAGGTTGGCCATCAGCTTAGCCACAATTAGATAGATAGCATTAGATAAAGCAATCAGTCTGTAGTCTTCAATTCTTACTACCACATCCTTCTTAGGTACGCAAAAGATAAAGGAGTAATTGAACCGGTCAAATCCGAAGTACCCTTCCTCAAAGTCAGCAACAACTCCCATTACATCCTCCGTGACTAAATCCAAGAACTCCCTGTAAAATAAAACAGGAAAGCCATCCAACCTAGGGCATCCATCTGCATTCAAACCACAGACAGTGTCACACACCTCCTACATCCCCACCTGCCTCATCAAAGAGGTTGCATCCGAGTCAGAAACGGGGTTCACACCCACACCCAACCATCACGAACAAGACCATGGGCATCTCCTGCTCATGCCCCTGAAGTAATATGTAACCGCTCTTGCCACCTCCCTCTCCCCGTGAAACTCCTCTCCGCCCATCTCTACCGAGTATACCATGCTTCTCCTCCTTCGGCCACTTGCTACGTTATGAAAAATCTAGCATTGACATCCTCCTCTTTCAGCCACTTTTGACGAAATCGACGCCTCCACTTGCATCTGTGCTTCCAGTCCTCCTCTAGGATTCTCTGCACCATTCCCCGACTCAGAAGCTCCTCCTCGTTCAACTCTCTATCATCCTCCATTAGGTCCAACGTAGCCACCTCATCTTGGGCCTGACTCCTCATTAGATCTCCCTCAAGATGAATTCCTCTCTTAAATGTCATCAGCCTCTTCCAAAGTGCAGCTAACTTCAACACAAATCTCATTGTAGTTGAGCCCTCAACATCCATCCCTGACCAAAAAGTAGCCACCATGTGGCGAAAAATCGCCTCCATCAACCAACCCCTCTCAAATCTGAAGTACAAAGACGACCCCCGGTCATTGCAAGAATCAAGGCACAAGGGTGTATGATCTATCGCCGCCTCTTTCGCGAAAAAGCCTTCAAATGATCCATCAGGTCTCCAAATAGCCGATCCATGTTATGAGCATCCAAGGGTCTCTGACCAGAGCATCTACACTTGAGACCTCCTTTCGTCCCTGCCTTACGTGCGACCGTCAGCCCTCAGCACCGGGAGGTTGCCCCACACCCTGGCACAAGTATCTCCCCGGCAAAACCCCCATCGCCATCCTGGCAACAGTGGGTCAGAACTCCACCATAATGGGCTCTATAGGTCAGAACCTCTCCCTTGGAGCTACCAGAAGCTTGAACCACATCCTTGGAGCTGCCACAAGCCACAGCCAACATCGCCCTACGTTCTATAGACGTCATCGACCATGAGGAGTCCCCACGGAGGGCCCCCCAAAAGAGGGCCTAACACTAGTTGCACGAGGCCCGATGGTTCTGCCACAAGAGAGAGGCTCCTTGAGACCGTGCCAGGGTCCAAGTTGCAACTGGAATGAGAGGGGTCTGAAGAGTCCTTCCAGTTCAAATGGAGTCTGTAACCATCGATTAGGTTTGGAGTATCTGAGACGGGACCATCGATTAGGTTTGGAGGGTTCGAGACGGGTGGACCTGAAAGATGTTGTCGGTGCCAAAATCGTATCCGCAATCGTATCCGTGCCACCCATATTGAAAACGAGGCTCTCCAACGCACTCACGACCATTGAGATGACGACCGGGCTTCTTAAGGAGGATCGTTGGGGTGCGCCCTTCCTGATACCCATCGCCCCCTTGCCTTTTGGGTTTCATTCGTGAATTACGGTGTCCTCGACAGCACACCCCCTTCTTCCATCACGACGATCCACAGTGCGACGACCCTCCTACCGATCGAAAGCAAGGTTCTTTGAGGGGATTGGGGTCGCTCGCCCCTCATGGAGAGAATCACCTCCGTGCCCTCACATAGTCGCATGCCGGAGAAGCAAACCTCCATGACCTCACAGATGTGACAAAGCGCATCTTGCAGAACCATGATTTTCCGACATCTCAAGGGAACTCCGACCACCGAGAGTTTCCAACACGAGTCACTATCTCCAACGCCATTGACCATGAAACGGGATCTCCTCCAGATAATAATAACCCTCGAGTCCAAAGGCAGCCCACCATCCAAGGCCCCCGTGATGGCCTCCTTCGCCCCCCCTCATCGATAGACCCCTGACGCATAGAGATCCCATGTGCAACCACACCGCATCGACATGCGCGACGCCAGCCTTCACAACTTCCAAGCTTTCCCTCATCCTTCTCAGAGTCTCAGCATCTCGTTTCCCAATCACAAGGCCAACCAAAGGAGTTCCCTCTACCATCCTCCACGGCATCCACTCCAACAACAAAATCCAAGCCGCAAAGCTCAGCATGCCTCCCGACACAACCCCTACCGCCACACTCGGGGTCATCTCCACTACAGCCCTTGAGCTCACCGACGCCCTCGAGTTCACTAGAGTATCTGATCTCCTCGACTAAAAACCCCTCACATTACACTCCCTCCTTATGTGCCTTGGAGAACCACAGCAGAAGCAGAGAAGCTTCGCGGAAGTACAGGCGACGAATAGGTGGTCCATTGCGCCGCAGCGAAAACACCAAGCGTCGGGGCTTGGAAGGCCGCCTCTTTCGCTTCGACGAGCTCCACTGACCCTCCCCAGCAAGGCCCTCCATCTCCACTTCTTCCAATGCCCCATCCTCCTCTGACCCAACGATGGTGGCCCTCAGATCTCCCTGCCAGTGCTCGCAGCGCCAACATCGCTTCCACTCCTGCTCCCACTCGCGCTCGCCATCAACACATCTCATTCTTGCATATGGGTGTATATTTGTATGTAATTTATTGCTTTACAAGCTAACACGATCTTAATTTGGAAAGTTTATTCTTTGTGATATTCCCAAGATTTCCACCGATATCGTCGATATATCCCGATATATCATCGATATATCCCTTTTCGGACACTAATACGATATCGATATTTCGAACCTTGACTCATACCTCGAGAACTAATAATATTGTTGCCAATGCTAGCTCGTCAACTATAGCATGCACATCTTTAGTTTGCAAATATGCTAGAAGTATAGACTAGCTTGTTTACATGGGTGCATCAAGGCCCTTTTGAGGTGATATAGAGCTCTTCAAGGTCCTTGAACATGTGTAGGGAGTTCTATTGTCGTTGATGGAAGGCATTCCCTTGTGATTCATTAAAAGGAGGTTAGTCTTTTTCCTACCATGCCTTTACAGAAGAACCTCTTTTGGATCCAAACTTTCTCTTGCTCTTTTATTAAATCCCAAACTACTAAGAAACTTAACTATTGTGCCATTTTTTAAGAAACTCGGGTGGCTTCCCAAAGTGGGATCCACCTCTTATTTATTATATTTGAAAAGAGAAAAGGAAAAAGTACAGGAAAAATGCTGCATGCACCTGGTGCTACATTACCCACACTCTACACAACGCCTTACAATGCTCCAACACATTTTGAACTTTGAACTCCTTCCCCTCAAAGATGAAACCATTCCTTGCACACCATATGGCCCAAATTGTTGCAAAAGGGAGAACGCAGTCATCGTGATTTCCCCGTTGTATAATTCGCAGAATTTCCCAGAAACTATTAAAGTCCCGAGGAAGAAGCCAGCCGATACCAATCTTTACCCAAACATCAGCAGAAGCCGGGCACGAGAAAAACAGATGGTCCAGGTCTTCAGCTGCGAGCCCAC
This sequence comes from Ottelia alismoides, assembly GCA_037367405.1. Taxonomy (NCBI): domain Eukaryota; kingdom Viridiplantae; phylum Streptophyta; class Magnoliopsida; order Alismatales; family Hydrocharitaceae; genus Ottelia; species Ottelia alismoides. Next base: position 103,821 of record JAZKJV010007665.1, read on the forward strand.
ATCTATAGCACGAAAAATCATCCCCTCCCAAAATTCGCACCCGCCTCTCCTTCATCATAGTCCTTTGACTGAAAATCCACAAAAACACATTTATCTTGTTCGGCACCATGCTTCTCCAAATCATGTTGACATCCAACCTCTCTGCTTCCTCGCCCCCTCCTCCTAAGTAAAATGTATATACGACTTCTTGACAGAGAACCTACCCTCAACCCATACAAAATGTTCCCTGTCCACCGAAGGTGCCTTCTCCTTAGCCAAGGCAGTCTGCATTTCCATGAAGTCCACCGCCCTTTGGTCTGAAAGCCCCGCCACAAAAGCCGGTGACCACGCCCCATCCCCCCAAACTTCTCTAACCTCCACCTCCATATCAACCGCCCGCTGCATAATCCTTGGGTATCTAGCCCCCCAAGCCCCTACCCCAGACCAATCGTCCAGCCAAAATCTAAAACCATCTCCATTTCCCCTACAAGGCTTCATTATGTACAACATCTCGGGCAATATCATCACCACTCCCCGCCATAAAGAGGACGGTAATCGTCCCCTCTCGGCCTCCAAAGACAGCGACACACCATATATCTCTCTTATTAGCCTACAAACCAAGTCTTCAGAATTCCGTCATATGCGCATCACCCACTTGGCCAAGAGCGCCTTATGCATCTCCATCAGCTTCCTGACGCCCAGTCTGCCCTTCACCATCCGCGTGGTAATCCTGTCTCACCCAACCAAATGGCAATCGCCTCGCTCCTGTCGCTACCCACTAGAAGAACCTCCTCATAAGAACCTCAATCTCGCATTGAATCCCAGCGGGCATTACTCGCATAGAGCAGAAAAAGATCGGTATTGCCGAAAGCACATGCTTCAGTAGAACCAGCTTCCCACCCTTCGACAGCAATTTTGCCTTCCACCCAGCCAATCTCCCCGGTATTCATTCCACCACATGCCTCCACTCCCTCACCTTCCCCCTGCCTACCACCAAAGTCAATCACAAGTAAGGTATGGGCAATACCACAAGCGGACATCATAGGGTCTCCCCAACCACCCCCGCTTCCACCTCTGACATACCAAAAGGTACCACCAACGACTTATCACGATTAATTCTCAATCCCGAAATATCTCCAAAAATGTCCATAACCTTCCCCATCCTTCTGATCCCTTGCTCCTCTGCGCCAAGAAAGATGATGGTATTGTCAGCGTACCGTAGCAAAGGGATAGAGATACCCTCCCTCCTGTACCCTGACCACCATCCCTCCAAAGTCGCTAGCCTCATCATAACTGCCAACGCATCTGCCACTATTACGAACAATAATTGCGCCATCAGGCACCCATGTCTGATACCACTCTGTGGCTTAAAGAAACCCCCCTCTCGACGATCATTGATCAACACAGCGAGCGAAGTCGTCATAATACATTGCTTAATCCAAGTTACCCATCAAACTGGGAATCCCCTCTTCAACAAAGAAGTCCACAAGAACCTCCAGTCCATGCAGTCATATGCCATGGAGAAGTCGATTTTCCAAAGCACCCCTTTCGATTACGACTTCTTCCAATCTGTGACCATCTCTTGAGCCGTGATCAACCCATCTGCCATAGCTCGCCATGGGACAAAAGCCGATTGCTCCGGTGACAATTATTGTGCCATATTTGACCAGTATTCTATTGTGTTTTAAGATATAGTGGCATCTTTTGGATCCAGATTTTCACTTACTGTTTTATTAAATGCCAAACTACTAAGGAACTTAACTATTGTGCCATATTTGACCATTATTCTATTGTGTTTTAAGATATAGTGATAGACAAGACAATTGGTTGTACCCCAATCCGAACTTTACAAGATCATGCAAACTCCTTTTATTGACATCTCCACTACTTCCACAAGATTCTCTTGTTTGTTTTCATTGGCATATCTGGTTTACTCATCTACTTCAAATGTTATGTAGAGTTCCTACCTAACTTCTCATACATTCAATTTTTAACATGTTCCTCAAGCTCTAAGAAGCATCATGATGGTTTAAAAAAGCATCTTGAGGCACCGAGGCATAGGACTCCAGGCATATTTTTTCAGGAAGCATGCAACAAGGCTATAGCCTCAGGAAGCCCATGTGAGGTGCATGCCTTACCTACCTAAGGTGCTCCTCGAGGTGCTAAGATGAAGAGGCACCCATGAGGATGCCCACGCATTTATGGAACTCAAATTTAAAACCATACAATGATATTTTATAATATTATAAATGGTATATGGCGTATTGACAATATAATATGTTAGAAAAATGAGGTTGCCCCCGTCCTACTTTCCGGCAATTTTTTTCAAAAATAAAGCCATGTATTTTCATCACTATATCCCCTCTAATATGCCATTCCAATTTAGCCAGAAACAAAGACTCCTCATATGCCTTGCATCTAGAACAGGTAATTTTAATGGTCTTAGAATTGCTGGAATCGACCTGTTCTAGATGAAGGGCATAGGAGTCTCTGTTTCTGACGAAATTGGAATGACATGTTAGAGGGATATAGTGATGAAAATACATCGCTTTATTTTTTATAAAAATAGAAGAAAATGCCGGAAAATGAGACTGGGGCAGCCATGTTGGTTGCCCCTAGGGGGCAGCCCCATTGAACCCTAATATGTTATACAATCATATACAATATGGAGTACGTTCAACAAATTGCATGTTACCCATTCATGTTCGTCATATATGTTAGCAATATATGAATCATGTATATATACATACATATATATATAACAGATATTATACAGCATACTTTCTATTAGTCATATATGTTAGTCATGATATATATTATATACAAAAACACGACCATTAATTCCTAAAGAAAATATTTACAAGACCATCAGCAAGACCCCATCTAAACAGCATGCTTCACCCGCCAACATTGGAGGAGGTTGCATAACAAGCTCTTCAATGTGTCTGGTTAGAAAAGACGAGCTTATGATTCAAGGCATCTCAACATTCTCAACAAATCATAACAAATATGGTTAACATAATATATAGCATGCATATGTTCGATATGGGTCTTTAATTTTAGAATTTTATCATAATATAGTAATGTTTAATTGCAGTTTTAGATAAGTGTTTTTCTATAAACTGAGCCATACATTTTGCCTCAATAACGAAAAATTGCCTCCATCCGCCTCATTTTTTTAAAACCTTGAGCATCATCATCATTCTTTCCTAGTAGGTATGGTCAGAGTAATTCTTTAGGTTTTGAGGACTTACATTTGAAGTTTAAAAGCCACTTGTTTTCCTCATCGTTAACCACAATATTGTTCAGTGGGCATAGATGATTCATGTTAGTTAGGTTTTCCTTTAGAAAGATAAATATCAAGTTATAGGTGTAATCAAATCATTTGTTTCATAAATAAAAAATCAATCTTATGTTATTATTAAACTTAAAATGCTCTTAAGTTTTATATTATAATATTCTTCGTGAGTTTGGGATCATCTACCAAACTTTCTATGAATATACCTTAGAGAAGAATGGTGACATAGAGAGAAAGCATGTGCATTCTCGATGTGGCTAGAACACTCTTAATCCATAGCCACGCTCGTGACCTTTTCTGTGGTGATGTTGTACCCACGTGGAAATTCATTAGTCAAATGCCTTCCACTACACTTGATGAGAAAGTTCCTCTTAACATTTTGTTTCCACGTAAGGATCTTTTGTGTACATCATCAAGATTCTTTCGGCATGCTACGTTCATGTATCTATTATCTCCTGGACAGACAACCTATCACTACGAGCAATTAGATGTGTTTTATGGTACTCTTTAACGAAAAAGGGAGGTACTCTGACCCGTTGGTTGACATTATCATTTCATCGTAAATTTTGCCTTCTTTGAGATTGCATCATATTATTCTCCCACCGGGTTCCATAACTTTGATAACGAGGTCTACGTGTCTCCAACACATTCAGTGCGGTCTGAGCATGTATTAGCATCCATCAAACTGGGGGTAATTTCCGATCACTTTGTCTCTAACAATAATTGTTCTCACATGTGACAGTACACATATAGCACCTCATTTAAATCATAGAGTTAGCTTATATGATACAGACATACATACTGCTTAGACAATGCACCCTATTCCTGTGCATGTCCCTATTTCACACCATCCACCAATAGTTTATTGTTTGTCTGTTAGTTGTGGTGACCCCCCCAATCGATCACAGTGCTCTTAAAGGTAATATATGATGAAAAGTCATACTCAAAAAAATGTCTGCACTGGGATGCATAAGCACCTGAACTCTTGTTACACCACCAAAGAAAGCATTTATGGTGGATGGAGGCGGTTATTCTCAATACATTGATCTGATGGTATCATAGAGCGCTACAAGGTTCGTTTGGATTACAAGAAGTAGATGCAGATGAATAATGTTGACTACTACAACACATTCACACATATGGCTCGTCTGACTACGATTCGGAGCACAAGGACTGCCAGTTTGATGTAAAAGAATACCTTCTTGTATGGAGATCTACCAGAAGACGTATATATGCAGCAGCCTCAAGGATTCGTTGATGAGAAGAGGGTCACATAGAGCTTCCATATTATAGAAGGCCATCTATGGCCAACAAAATAGCCCGGGAGCATGGTTCCATAAGCTTCCAAAGATGATAAAGCATTAGGCTTTCACTCGATCCTTCTCTGACCATTCTCTCCTTGTGTAACAGACTACCATGGTTAGCATGATATTGTCTCTATATGTGGATGATAAAATTATCACATGTGATGACTTAGGCATCTCCATGGAGAAGGCCTTCCTTGGAGAACACTTTATCGGCAAAGATCTTAATGATCTTCACTACTATCTTGTTGTGAGATTTTCTAGAAATCATAGAGGACTTACATGAGCTAGCGAAAGTATGTTACAAGTATCTTGTTGGAGACTGGAACGTTAGGATCGTGTCTTGCCATGCAATGATCCCCAATATCCACCTCTATAATGATGGTATTAAGGATGCTAATACAAAAAAATATATGGGGCTGGTAGGAAAGCTAGTTTATATTATTGGTCTCGTCCTATCATTGATCTAGTATGTGTTGTAGTAATTAGTTGAATTAATCTATTTATGGACAAACAAAAGAATGTACACTAGGATGCAACCTCAATGATACTTGTGTACCTCAAATCTAAACCGATAAGTAGATTTCTCTTCCTCAAAGAGAAGCCACTTGATGTCAATATCTATGCTGATGTTGATTATGCTGGTTTTCCTATAAACAAAAAAATTATTATTTGTTTCTAAGTGTTTATCGAGAAACCTAGATGCATGGAGAAGTAAACTTTAATTTCCAGATCTAGTATTTAGTTAAAATAATAATACTACAGCTCAGGCAACTCCTAACATTATATTGGTAAAACCTATTAATATATATCTTCTTAGGAGGTGCCTCTCCTAATGTGTATGAGATGTGATAATCAAGCAGCATTGTTCATCGTCAACAATCCAATTCATTATGAGATGACCAAACATGTAGATGTTGATCGTTGTAACTGCCTCTCATATCTCCACTACTAATCCAATAGTTGACATCCTCACCAAACCATTGCCCTAAGCACCTCAAGAGAAAAGTAGCTTTAAACTGAGCATGATGGATATCTATGCTCCAACTTGAGGGGAATTTTTAGCATTTTATAGTCCAAAGGCTTCATTTGTTTTTTTTTTTACTTTTATTAGTTCTCTGAGTAATTCATTACATGGTAAGAGATCTTATGGTGCTCCACTTCATTCAGAATATCAATTCCTATTTTTCTACATCGATTACGAGTAACCATATGCATGTCGATAGACAGATGGAGTTAAATACGATGACAAAGTTTACATGTTGCCAGCTAACAACCCACTTTTTCACGAGTATAAAAAGCATGTAGAGATTGACTACTACTATCCGTGAGACAAGATTCAGAAAGCGTTTACATAAACATCCTTGGTATCTTCGAAGAATCAAGTAGCAGATATCTTCACTACGACTCTATCTAAGAACTATTTGAGCGATGTTGCCCCAAGGGGAGCATGATTCATGTCTACACTCCAGCACGAGGGTAGAGCTTAACGATTTGTTGTTCCTTTTTTGGGTTTCTTTTATGATTGTGATTCCCATGGAAGACCTGCTTGATATTGCCCCCCTTTGACTCTCTAAATATGGGAAATCTAGAGAAAGATAGAAATATATATTCCTTTCTCAATTATTGATAATTGATCGAGGAGTGTGTTCATCAACCTGTTAAAAAGTAGATCAAAGATCCACATTTTGTGAATTCGATCAAGGTGCCTCGCTCAAATAATGCCAAGGAATATCTTTCTAAGGTAAGAAAAGGACGAACACCCATTCCATGGCATTCTTTCCAAAGAATCAATCGGCCATCTTTCCTTCAATAAAATATTAGGTCAGTGCATGCCTACTCTATGTATTCAAAAAATAACTAGACAATGAAAAATCAAAGACTCAAGCAAAGCCTTAGCATGGTTCACTACATTTTCTGCATAATCTTTCGTGATGTAAAACTACCCCATTTCACACAAGCCAAAGAGCCCCAAAAAAAGGAAAACAGCTTCAAGACCATGGAATTGATTAAAGCAAGTGGCGTGCAGCAAATCCTAGTGACTCATGATAGTTGAGCAATCTACCCACTCAAGAGAAGTATCATGTCAAACCCTCCTAATGACATCACAAGTGTAAAACAAGAAATCAATATCTTCATGATCTGCAATACTTAATGGGTACAGCACATCCATGTCATGTGTTATCTTGTATCTAACGACTTTCATCATAACTCATCTCTACCTCATTATCCACAAGAAAATTTTCACCCTGATTGGTAAGATAAAGCTCCAGATCAGTCCGCAATCACAACCGAAATTGGTAGGATCAAACGCCAACGGAATAAACTGTGCTCTATAGCCAACCTGATTGAATAGTCACCATCAACCCATGTGCAATGGTTATGCCCAAACAAGGGTTCCTCAAATGTACCAAGGGCTTCACCAGCCTTAGGAGCTAGAGCAAAACATATGGTTCCACACACCCCATTCGAATAAGCATCCCTATCACTCATCATGTGATCAGCCACCAAAGCAAAAGAGACTCAAAACCTGATCGCTCAAAAACTTATCCTAAATAAGAGTGAACATTTTGAGGTCAATGTCCAGCCTAGCTCTACAACTATCCATTTCTGTAAAATTATTGTATCCTCTTTCCCGTCTTGCAACCATTTTGTAGTTTGCTTGGAAAAAATGCCGCAATAAAAAATTTCAAAATCTTCTTGTATTCCCTGACAAAAAAAACAATAACCCTTCTTTTTCTTTCGATTTTCCTTTCCACCACGACATTAAGTGGAAGCTAGCACGTACTTTGGAAAAGCACTAAAGCTCTGTCAACTAGTATTATCCTTGCTCGTTTAGATTGTCTCTTTCACTAATTTGTTTGTGTGGATGTTTACATGTTTACCTTGCTTATCTTTTAGGTTCTGCCATTCGGATGCCATCTGCCCCAACCAATTTCCAGTAATTAAACTTTTTATTATTGCCTCGGCGGCTTCTCGTCTCCTAATGTATTCGTTGCCCAGATTTTATTCTAGGTAAGTATTTATAGGAGCGCCCCACTCCTCTTCCTCTTCACTTACTTTGCTTCCATTATTCTACTTGAGGATGTTATATATCTATATCATAACACAACTCCTAGTAGACCATTTAGCAATATTACTCCCCAGATTAGTCAAGGATTACCCTCACATTCGAGGGATACCTCATAAAAATCATGTATCCATGTTTGTATGTTTTACTATTCACGTTCTTCAGCAACAAGGAAATATTTGCGATAGGATATGGAACTAATTACTGCAACGATTTCTTTCATCCTTACCAACTAATTGAACAATGATGAGCTTTCCATTATGTCATTTCAAATTCGGTCCTTGAAATTTTCACATAATTTTGTTTGTGTGATACTAATAGAAGAAATGTCAAAGTGGTGTCTAATACCTATGTCGCCCTCCCTCTCCTCGAAGGAGTGAACCTCGGTTAAAGTGTTCCATCCCCTTTTCACCCATATCCAATGGGTTTCGCTCCATCGAGTCGATGTTTCCTTAATCAACCACTCCATTGCCTGTCAAAACCTTTATTAACTCCACGACAATCCTCTTTAAGGGGAACTAGAGCTTGATAAGTAGCGGCAAGAAAGAGTGTCCCATTCACCACTAGCTTGTGCTCTAAAGCGGGGACCTCATCCTCCACATTTCCCCTAACCAAAGGAAAATTTACCAATGTTTTAAAAGTCGATATCAGACTCTATATCAGTCCTATGTCGATACGATATTTCCGCGATACATCGCCGAAATATCACCCATATCGACGACCATTTGTGATGGAAAAATCTTTTCAGGGGCATATCACCACATCACTCGATATATCGGTCCCATGTCGATACTGATATGTCGCGATATCTCGAACCTTAAAATTTACTCAAGCTAAGAAGAATCGCTTACAAAATTGCCCAAAAATTAAGGGGGATTGTTAGAGTATGAGTGGTGCATCCCTTCAAGGGCGGTTTCGCCTTCTATAATCATGTGCACTCACATTAACACTAGCATTTTCTTATATAGAGAGGCTGGGAACACTAGCATGGGTGCTTTGGCTCGCTTATAATGGTCTTATCTTTCAAGTGGAGCCTTTTACATAGAGAATGTACTCCACCTTACAGACTCTCCACGAATCCTGACTTGCGTAATGCCATGAATTAAAGGTTTTGGGGCAAACAACTCTGCATGTTTACCTTGCTTTTGGATGCAAAAAAATAGAGAGAGAGGGGGCTGGAATTCCCTTCCCAATAAATCAATTTCCCATTCCATTCCACAAGGTATCAGAGTCATCAAAACCCTTCACTACCAAGCAAGCCACTGCACTGATGTCAACCAGTACTGCCACCACCATCAACCTCCAATAAGGTTGTCTGCAGATTTGCACTGCCAATGCCAAAAGAATTAAGCACATTGCATCCCCATGAATGCTTGAATCAACTCACTTTATCATGATACGGGCCCCATCTAATTTAACTAGTACTAATCCTAGATGGGACGTAACCTCCTACTCTTCTTGCCTATATAAGGAGATTTTAAGGTAAAAGAGTTGGGAAACATCGGACCTCGACTCTTCTCAACAAAGAAGCCACATACTCATATTAGATGACATAATGGTAGTGAGAGGTGTTGATAACTCCTAGACATGGAATGAAATTTCGACGAAATTTTGCCGAAATTTCGGTTTCGACGGGTCCAGGCTTTCGAAACTACTATATCTATCGATATCCACGGTTTCGAGCGAAATCTCGTGAGATCTCGGCGAGATATCGAACCATCTCGAGATATCGGCCGACATATGGAATCTTGCATTAAAAAAATCACGGATATGTCGAGATATGTCGAAATTTCGGTCGAATCCACCCTATTTCGACCGAGTTCAGGCAGGAGATTCTCCTTCCTCTTCCAAGCTCTTCTTCCTTCGAGGTAAGCCAAATTAGGCTAATTCTTCATCAAATTAATTTTTTTTAGGGGTTTCACTGTTAGGATGTTGATATAGCTTGCCATGGTGTTTAATTTGAGAGATTTCCCCAAAAATAGCTATAAATTCGGAGACGAAAATTGGGGCTTTTGTGTTTTTATTGCACAATAGTGCTAGCTATGATCATTGTATCTCAGATCTGAAGTTAACATGAAATAAAACATAGTTGGAGAACATTTTGTTGGATCTACGTTAGAGGAAATTGGGGATTTTGAGGTTTAATGTGGAACGATAATGAGTTGGGGTATTATATATTCGGATCTTGAGTTTTGGAAGTAGAAATCATAATCAAGAAATTTTTTTTGGATTAATAAAATTTAAAATATAGAAAATCCGAAAATAATTTGTTAAATATTTAGGTTTTTGTTCATATTTTGTGTCACTTAGGTAGTCTTTCTTGAAAATGGTCCCCTAATTTGTAGATCTAAGATCCTAATGTATAGATCTAAGGTCCTTTTTCTGTAAATCAGAAAAGTAGGTGTTAGAAAAATTAAATATATAATAATTCCGAAATTAAAAACATAAAATAATTTGCATATTCATAAGCAGTTGCATTGTATGCCAACTTAATGTTTGTTCTTGAATTTCCTCGCAGATTTTGACGATCATCACCATGGCACATTCTGGTTCCGGTTCTGGATCTGACAGTTCTGATGATCAGAGGGGCGAATTCAGTTGGGACATTGGCTGGAGGTATGCCTCCACTCCTGATGGAAATAAGGCGAAGCCACAATGCAATTTCTGTGGGAAGAAGTTGGAAGGAGGCGGGATCACAAGGATGAAGCACATCTTGTTGGCAACAACAAGAATGTTGCCAAGTGCATGCGTTGTCCCAAAGATGTGAGGGACAAGGTCAAGGCGAGCTCGGACAGAAAGAAGGAAAAGGAGACGGAGAGAGTAAGAAGGGAAGAACAAATGAAGGAGTTCATGTTCGAGAAAGAATTCAACGTCATTTCTGATTCAGACGACGATGATTTTGTGTACCCCGCCGACATTCAGACTGCAGCGGAGAGGAGGGCATACAGAAGGGCTACACAAGAATTATTGAGGAGCAAGTTCGAGAGGAGAGAACTCGGTGGTGCACGGGGCGGCTTCTATGGTGCAGGTGGGAGTGAGAGTGGTTCTGGAGGCGCACCAGTACCACCACCAACCAAGAAACACAAGAGGAAGGGAATTGAGCCATTCTTGACGAGGAGCGGATCTATGCAATACAAGGCAAGCAAGGATCCGAGGCAGAAAACGGTGAAGGGAATGTTCACCAATGCACGAGAAAGGGTGGGAAAAGCCATCAGCAAGCTCTTCTTTGGGGAGAGCATTCCTGTCAACATTGTCAACATTGCAGGCGGGTCATTCTTGCAGCATGCCATTGATGAGATCCTTGCAGCGGGAACGGGAGTGAAGGCTCCTACATCCTATGAGATCATGAACAAATATCTGGGGATGGAGAAAAAGGAGATGAATGAGTACATCGCCGAGTTGAGGAGGAGATGGCCAGAGTACGAGGTGGCATTGATGTGCGATGGGTGGACGAGCTACACGAGGAAGCAGATCATCAACTTCCTTGTCTACTGCGATGGGAAGACAATCTTCTTGAAATCTGTTGATGCATCTGAGCATGTGAAGGACCACAGGTACCTTCTGAAGTTGATGAAGGACGTTATAAAGGAGGTTGGGAAAGAGCACATTGTGCAAATTGTGACGGATAACGGCAGCAACTTCAAGAAGGCTGGTGAAACAATAATGAAGTCCAGCAGCTACGGAATTTTTTGGACACCGTGTGCAGCGCATTGCAATGATTTGATCCTTAAGGATTTCAGCAAGAGGAAGCTCGTCTCAAGGGTGGTGGAGAAAGCACGAATGATCACCACATTCATCTACAACCACGGCAAAGTGCGGGCACTGATGAGGCGGAAGTGCAATGGGGAGTTGGTGAGGCCTGGCATCACACGCTTTGCAACCAATTTTATAGCGTTGCAAAGCCTCAAGCAACATAAGGCGGGTTTGAAAACCATGTGTTGCCAGGGTGAGTGGTTCGAGATACCTGAAGTTCAAACTGAAGGAGGACGGAAGGTGGAGATATTGATCAATGATATCTCCTTTTGGGATGATGTGACTCGGGTCACGAGGATCATGGACCAATTGTTTCTGCATTGCGGATCGTGGATGGCGACAAGAAGCCCACCATGGGAGTCATCTACGAGGCAACGCACTGCATTAGAGAAAAGGTCAGAGAAGCGGTTGGAAAGGGATCGAAAGCATGGTTGGACATCATAGACGAGCGATGGTCCAAGATGCTCTCGCATCCTCTTCACAAGGCCAGTATGTATTAAGTAAAAATGGATTTTTTTTTTAAATTTCTATGGTTGGACATCATAAATGAGCTTGTTCGTGACTTTGTGTGCAGCTTATTACTTCATTCCTAAGTACCAGTACAAGAATGGACTTGGTACAAATGTTGACCATCTAGCAGTCGTACAGATTGTGGTGGAGAAGCTCGTCAAGGACGAGAAGTTACAGATCATGTGCATGAACGAGGTAATCCTCAATTTCTAGCTAAATTTGGAGTCACAAGAAATTTCGTAAAGATGTAGCACGACTTAAACCGATGTGTGCACTGTGCAGGTTAAGTATTTCCGGGATGCGTTGGGTTCCTTCGATCGGATTACTGCGGTCAACGGACGGGGCAATACTCTTCCTGGTAGGGACGAAGGCAAATAAAACCATTACTTGTGTGTTCATTTATTCCTACTATTGATTTCTCTCTTTTTCTTTTTTTGCAACCGAATGGTGGTTGTTATACGGGATGGAAGCTCCCAACCTTCGAAGTGTGACAGTGAAAGTGTTGTCTCAAACCTCATCTGCTGGCGGTTGTGAGAGGAACTGGAGCACGTTCAATTTGATCCATTCCAAGAGACGGAACAGGTTGGGAGAAAAGAAGCTCAATGACCTTGTCTACGTGCATTACAACTTGAGGCTGAAGTTGAAACATGCAAGGGAGGGACAAGACAAAGATGACTACACGAACCCTATTGATCTTGCATACATTTTCAAGATGCACGATGACGATGCTGACAAAGACGTTCTCCAGAGGTGGATGGATTCCAATGGTACCCCCGTTCTCGATCAGCCAGGTGGAAGACCAAATGAGAACATAAGCCAGCAAATGGGAGCAGACGTTGGTGACTATTTGGCAAGATCCGGGCGGATTACAGACCCTGTTGGAGGGTTGGAGGGCGAGATTGATGCGGTTGTTGATGAAATCCTCTCGAGTAGCTCCAAATCCAAATCAAGGTCAAAGGATGACAGTGGAGATGATGATAATGATGATGTTGGTCGTGGTAGACCTGGTGGTGGTGGGGAGAGAAACTCAGGCGGGTCAGGAGGGAGTGCTCGTGGACCACAAGATACCAGACTTCAGGAAGGGCTACATGCAGGACGTGAATATATGGAGCGACAGCAGAACACACACGGATAATTTGTACCAAGTCCAAGTCGAGGGCCTACGAATTACGAGTACGGTCGAGGCCATCGTCCAACCGACAGGTACATGGACGATTTGACATCATCTATAGGTTCTTTGAGCTTCATGGACATTGATAGCTCATATCGTGGAGGAGCACCAAGTCCTTTAGGCGGATATGGATCGTCGCACAATGAGAGATCATTTGGCGTCTTCCAGGAATACTTTCATGCTCCTCCGCCAAGACCTCCTCCTTAGTACTACAGTGGTTACAGTGGGTATGGCGGATACAGTAGCTACAGCGGAGACAACTACCAAGGTAGCCAACCTGAGCAGAGCCAGGGCAGCTTATTTGGGGGTGACATCTACGGTTTCTTCCTTGAGTACATGCCAGTTCCTCCTCCTCCTCCGTAGACATCTTCTCCTACTCTGTCGTCGTCGTCCGAGGATCTCAAGGCAGTAGTTCGCAGCCTCGTCGTGCCACTCGTGATACCGGATCCAGTGCTGCTTATCCTCGTCTCGGGATACTCATAGGCATCGATGACCACCAATACAAGCAGTATGTGATGGATTACAAGGCCATGTACTCGTACATGACATGGGAGAACTACTGCGAGTTCATTGAATCTGCGATGCGTTATGAGAGACAGTAAGGAAGGAGGGGCCATTCAGATCCACCGCGGAACTCTTGGTTCTGAAGAAAACATGTCACCATGTACTATATTTTAATCTTTTATTGCATTGATCATTAATATGCATGTTCTTAATAATTTTCACTTGTTGTAACTTGTTGTAAGACTATTACTCTGTTTTATTATGTACTGACAATGTTACAACAATATCACTGATATGACCGATATGATCGATATGACCGATATGTCTATATAAGGGGTATAGATGACCAATATGGGTGTTGTATATTATTTATTATTCTAATAACTTGGAATATAGAAATTTCCAATAAAATTGGGGGAAAAACAGATTTTCAAGGCTTTTCCGACATTTCCACCGAAATCGTCGAAATTTCCCGAAATTTCGGTTTTCCAAGTCACCGAAACAAGATCGAAATCGAGATTTTGAACCTTGCTCCTAGAAGGCTGTGAACTAGTTCCGATTTCATGGGAATGCCTTGTAAAAATAATGTCTTCATATTTGTATGATTTCTATTGGTTCTTTCATAACAAACAAATGTTTGGGTTGAGGTTGGGGATTATCCACAACAACGATTTTCCACATCTCTATCACTTTCTAATATTATCTGAACAAAGAAATATTCAAGTCATTTCAAAAATATTGGTTCTTTTCCGAATCACACTATAAAAAACCTGCCAGTTTTTGTCCTTAATGATACCATATGCATAGATAACAATTGGGGGATTTAATCAAAATTGAAGTTAACACAATACGACAAAAGACAATCACCTACTTCTCTGTTGCTGTAGCTGTCAGGCCAACAATAGGAATATTTGGAAGAAATGCACGCAACTTGTCCAGCTGTTTGTATTCCTTCCTGTGCATGCTTAATTCTTTTAGATATACAGTTAGCAAAAGTAACAAGAAATACAAAATGCATTGCTGTAAAATGTCAAAAAGTCTGGTAGAAGGTCCCAAACTGAAATTATATCACGATATTCTAAATAGGAAGGGCGGACATCAACCATGCAAAGTACAGGGACAAACGAATATGAAGGTTACAGGACAAAAGAATTGCAACTGATAAATAATTTACTGCCCTTCGTATTAGGGCAGATCACAACCATGTCTCAGATTGCAACAGTTAATCTGCAAATTGATGATCAATAATACCATGCTAATCAGAATTTATTAGACTTCACCGAAATAAATAATGGTATAATAAAGTGTCACGGAGCAAACATGCAATAAGATTGAGCTTCTGTGGAATGGACTTGGGGAAGAGGAGTGATGTTCTAGTGAAGAGGAACAAGATTTGCAGGCCCACTTTGGAAGACAATCTGGGGATATGTTCCACGGAAATGATAAAAAAAACATTGTTGTGAAGTAGGTCAAGAGATTCTTGAGTGGTAGACAGTACCTACTGTGCAGGAATTTTTTATACATGGTATGGCCACACTCTTGACCTTGCGAAGCAAGGAAAGTATTTTAGAGGGGAATTATGAAGGAGACCGGGAAGCCATCCGGCCCCGGTGCGCCATCCCTATTTAGACTCCAAATTGCCGTCCTCAGCTCCTCCAAGGTTACCGCTTGAATCAAGCTAGAAGCATGGGCAGCCGATAACTGCGTGGCACCCGACCCCGTTCACCTCCACCGCCTGCCTGAACCCCTCGTGGAGAACTCATGAAAATGGTCCGCGATCACCCTCCCCATCTCCCTGTTGCCATCCACCCTTACACCGCCTACAATCATTAACCTGATGGCGTTACCACGACGCCTCCCGCTAGCCACTCTGTGAAAGAAGACCGTATTCGCATCGCCCTACCTGATCCAGTTGTGTCAGGATCTCTGTTTCCACTCAACCACTCTCTTCATGTCCTCTTCAAATATCTTCTTTTGAGCCTTCGCTCTTTGAACCAACTCGAGCTCAGTTAGAGGTCTGTCATCCTCCAGAACGTCAAGTATGCAAACCTCCTCTTCTCTCAGCTATTTTCCCCTTTTTATAGCTGACTCATCATTTTTTCCATGTACGGTTTTTTTTTGACGCGCCTTTTTCTAAAAAAAACTTTTTTTAAAATGAGGCCACTCCACTTTTCCGACCTCTTTCCTCTTCCCCTTTTTTCGTTTTTTTCAAAAAAAAAAAGCCCACTTGGGCTCTCCTTTTTCTTAAAATCGACTCAACTGTGGACCAAAAAAACTCGGCTCCCTTTTTTACGGCCCAATTGGGATTTGGGCCCCTTTTTTCTCCTTTTTTTCGCAGAGTAGCTGCCCACTTAGGCTCTTATTTAGGGTTCTCACATGGGAACCCTTTTCTCGATGAATACCGCCCCTGATAGGGGCTCTGCTTGGAGGTGTCGCCATCTGTGTCTGCTGGAGAAAAGGCACTGTTGGGAGAAAAACTGAGATAGATTATTCAGAGAAACCCTAGGCTCTCTTATATAGGGAGAGACCTTAAGGGTAAAGTACAAAATAGTCCAGAGAAAACAAAGAAATAAAAAACAGGTACATCACATAATAATAATAACTATCTCTACACTCCCCCTCAAGGTGGAGCATAGATGTCTATCATGCTCAGCTTGGATGAACATCTCTGAAAAGGTCCTCTGAGCAACGGCTTGGTGAATACATCCGCAGTCTGATCCCCTGAGCTCACGTGAGTTGTAGATATCAATCCTCTCTGGATCAAGTCTCTAGTGTAATGGCAGTCAACTTCGATATACTTGGTTCTTTCATGAAAAGCTGGATTGTTGGCAATGAACAAGGCAGCCTGATTGTTACACTGAAGCTGCATGTGTAGAGGTACGGCTACATGTAGATCTTCTAGTACAGATCGAACCCACATCATCTCCGTGTTGGCTTGCGCCATGGCCCTATATTCGGATTCAGCACTGGACCTTGCCACAACCGTTTGTTTCTTGCTTTTCCAAGAAACCAGAGAGCTTCCAACAAAAACTGCGAATCTTGAGGTTGATTTTCGATCCTTAGGGCATCCTGCATAATCGGCATCGCCACATGCTGAGATAGACAAATCTGTGCCCTTCCGAAACAGCAACCCTGAACCTGGAGAAGACTTCAGATACCTCAGTATCATGTGTATAGCATCCATATGAACTTGTCTTGGCTGCTCCATAAATTGACTCACCCTGCTTACTGCAAAGGCAATATCAGGTCGAGTTATGGTAATATAAAGGAGCTTACCCACCATTTCTCTATATTTCCTTTTATCCACTTCAGCAGTATCACCATCATACAACTTCGTGCTTGGATCCATGGAATACTTGATGGTTTGCATCCATCCATGCATGTTTCAATCAAGAAGTCTGTAATGTACTTCCGTTGGGTCATCACCAAACCCTGTGCATTCCTGGCAAATTCCAACCCCAGAAAATATCTTAGGGTTCCAAGATCCTTCGTAACGAACTGACGACCTAGGAACGCCTTCGCCCTTTCTATGCCTTGAATATCATCTCTTGTAACCAGAATATCATCAACATAGACCATGATAACAACTGTACATGCCGATGACTTCTGAACAAACAATGAGTGGTCTGCATTTGACCTCTTGAATCCATGTTGTTCAATAAGATTGGAAAGCTTCTGGAACCACGCTCTTGGACTCTGTTTGAGGCCATAAATTGCCTTGTGAAGTCTACACACCATATGCTTCTCCCCCTCAGCAGTAAACCCCAGTGGTTGCTGCATGTAGACTTCCTCCTGCAGATCTCCATACAAGAAGGCATTCTTGACATCCAGTTGAGATATACTCCAGTCACGGACCACGGCCACGGATAAGAGAATGCGAAGGGTAGAATGTCGAACCACTGGAGAGAAAGTGTCCATATAGTCCACTCCATAGGTTTGTGTAAAACCACGCACGACCAAACGTGCTTTGTAGCGATCTAGACTGCCATCTGCATGATATTTAACTGTGAAGACCCACTTACAGCTCACAATAGCTGCATCAGGAGGAGCAATAACCAAAGACCATGTGCCACGAGACTGCAATGCACGCATCTCGTCTTCCATAGCCAATCTCCAACAATCAATCTTCATAGCTTCCTGGTAGGTCCGTGGTATATCCACGGAAGACAATGCTGCAGCAAATCTCTGAAAGTCTCCAGTGAGACGGTGAAACGAAACCTGTGAAGCAAAGGGATAAGAGGCACACATCCGCTTCTGCTTCCGGATAGCAATAGGAATATCAAGATCATCTTCTGTTGTACAGGATGGTGTAGTTTCCTCCTGTAATGAAGAATCCTGCACATGTACCATATCTGACCCATCAGTAGTAATGCCATCTGAACATACCTGAGGCGTGATGGGTGGCTGACGTGTAGCCTGAGCAGGACCTGACCGACGCGTATGGAATTTTGGCAGAGGTGGAATGGGAGGTCGTGGAAGAGGTGGAGGTGGTGGTGGTGAAGTTGATGTAGGGGCAGGAGCAGGAGGAGACTCAGGTGAACTCCAAGTAGGAGGTGGAGGGACATAGACATCATCATTGGTAGTGGATGGTACCAGTTTGTCACCTGCAGGAGAAAAATACATAACATACTCAAAAAATGTGACATCAGCACTAACGAAGTATTTCTTGTTTATGGAATCATAACACCGATAGCCCTTCTAATCCGAGAATAACCAATAAAGACACACTTGACAGCTCTAGGAAAGAGTTTGTCAAATCCAGGAGACAGAAGATGAACAAATGCCACAGTACCAAAGACACGTGGAGTAAGTGAGAATAATTCCTTGTTAGGAAAAATGATAGAGAGAGGTATTTTCTCACCAAGAACAGAGGATGGCATATGATTGACCAGATAGCACGCGGTAAGAACAGCATCCCCCCAGAAAGAAATAGGAGCACAACTCTGAATCAGTAGTGTTCGAGTAATGTCAAGGAGGTGGCGATGCTTTCTTTCCGCCACACCATTCTGCTGAGATGTGTACGCACAAGTGGTTTGGTGAATAACGCCCTTTGATGAAAGGAATTGAGAAAGGGACCGTGTGCAAAATTCTAGAGCATTATCTGTATGAACATATTTGACAGTAGAAGAGAACACATTTTGCACTTCATTAATCAAATTCTTGATCACATCTCCTGCTTCAGATTTATTCTTTAAAAGAAAGACTCAAGATACACGAGAGAAATCGTCCACTACCACTAGATAAAATATGTGCCCCTGATGATCGGGTACACGACTTGGACCCCATATATCTATATGAAACAACTCGAATGGGGAGCTACTGCTCCGACTCTGACGACTAGGAAAGCTCGACCGATGATGTTTTCCCAACTGACATGCTTCACAACGAAAGAACAAACTGCGAGAGATCTGAGGTAGAAGATGGCGCATTTTCTGGAGCGGGAGGTGACCAAAACGTAGATGCTAGATGTACGGAGAAACTGGTCCGATCGAATGAGAGGAGACGCCAGCATAAGAATTCCGAACCAGCCGATATAGACCATTCTGCTCAGAGCCACAACCAATCACCCTGCCCGTTAGTATGTCCTGAAAAATAAGAGAAGACGGGTCAAATATAGCACGACAATGCAAATCCTTCGTAATCTGACTAATAGATAACAGATTCATCGAGAACTCAGGAGCATGTAGGACATTCTGTAGATGCATAATAGAGGATAGGAAGACCTCCCCCTGTCCAACAAGGGGGGAATGAGTACCATCTGCGATCTGCACTGAGCGGCCGTGAGGAATGTCCCTGTAGGACTCAAGTCTATCTCGATCTCAGCAGAGATGATGTGTGGCACCTGAATCTATAATCCAATCAGAGATATCATGAGACGGTGTAAATGTAGTAGATCTACCTGAGGTACTAGCAGCAGCAGATGAACTGGCGGAGGCTGTAGCAGCAACATCTGAAGGTCCACCAGAAGAATCACCAGATGATTGTGGCATAATATCGCGAAGACGTGCCACAAGTTCCTCAAAACGGTTGTCTGCAGTAGATGCCAACTGGGACTGAGAGTGCTCTGCAACACGTGCCGATGCTGGGAACCCATGCTTAGAATAGCATGTCTCCTCCGAGTGTCCTGTACGGTGACAATAGGAACATGGCTGACTAAAGCGACCACCCCTTCCTTGGGGTCCACGTCCGCGTTCACGTCCACGACCAAAAGACGGGCCACCTCTCCCACGCGAAACTGCCATCGCCGATGGGGGTGGAGTAGAAGAACTGGAAGGAACTGTAATGCGACTGAGTCTCTTGTAAACATCCTCCATTGGAGGAATCACTGCATCGGCTAAGATCTGAGAACGGGCGGCGTCATATTCAGGGTCAAGAGCCGCAAGTAGGACGCCCACCATGGTGGCATTCTGAAATGTCTTCTGTTGTTCAGGAGTCGCTGTGAGTGGGATAGTACTGTATAACTTCTTAAACATCCCCCTCAGGGATGTGTATAAGGAGTGAAGAGGTCTGCCGCTCTGCTTCATCGTGAATATGTCATGTTGAAGCTGTAATATCTTGGTCTCATTTCGCACCTGCGAATATGTAGCAGCTAGGATATCCCACATCGCCTTGGCAGTGGGCTGATGGATGATATCATTGGCAATCTCCATCGACAATGTACCCGACAACCAGACCTTTGCATAGGAGTCATCAGCCTCCCACGAGGCATATATCCCTGTCTTCTCTGCGGGCTCATCCTCGGTAAGAATGTGCTTCTTACCATTCGACTTCATGAGGCTCATGAACTACATCGCCCAGAGCTTATAATTTGACCCGTCCATCTTGATTATTGGCGCAGGACCTTTGAATGCGCCTATGGAGGGCATATCAACCTTCGATTCTGACATATTGCCGCTGGAGAAGAACTAGGGTTTGTAGACAAAGTGATAGATGTCTACACAAACTGCATAGGATTCGAGTGCGTATGTAGACGTTACGCACTCAAATCCATTTATCCGGAGGAAGAGACGAGTACGGGCACGCCGAGGATCGCCGAGGATCGGCTAGGGCACGCCGGAAGATCGGCTAGGGCCGCCTGGGGGTGATGGCGGCGGGACTAGAGGGCCACCGGGGGGTTGGCGGCGGGACTAGGAGGCTGTCGGGGGGCTGGCGGCGGGACTAGGGGGTCGTCGGGGGGCTGGGGGCGGGACTAGGGGGCCGCCGGAGGGATTGGCAGCGGGCTGGAACCACCGGGGGGGTTGGCGGCGTTGAGGAACCACCGGGGGTTTTGGCGGTGCTGAGGAACCACCGGGGGGGCTGGCAACCACCGGGCGGGGCTGGGAACCGAGCCGACGGCAGCGGCGAGTTGAGAGAGGAGAGAGGGTGGCGGGTAGGGAGAGGGAGAGAGCCCTAGGGTTTGGGCTCTGATACCATGTTGGGAGAAAAACTGAGATAGATTATTCAGAGAAACCCTAGGCTCTCTTATATAGGGAGACCTTAAGGATAAAGTACAAAGTAGTCCAGAGAAAACAAAGAAATAACAAACAGGTACATAACATAATAATAACTATCTCTACATGCACCATGCGTGGAAATGTGGCGTCGCATGGGCGATGGAGAAGGGTGGCTCCGCCATGGAGCCCTACTTGTCGGTGCGAAGGGGAGGCCTCACCACTTGGAGGTGTGCACGTTGCGTTGCCTGGAGGGTGTGCGGCACCGTTGCCGCCTAAAAGCTAGAGGGCGAAGGCTCGCCCGCCGTAATGGAGGAGATGATCTCCTTGAGTTGCGCCTGCATGGGGTTCCCGCAAGGATCGCATGAGGATGCCCAGCTCCGAGAGGTCGATGCACCCTTCGTCGTCCCTGTTAGGGCCCACAACAGGGCAGCACTTTATAGCGTCGAACATGGAGAAGGCCTCCCATTGCACGCATTGGTGGTGCTGGAGATAGTCCGGGTTGAAGCTTTGTCGAACAAATGGAATCAGATGGAGGTGCTTCATTTCAAGATTTGAATCTGCTTCGATTTCAAGGTGTCAAGAACAAGTGTGGGTTGAATCTGCTTCGATTTCAAGAAGAGATGGAGGTGCTCGATTCATGGGCGGAGCCGCCTATGGCTGAAGATGCAGCCGCCTAGGATGCTCCCTTTGCTGAAGATGCGACTGAAACTAGGAGAGAGAGGAGGTCAGGTGCCTCCTTGTGCTGCCTCCTCCACTTCTTATGTTTTTTATAGGAGGCAACTACAGCAATCATTGCTTTACGTGGAGTTGTTGCACCGTGGATCGACCTGGAGCTTTTTTCCTGATTGTGGCTATTAGATGGAATCAAGATCTAGGGTTTTTTAGAAACCCTAATCAAGTAGAAGAATGTGTGTTGCTGCAGATGATTCCCAAATGAAACATATACGTGGAGGACGGTGACGAAATTAGGGTTTACAGGAAACCCTAGAATTTCTTGAATCTTGGAAGAATCATAATCATGAACTGATCTTCACGAACAAATCTTCAACAATAATCAAGAACCGAATTTCGAACAAATCATGAAAATAAACTTATTAATCCTTGAGAATCGGACCCGCTCTGATACCATGTTAGAAACTACGAATGCGGAAGCGTAACAGAGATAAAGAATAAAGAACATGAAGAACATCGGGATTTTTACGTGGAACCCTACTCCCTAAGGAGCGGAATGAAATCACGAGAGAATGACTCAAAGAGTTGATGTGTTTATTGCACTTTCTCATCTAATACAGGAGGTATGGGGCTTCTTATATAGCCTCCACTGAGTCTCCACATCCCACAACTGGTAGATGTGAGACTAAACAACTGGATGTGGTAAATGGATCCTGGAGGGATCCATTTACCCAACTATACAAGTGACACGTACACTCCAACAGTATCGTCATTAGTATCTCACTAACTCTTTATTTTGACAAAAACTAATATTCCCTACTAAGAACGAATAGAAACATAGCAGCGAAATTCAAGTTTAACCGAATCTGAAACAAAGGTTAGAAAAATCCATATTGCTCTCACGGTGAGGGAGGGTGGAGAGAAGGGGCACGCAAGAATATAGAGAAAGGGCGGTGACAGCGACGAAGATTGATTAAGTATTCGGAGTGGAGAGCAGCGCCAGTGACAAGCAGCAACAAGGGAGGTCAGCGCACAGGTTGGAGGCACTTCGAAGTTGTGGGAGCAGCGGAGGAAAAATGAGAGATGGGCTACTGGAAATCCAGCAGCGAGATAAAGGGCAAATGGAAATTTAAGGAGCCACGTACATGTAGGCGGTTTGAAATGCGTTGTTTAAATTGCATCCCAGTCATTCAATATAGGTAGCACATTTTGTAAAAATAGTACGTAAATCGTAATATCGCATGTCCAAGATAGAATATTTTGTCCAGTACACTACACAGGAATTTGGCTAGTGAAACTTTCTCATATTCGGGACACTTTTGATGTGACAAAATGAAGTGGTCTTTAGGGGTGCTCATCCATACGTAAAAAAGTATTAAGAGTGCACGCTTATGTTCCAAGGATGCTTGGCAGTGTGGAATGTGATGAAATGTAGCTTGTTGTGTAACTGCTCTTTACTTATTTGACTAGATGACTGCTAACCCTAGCTGTTGACTTGTTGCCATCCTTAAGTATTTCAAAAAACAGTTTTGACAGGTCGAAAAATGAAACAGGTGGGTTTAAAAGATGAAGGCTTCTAGATTGAGCATTTGGAAGCTGCAGCAGGATTACATACTAAACGAGAACTCAGAACTCTGTAACACACAGTCAACAACAAGACTTGAGAGTGAAGAATTAAAAAATTCAATCAGAAGATTTGCAAGAGAAGCGGGCACCCAATCATCATGGCTCCAATCATTTTTTCACTATTTGTTATAACATATAACCTTTTTTAAGGAGAGAGATCGGAGAATGCGAGACAGCTCTGGTGGGTGGAAAAGGGCGGAAGGCTGCCCTCGATATGGGCGAGCATATGCTCAGCTTTTCGGCACAGCAGATGGCGTGTTTAAGGGGTGGTGCCTCAGATGCGGCAGATGGGGGCACTGGGCGGCGGTATACCGTGACCCAATCCGGTGTTTCGGCTGCGGAGAAAGCGGACATCGAAGCTTCCGCTGTCCGAGGAAGCGCCCCAATGGCACTCAAGGCGGAGGGAGGAGGTCGCAGGGGAGAAAGCCGACCGACTGTTGGGAGTATGTCGGAGAAAGGGGCTGAGCTCGGCCGACGCGATGGAGGATATTCATGGGGCTGTGGGTTGCAATTTTGGGGGGCATCTGGTTTTACTTGACGAGTTGCGGGTCTGCGCCAGAGGCCTCTCGCCGACTGAAGCAGATAAGCCCATCCACTTATTGCGTCTAGCAGTGTGCCTGGTACATAGGAGGACTCCGTTACTGCGGGACGGTACCTGCGAACCTCGGCAGACGGAGAAAGTTTTCTCGGTCAGGGGGGTACCGAGTATCGGGAGGACCTTGGAGGCGGTCAAGGTTGGCCTGGCACATGAGATGGAGGTGACAAGCATTATCGCCGACGACCTCCACTGCAGCGATCCTCCTAGGTTGTTGGTGAAGGGTTGCAGATGGCAGAGGCTGCCAGCGGCGTTTATAGAAGCACAGTTCTGAGGGGTCTCATTCTCCTAGGAAGTTCAGGGAAGAGAGGTTGATGGGAGGCCCGAAGATCAGCTGCAACATGGCGGAGGCGGCAGAGTCGGGGTGGAAGAAGCCAGCTAGGGAAAGGCATGCTTTCGAATTTTTTCAAAATAATGGGTCTTTTTCGGAAAGTAGGAAAGTGTGAGGTTCAAGCAACGCCACACAGACCGAGGCATCAGGTACCAGTGTTTGGGCATCTTTCGCCGAGGCGATCTCGATTCGAACGAATGCCCTTGGCAGACCCAGGGGGAAGGGCTCCGCCTCATCGGGTAATGATGCGACGACCCGACTGCGGGACCCTAGTACATCCAAAGTTGCGGACCCCCTCATTGAAGACCTCTCGATCCCGGGTCAAATGGTCGGGCGATCTTTCGCTGAGGATCTGGCTCGACTGGCAAAGCAGGACACATTCCGTTTGGTTTGGCGAGTGCTCCTGAATGGAGCGCGAGAACGAGGCGCGCGTACTGGTTCGGGTGGTTGACCCTGAGCTATCAATGGAGGAGGTGGAGCTCTCTCCAAAGGTGATTTCTCAGGAGCGTGATGATGCCCCACAGGCGAATGAAGCTGGGCTCTCTTTGGAGGCGTCGGGAATCCCCTCGGAACATATGGGAGGGAGGGATGTGCATGAGGTTCTGGGAGATGATGCGGGGACGAGTGGGAGGCTTCCGGTGATGTTGATTCTGAGACCTGAAGCGGCGAGGGTGGGGCAGTTTGGGAAGTTGTATGCCAAGAGAAGTTTGGGGGAGAGGAGGAGGTTGAGACGCTCGTCCCTTTACAGGAGGCTAGACGCCCTGCCTCGCATCGCTTTATCTGAAGGAGACGCAGTCATGGAGGGCTGGCTGTGGGGTTCGAAGCTCCTGCAGGGGCCGTTTATGGAGGGCGGATTCCGAGACGATTGCCCAGAGGCGATTGTCGAAGGGGCCTGGGGTGTGGTGGTAACGGAAGGGAGATGATTGCAAAAAGAGTTGTTGAGCAGCATCGGCGTCGTGCCGCCAAAGGGGGTCTGGTAGGTTCATAATGCATGTGATCTCCTGCAATGTGGGGGGCTTGAGGCAGAGTGAGAAGAGGATGATGGTGAGGAACATGTTGCTGAAGCAAACAAGGCCTTAAATGTCGGTTTCGGTCACCATTTCGGTGACGACCAAAACAGAATTTCGATGGAATTTCGGTCAAATTTCGATCGAAATTTCGATCATTTCGGTCAATTTTTTGTACTAGGACCCCCATATTTCGGCCATTTCGGTTATTTCGGTTGGATATCGATATTCGACAGAAATTCAACCAAATTTCGCCGAAATTTGAGGCCATGGAAGCAAAAGGATGGATGTAGTTTTGTTGCAGGAAACAAAGCTTTCATGCGATATAGAGGGGTTGTGGAGAGAAATTGTTGGAACCATGGTGGGAGAAGTCAAATCAATTGCATCAGTAGGGGTTGCTGGAGATATGGCGACGGGCTGGAATGGAGAGAAATTTGAGGTAGTGGAGGAAGAGGTGTGGGGGATGCATTCACTCTCCATCTTATTGCGAAGGAAGACTGAGAGAACACGGCTTCTTGTGACGAATGTTTACAGCCCTTGCGGTGGGTCAACTTTGACGGGCAAGCGGAGGAGCTCATGACAGTCCGGGCCACTTTCTCGGATATGGCACGGATTATCGAGGGGGTTTAAATGTAACTATGTGCTCGGAGGATTGTCTTTGGGCTCGTGGCGGGAGAGATTGCGGATATACGGCACTGCAAGGGTTGGTGGACGAGCTTGGGCTCCAGGTGATCGATGCTGCAGGATGCAGATACACGTGGCGAAACTCATGCTCTCGGTCATGCATTGACAGATTCATGATGTCGATGGACGCTACTACTGTTCCCATTGGTCAGGCCAGGGTGCTGCCAAGGGCACACTAGGACCACACTCCACTTTTATGGTTCTCTAGGGATGGAGTCTGCCCCCGCACCTTCTTCATATTTAAAAGCGTGTGGATGATGGAGGAGGGTTTCCGTGAGGTTGTAGCTGAATTTTGGGGCGTGTGCAAGCCAATAGGCTCCGCGGGGTCCAGGCTCGCTTGAAAGCTTTTCGAGCTCGAGTGTTTTTTGGTGACTTTCAACAGGGAAAACCGCATTAAGCGAAGGAAAAAAAGATCAAGGGCGTAGGAGGGGGTTGTCAAACTCGACATGCTTGAGGATGAGCGAGAACTAGAGGGAGAAGAGCTGGAAGAGAGACGAGGGTATCTGGATGAAATATTTTGGGAAGATAAAAAGGAGGAGGTGGCATGGAGACAGCGGTACAGCCAGCGTTGGGTGCGTGAGGGGGATGCGAACATACGAATTTTTCACGCCGCAGCCAGCGGAAGGAGACGGAGGAATCTCATCCACTCAGTCGAGATTGAGGGGGAGGTGGTATAGGCCAACCGTGAGGCGGGGGTGGCGTTGTGTACGCACTTCCATGTGTTTGGGAGAAGGGTGCGAGGGCGGGATGGGGATGGCAGGGCAAGGGAGTGTCTCGAATTTCTCCTGAGGAGGCAGAGATACTGACCAGAGATTTTACCCAGGAGGAGGCTAAGAAGTCTCTTTCTCAGCTGAATGCGAATGGGGCACCAGGCCGGCAAGCCTTGATGGCTTCCCGATGGGTTTATACAAGGAATTTTAGGAGGTAGTGAAGGGGGATGTGATGGAGGTACTGTTGGAGTTTCGTGAGGGCAATCGAGGTTTCGAGAGGCTCAACAAGACGCTTCTTTGTCTGCTGTCGAAGAAGGACGTACAGATCATGGTGGAGGATTCCAAACCAATTACTTTATCAAATGCGGTTTACCTTATCATTTCTAATATCCTCGCGAACCGCTTGAAAGGAGTTCTTGAGCGAATTATCTCTCTAGAGCAAACAGCGTTTGTACCGGGTCATGCGATGTCGGACAGTTTGGTGATGGTCTCAGAGAAAGTGATAGACTGGAAGAGGAACAAGACTAAGGGTGTACTTTGGAAAGTTGATTTTTCAAAAGCATATGACTGTGTCGATTGGAGGTTCATTTGGGCTTCCCTAGAGAAGAGGGGATTTCCGGATTTGTGGATTGCATGGATCAAGTGATGTGTGACGACATACTCGCATGCGGTGTTAGTCAACGGCAGACCGGAAGGGGGCTTCTTTCAACCTCAACGTGGCATCATGCAGGGATGCCCCTTGGCACCACTCTTTTTATGATTGTTGCCGACGTGGTGGCAATTACTCGCAGAATCTGAGGGTTGGTACTCAGGATACCAAAGGGAGGAAATATCCATCCATATCCTATAATATGCTAATGACATTATTCTTTTCCTGGGGGTCGAGGAGGAAAATACATGTAGAGCATCGTGTATCATGGATATATTTTGGGAGTTGTCGAACCTCCATCTAAATAGGGGCAAGTCAGAGGTGGTCCCCTTCGGGATCTCCGAGCAGGAAACGGAGCGTGCATTGATAGACCCGGGGTGCCATGAGGTCTCACTGTCAATCACATATATGGGTCTGCCATTGGTGGTAGGAAGACACAAGATGAGGGAATGGAAGGGGTTAATCGCAAGGCTGGAGGGGAAGCTGGCGGGGTGGAAGGCGAAAATGTTGTCAAAGGGGGGGAAGTTGGTTCTCCTGAAGCATGTTCTTTCGCCCATCCTTGTCTTCTTTCGTTCACGAGGTCACTGCCTATTGGGTGCGTCGAAGTTTGGAGACCTTGATGAGGAAGTTTTTCTGGTCTAAGAGGAACCAATCCATGAGGGGCATACACCCGGTGGATTGGTGCATGGTAACAACATCGAAGAACAAGGGAGGGTTGGGCGTCTTACGCATGGGAGATATGAACAAAGCTTTCATGGCAAAATGGGTGACTCGAATCTGGGGTAGGTCGAAGGATCTGGTTTGCAGACTGTTAAGAAAGATATACGGGATATCGTCGTCATTGGAGGTCGTCATTGGGCGCCTTCCGTCACCTTTTTGTGGAGAGGCATAGTGCAGGTGTTGCCAGAGCTGGAAATTAAATTGGGGCCCATTCTCGAAAACGAAGCTTCGTTCCATTTTTGGCGGGATGATTGGACAGGGGATGGAGCGCTGAGGGGCGATACCCAATGTTGATGCAGTTGGCGGTGGACAAAGAGGAGATGGTGCAACGGGCGTGGGACCGAGAATCCTGGTTTCCTACGTTCTGCTCAGATCAACACGTAGAGGAGTTCATGGCATTGCATGTGGAGCTGGGCCAGCTGGCACAGTTGGAGGGACCATCAGAGGGAAGGGACCACTTCAGTTGGGGAGATGGTAGGTTCTCGATCATGAAGGCCTGTTGTTTCTTCGCGGAGGGGGAGGAACAGGTCGACGAGGAGATGGGAATAGACTTGCGCATAATTTGGCGAAGCAAGCTCCCGACACGAATCAAGATGATTTTCCTTTGGCTCTTCAGGTGGGGTAAAATCATCACCAAAGGACGGAGGGGGAGGCTGATGGGGACAGAGGATACCACCTGTGATAGATATGTGGAGGTGACAGAAGAATTGGAGCATCTTTTCTTTTCTTGTTCGTATTCGGTCCACGTATGGAAAAGGGCAAGCCTACATTGGCTGGCCAGACGGAGCAGCACGAATTTCTAGAGATATTTTAGATCGGTGTGTGGATTCGGGTACGAGGACAGTGCTTTTCCTTTTGCGTTGATTTGGGCAATTTGGTATGCCAGAAACGATGTAATTTTTGGGGAAAATACTTTTCATTCTGAGAATGTGGTCGAGTATTGTCGAGCCCTATGTAAAGCTTGGATCGCATAATCATCTTTTGTAATATTTAGACTCACTTATTTTAATATATATTCCTGCGAAGGTCTCAAAATAGGGACGCCACCCGTACTCAAAAAAAATAACCTTTTTAAGACAAAGAGGGTCAGACGATGAGGAGATGCCCACATAACATATAACTTCTTCAAGAAAAACAGAACTATCCGACCAGAAATTTCACAGAGATACATATAGCTGCCACAATAAAATCTTCTGCTTAAACAACCACGAATATAACAACAGACAAGTCACTTGATCCACTTCTCAAAGCTAAATGCATACCTTTTTAACTAAGTCCTCGTGCAGTTCACGTTTAAAGGAATTATAATAAGAGTTAATTACAAACTCCCTTAAAAATAGACAGGACCTTATTGACGTACCCCAACTTTAAAAGGTAGCTATGTGGCATCGTATCTCTAAGATTTGTTACAATATTTCTCAAAAAAAAAAGATTTGTTACAATACAATTTGAGGTTAACACAACTGGATTGACTGTTATATTTCCAGTATTAAACTACATTATCCCCGAAATACATTAAACCGTGTTTTAGAGATAGGGTACCACATTGCTATTTTTGAAGTCCGGATGCAACATCAATATTGGGCAAATACTTAAGGACCTATTATGTAATTTAGTCTTATAATAACACAGAAGTTAGTGTTTAATGATGGCGACAATTCAAACAAATCTATCTTGAACTGGGTGCAGAAAATGTTGCCTACCAAACTGAAGCAAGAGGGGGACGATAAAAGAGAGAAACACACCGAAAGTCATGGCCCCATTCAGATATGCAGTGTGCTTCATCAACAGCCAACAAGCATACACCAGTATCCAATAAGTTTGTCCAGAATCTGTAAAAAGAAAAGGAAAATTGAGAATGGCGAAAAACAGCAGATTCTATTGTTTTTGTATGGGCATTTGAAAGCATAAAAGAAAGATCATATATTAATAAGTAAAAATTGTTTGCATACTAACCATCAAGTATGTTCTCTATTTTGATTTAAATCAGTTACAAAATGCCACATAAATACGGAGAGGCAACCTCCTTTCCTGCACTAGGGAAATATTTACAGGCAGAAATTTTCCTCCCATTCAATCATGTTGAGGTCATAACCACCGTAAAAGGGAAAACATAACATCCTATAACTGTCTTTTTCTCTGTAGAAGCATCCTCCATCTTTTTTGTCATTGCGCTAGAAA
The DNA here is from genome assembly GCA_037367405.1 of Ottelia alismoides. Taxonomy (NCBI): domain Eukaryota; kingdom Viridiplantae; phylum Streptophyta; class Magnoliopsida; order Alismatales; family Hydrocharitaceae; genus Ottelia; species Ottelia alismoides. The sequence continues at coordinate 134,018 of JAZKJV010007665.1, forward strand.
GTTCCGTCTCTACAAGTGTGTATTCGACCAAACAAGACCACTTTATACACATTAACCAAAAAAAACATAGATAAAATCCAGGCAACATGTTCTAGTTAATTTATTACTTCTGAATCAAGTTCCTTTTACATAATTGTTCTTTCTACCAAATAATACAACTTCAATATGGCAAAGGGGTGTGACGCTGAGAAGACGTCTACCAAACAACTTCATATATTCACAGTTTTAAAGTATACCATCACAAAGACTAAGAAGCCCGGAGGCTGTTGGCATGTTCCAACACAATTTCCATATACATTCTCACCCTTGAAAATGACCTCATTTCGTGTCAACCACAGGGACTAGAGAATACTCGAGGTCCATACATCGTCAGCCGTCAGGCCTAGACGCGTGTCTCAATCTGTCAATGGACAATCAAAAGGCATTCATACCCAATTTCATCACTGAGTCGATGAAAACTACCGCCCATACATCTCCTGAAACACCACATCCAAAGAACAGATGATCAATGTCCAGCACCGCGGAGCAGTGCTGACGCATCACATCCATGCCCGAGAAAGATTTGGTCCTACATTCACCAGTCAACAACCAATCCCTCTTCAAGAGCCAAATAGAGGTCCGATCCCGCAATGGCACCATCCACTTCCAAATATGCATGCATTACTCCACTGTAATCCCAGGGTCACAAATTGCATCTGCATAAAATGCCACCGTCTGCCCAAATTCAATGATCCTGACCATCTGAGCACCCTCCAATCACAGGCATATCTTACAATAAAATGGTGAAGCCTTTTTCCCACTATAAGTAGGGTCGGCTACATGGATTCTTGCTCAAATCCATTGTGAGGCCCGCTCTCGCAAATCTGGAATACCCGTTTACATATCACCCGTAGTATCACGTTTGTTAAAGATCACATTAAAGTACTGAAAATTTTGGGGAAATTTTTTTTTTCTTTACGAATGACATTTACAAATTAACTAATAAGCCACAGAACTACAGTATGTCACAATTAGATTACATAAATATCCATAGCAGTTAACATGTAGCAATAGAAATTGCATTATGTACATGCATCCCAATTATATCAGAAGAGAAATAAAAGCAAATAATATCTGGAACAAACTATAGCATGTGTACCTGATAATCGTAACTGCAGAGGCTGATGTTCAATTCTCCCAATACAACGGTGCAGGAATTTTGCCTGCAATCCATGGAATAGGGAGAAAAGAACATCAACAAATGTTGAGTAAATCTAATTAATTAACATTAACAGGAATTTAGTGGCTCCAAAAGAAAGCAAGTAATTTGACCTTGACAATTAAAATTTAAAGCTACTTGCTATGAAACAGGCTTTCAAGTTGTTTGGTATGTAAAACCCCATTCTACTCATCCTACATTAATTACCCATAATAATCATTTTTATACAAATATTATATGATCTATATTTAAGTCATTGCCTTTCTATTAATTATAATATATGTTTAATGGATCTTGAGAATGTGGATGATGAGTCTCTGATATGATCATTATCTCTATTAAATGCTTATAATGATGTTTAAGGATCTTGTGGATTGATCATAGTAAGGGTATATGATGGATCTGGGGTTTTGATTCTTCCCTTGTTGATTTTCTCAAGCTTAGTGAATAGTCTAATAAGGATGATTTTCATGATATGGTCTTTTCTCTTTGCCAGGATTTATTGGCAGAAAAGTAACTAGTTCAACGGAAACCAACTCAACTGTAACCAAGCTTCTATGTAACCAATTCAACTGTAATTCAACTTTAGCCAACTAAGTTGTGACTCAATCCAATCTCAAATGTATCTTTTTCAGATTCAACTGTAACTAATTCAGATGTAGCCATAGAGGATTCACATATATACATGGATGATTCGGATGTAGCATCGTCAAGTCTGCTGGCGAAAAACATAACTCAAGCGGTGAGGTAGCCAACAAAGGCTCTTCCGTCTGGTCCTCTAATTGGAAAGCGGTCCAATAGAGGGATAGGTCTACTCCAAAACTATGCTACTAAGACGGGTGAGAGAGACTTTCCAGAAAAGTCACTCTAAAAGAAAAACCGGCCCGACCGGTACGGGCTAACGAGCTCGAAAAACTAAAACCAAGGGTCCTCCAGCCTAGGTACCCTAAAGAACAAGGGTCAGCGGAACTGGTCTTTAAAAGAAAACCTGTGGATCCCAGAGAGGCGTAAAAACTGCGAGCGCTCGCGAGAAAACCGAGAAAAAGATTGGGATTCCATACCCGCGCATTAAGCGGTCGCTGCCCTAACTGGGCTTCCTAATCTCCCGCCCAGCTGAGGGTCACCGCACCCTCGCACAGTCAGGCGTAAAGGTCACCATGACTGGCACTCATTAATTATCAGTCATCAATGACTTGATCCTTCATCCTTTCTTAATCCTTTATGTGGTTGATTGTACAGATCTAGGTCTTTTTAATCAACGATCTTATTGATATAACTGATTCATCATTGATATCACTTATTCATCTACCACATTCTTTCTCAAACTCTTCAATGGTTGACTTTATAAATCTAGGTATTTTGTCACTACCTATCTTTGGTGATACGTATAAATAGTAGAGTATACCTAAAAGATTAATTTATGAAGATGATCGATCTTTTTGGTTACATTTTATTATTTCTAAAATCATAAGATTATCATCCATGCTTTGGATATGGATCTAGCTAGTCTTTACCATTTTGTTTTATATGGTACCTATATAAGAATCATGTCTCAATTGTACCAGTTCCAGTTGAGACATCGAAGGATGGGAGTTTTCTGATCATATGCCATAACACCCTAGATTAAGAGATTATATAAATAGTATAGTATACTTTGTTGAATCTTAGCTGACCAACTTTTGATAATGGTTCCAGGATTCTCCTGAAAACTTAAATCAATAAGACTCCTAAAGTGCAAGTGCAAAATTTTCTCTCTTATACATTTTAATAATATTCTATAGACTCTCTGATAGATAATGATTTTGGATTTCCATTGTTTTGAAACTGGAAAATACTTTGCATAACGAAATTAGCTATTTTGTTAATAATGATCATGGTGGAGAGTCAGATGTAGGTGGAGAGCTTAAAGATATCAGAATGTTGCCTATGGAGAGTCTGATATAGGTGGAGAGCCTACGGATATCAGAATGTTGCCTATGAAATATTTCTATTATTTCATAATGAAGTGCCCACACCATATGATGCAAAGACAATAGATTTGTCATATAGAATTTTAATCCTTCCACTTCTATTTCAATTTTATGGTTACTCGTTTCCTTCTATCCAACCAGATGTTTTGGAAAGATTTATATAAGATCCATATTTAACAAATGATTTACTAGGATTCGAAGTGGGATTTATATTCGGTGAATTGGATTTAGATCTGAAATTTGGTCTTAATCTATGCCGGATATACCCCAAATCTTTCTTTTCCAAACATGAGATCAATATAAGTCCGGTGAATTTCCACTATTTACTCTTCTACTAGTAACTTAGGCAATAGACGAAAATCTAATTTAGTTTTGAAAGTAGCAGTAAGTTAATTATGATTAGTACGAATCTTATTTCTGTATCCACTCATTGGTGCATCCTTCATATAAACTAATGGAGGAACTTTAATTAATAGATTGCATATTTTTTCCTAGATTCTTTGACATGGTCTGCACATAGCATATGATTGTATAACGGTACTCAAATCATAATATTGCCCCCCCTTAATTAGCATGGGTGTGTATAATGTCAGTCCGTATGCTAATTATAACTGAAAGTCTATATATAAATAATGACGTTTTCACTTTCAAATAATCCTAATTATTTTTCGAAACCAGAAATTCTCATTTGATTTGTTGTTTATGTTTACATAAATTGGTTTCAGATATTCCATTCTTTTTAGGACTGATATGGAAACTTTAATCTTCTCTTGGTTTGTAACCATCTATGTGTATTTGTTTATAACTTATATTAGTCAAAAGGTGGAATATTTATTGAAGAACATGGATTGCAGCAAGAGATCGGTAAAGATGTACCTCTTGAATTCTCCAAGAATTGGAGAATAATTTGACATGCAATGGCTTCAATTGGGAAGCAACTCCAAGAGGAGAGGAGCAGATTTTTCCTAAATTTCTTGAAAACTTGAAGTTAAGTCAGCATGTGCTTGAACTGTTGCTGGACAGCAGCATGAAAGTCTCTATTTTGGAAGAAAAAGTGGTTAGAAAGGCTCCTACAGCTTTAGAAAGATGTTGCAGGAGAGGGATGGAAGATTGTACCTTGAATTTGCTCCAAATATTGGAGAAGTAACATGCATGCAGCAAATGGCTGCAAGAGGGATGCTTGAAGAGCAACCCTAGCTGCTTGGAAGAAGCTCACAACTTCAATAGGGAAGGAGGAGGAGCCTGCAACAGCTTCTAGAGCTGCTGGACAGCAGCTTACTGGGCTGCCTTGGTCAACACTGGGGCTGGAACTGCAGCAAATGTGGAGGAGGTGCCTTCTATGGTTGGAGAAAAATGGAGAGAGAGAGAGAGAGAGAGAGAGAGGCTATAGCTCCAGATTCCAGCAGAATAGAGGAGGAAGGGGGACTTCTACGGCTGAGAAGTTTGAGAGAAATAGGGAGAAAGAGGGGAGGGGGTGTGATGTTATATACAAGGAAATGAGGCTTGGTATGATGACATGTGTAAACAAAAAAAAAACAAATGGAAATGAGAGAAGGCCAAATGGAGGGAAAAAAAGCATGACGTGGGAAGGGCCAGACTGTTGTCTGTTTATAAAAAAATTTATTATTATTATTTTACAAAAGCTCTATTATATCTAGAAAACGGAAGTTGACCGTATATGCACCTCGAGTGTCGGATTTTGGTGCGCAATAGCTCGTTTTGACCGTCTCTGAATGACGATCAAAATGAGTATAATATTCATATACTTCGGGTCGAAGATGAATCCCCGAAATTTCCAGGATACGGTCTTGATTGGTCATTGAATTTTACAATTTTAAAATATCAAAACAACCTCCGATCGACAAACGGTCGATTTCGTTGGTCTTATTTTATCGAATCGGATTTTTGGGTGGCCTCGGTTTGTTTCGCGGTTTCCGAATTTGCGTTGCGGCTTTTTCGGGCACGCATTACTATGCGATCGGTTTTTGATCGATTTCGCCCGAACGACTTTTAATTCACGATCAATTGATCGATTTATGCTATGTAACACCGATTAGTAACTTTATTGAGTTATACGGACTCTAATCGGGTCGGGTTCGGGTTCGTGCAGATCTGGATGTTATAAATATAAAAACCTCAAAGGGAGTCTCGTCCTCGAGACTCGGGTCAAGGTTCCTACGTATCTTGTTTGGATTTCATCTGGCCATAAAAACCTCAAAGGATTTTAAACCCATAAAAACCTCAAAGGGAAAACAAGCCATGTTCTTTCAATATGCATAATTAAATAGGCTTGTTTTGATAATTACTTGAAAGAGCTGCGGGGTCTTGCCCGCATGTCTGCTTCGGTATTCCATGTCGCTTCTTTGCCACCATGTCGGTGCCATAACACTTCTACTAAGGGAATTTCTTTTTTACGAAGCTTTTTCACAACATTATCGAGTAGTTGTACTGATCTCTCCTTGTAAATCAAATTTGACTCCACGTCAACGTTCTCATAGCTGATGGCGTGGCGAAGATTGTGCACGTAATTCCTTAGGTTGGATATTATGAAAGGTGTCGTGAATGGCTGATAGGTGTGGAGAAAGGGTTACTCGATAGACCACCTTACACATACGAGTAATAATCTCAAATGGTCCAATATATTGTGGTATCATCTTGCTATGAACACCAAATCTTTGTACTTCGTTCATGGAGATACTCGTAGAAACACTTAATCTCCTTCCTGTGTTTTCAGGAATTTCCATCAGTAGAAAGGATTAAGTTGAATATTGATAAGTTTTAATTTAAATGGATTAAGAGAAGAGGATCATACTACTTGAAACTCTAAATCTCTTTTCCGACGATATTTATAGCTTTTCTGGCGGCTCTGAGCCGTCAAAAGCCTTTACCTCATGAGATCAATAATCGTAGTAGTTTTCTCTAAGAGATCTACGGGGTACAGAGCGTGTTTAACTTTCTTACGTGAACTGAGAAGTATGAGGCATCTCCACCTGTATAGGGCTTCGAATGTATAGGGCTTAGAATGATGGTTGTTGTATAGAAATTTTACCAACGATAGGTGGTCCTTATAGGATCCTTTCCACTCTAGAGTTCATGCATGTAACAAATTATAAAGTTCTTGAATAGCACTCTTGCTCTATCCATCGATATGTGGACGATATGCGGAACTCTTTTTTTTTAAGTCTGTCAGAAATGCTGGCATAAATTGGTGCCAGTAGTGAAATGTATACACCGAGTCTCTGTCATCATGTCAGACACTACCTTGTGTGGTATATCATGAAGCTTCATAACTTTATGTACATACAATCTTGCCAACCTAAATGTAGCATAGGTCATACTGATAGGTATGAAATGGGCTGATCAATCTATCGACAATGACCAAATAGCATCGCGACCATCTGGTGTCTTCGGCAATCCATAGAGATACTCTTTCATTTGGGAATGGAAGAGACTGTAATAACCATGGTGGTCTCCTATGCTAAGCCCTGACCATCTGACAAGTCATGCATCTGCTAACCTGATGTGGTGCATCGCACTTCATCCCGATCTGCCATAATGTTGGCATAGATTACGATACATTTTCGTACTGCCATGATGAAAAGACAGTTGTGAATTACGTGCCTCATCAAGAATCTCTAGGCAATTGCTCATCGTTGGACACAACGATGCAACCATCCTTTCGTCAAGTGGACTTAGTCACTACAAAAGTATTACCTTTGTCCTTGATGGAACACATGTATCTGTCTCAAATTCAAGGATCTATCATTTGTCCTTCTATGCAATCCCAAAACACTTACTTCACGAAGGCACGACAGTAAATACGGGCACACTCTGACGAGAATGCCAATTAGTCCAAGACGTGAGCATATCCCACATGGATAACTAGTTTGTCAGATATGCATGAGCTTTCCTGCTAAGCACATCTGCCACCATGTTCCTTTACCAGAATGGTAAGACATCGTCTCATATTTATCTCCTTCTGAACAAACACGTTCTTCAAATTCTTGCGGTCTATGAAAATCTTGAAATTCACCCTACAGAGATAGTGGCATCATATCTTTCAAAGCAAAACCAATTGTTGTCAATTCTAAGTCACGGACAGGGGTAATTCCGCTCATGCGACCTCAATTGACGTGATGCATAAACACTCACATGACTTGACTGCATCAGAACCGTTCCTAAACCTTTTCTTGCAGCATCTGTATATACGACATAATCCTGGGTGCCTGAAGGAAGCGCAAAGATAGGCGCAATCGTCAATCTTTCCTTCAATGTCCTGAAGGTTTGTTTACATGACTCATTTTAATGAAAGGATCTCTCTTATGTGTCAATCGTGTCAGGAAAGGAACGACTCGGGAAAACTACTGACGAATCGTCTGTAATAACCCGCTAGTCCAGGGAAGCTTCGAATTCGAGTGACTGTCTTGGAATATTCCCAAGACATAACTTCCTCAATATTCGCAAGGTCAACTGGCATACCTGCTCCAGAAATGACATGTCCAAGGAATGAGGTTTTGGATAACCATAACTCACACTTGTTCAGCTTAACATACTACTTCTGCTTTTGAATGTTGTCTTCCGAATATCCAACTCTTGAATCCTCAGCTAACGGTAGCCAGATCGGAGATCGATCTTTGAAAATACCAAAGATCCATGTAGCTGATTCAACGAGTCATCAAAGTGTGACAGAGGATAATGGTTCTTCACCGTTTCTTGTTCAGTTGTATGAAATCAATGCTTAATGTCATTGATCCATCCTTCTTTCTGATAAAAGAATGGGAGCACACCAAGGTGTAGTGCTCGACCTTCCGAAACTTAAGTCAAGTAACTCATGTAGCTGCACCTTTACCTTTCTCAACTCGGTTGGTGTCATGCTGTACGGAGTTATCGAGATTGGTTGTATATCTCGTAGTCATGTAATCTCGAACTCAAACTCTTTATCAGGTGGTAACCTGACAAATCATTAGCGAACACATTAGGGTAATTTGACACTATCGTAATGTCCTGAGCCATCGGCTCTCTACCAGACGTCTCTCGGACAATTGCTAGATATTAATCACATCCCTGATCAACAAGTCTTTGAGTTCTCAATACTGAGATACACTCCATTTTGGAGTCATGTAATGTACCTTTATAGGTAGACTCGGGTAAGTCTGGAATCTTGAAGACAACCATCTTCATGAAGCAATTATCTAGGCATAATGAGCTGATAGCTAATCTATGCCCATAATCAGGTCACGCTTGTCAAGTTGTAGTAGTAGATAGTTGATGATCATCTCATGACTATCAATCAATATTGATAACCTTCTGACTATCAGCCTTATAATAAACAACTGGTTACCCGACCTATGGATGTGACAGGGATGATCTATGGTATATGCAACTCTACTTACTGAAGTTAGAAACTCAAAGTTCGTCTATCGCTTCAGAATCAATTAAAGCATAGAAAGGCCGGTTCAGGACGCCATGGTTCTATGTAAGAACCGAAAACCTTAATTACAATAGTTGATGTTCGCGGACAATTCTATTATGCTTTTTCTCTTCTTGGGATGCAATATGGAAATTAGTTGCAATTGGTGACATCTGTGGTTATGGAATTTGAATGTCATATTTCCCTTTCAGACTCGCGACAAGTCAGAGGACTGTCGATATCCGAGAATTAATGCGATCGAAACTAGAATACTACAAATGTATGTAGCAGGGTACCACTGCTCTGATACCAAACTGTGAGGCCCGCTCTCGCGGATCTGGAATACCCGTTTACATATCACCCATAGTATTACGTTTGTTAAAGATCACATTAGAGTACTGAAAATTTTGGGAAAAAATTTTTTTCTTTACGAATGACATTTACAAATTAACTAATAAGCCACAGAACTACAGTATGTCACAATTATATTGCATAAATATCCATAGCAGTTAACATGTAGCAACAGAAATTGCATTATGTACATGCATCCCAATTATATCAGAAGAGAAATAAAAGCATATAATATCTTGAACAAACTATAGCATGCGTACCTGATAATTGTAACTGCAGAAGCTGATGTTCAATTCTCCCAATACAACGGTGCAGGAATTTTGCTTGCAATCCATGGAATAGGGAAAAAAGAACATCAACAAATGTTGAGTAAATATAATTAATTAAAATTAACAGGAATTTAGTGGCTCCAAAAGAAAGCAAGTAATTTGACCTTGACAATTAAAATTTAAAGCTACTTGCTATGAAACAGGCTTTCAAGTTGTTTGGTATGTAAAACCCCATTCTACTCATCCTACATTACTTACCCATAATAATCATTTTTATACAAATATTATATGATCCATATTTAAGTCATTGCCTTTCTATTAATTATAATATATGTTTAATGGATCTTGAGAATGTGGATGATGAGTCTCTGATATGATCATTATTTTTATTAAATGCTTATAATGATGTTTAAGGATCTTGTGGATTGATCATAGTAAGGGTATATGATGGATCTGGGGTTTCGATTCTTCCCTTGTTAATTTTCTCAAGCTTAGTGAATAGTCTAATAAGGATGATTTTCATGATATGGTCTTTTCTCTTTGCCAGGAATTATTGGCAGAAAAGTAACTAGTTCAACGGAAACCAACTCAACTGTAACCAAGCTTCTATGTAACCAATTCAACTATAATTCAACTTTAGCCAACTAAATTGTGACTCAATCCAATCTCAAATGTATCTTTTTCATATTCAACTGTAACTAATTCAGATGTAGCCATAGAGGATTCACATATATACATGGATGATTCGGATGTAGCATCGCCAAGTCTGCTGGCGAAAAACATAACTCAAGCGGTGAGGTAGCCAACAAAGGCTCTTCCGTCTCGCCCTCTAATTGGAAGGCGGTCCAATAGAGGGATAGGTCTACTCCAAAACTATGTCACTAAGACGGGTGAGAGAGACCTTCCGGAAAAGTTACTCTAAAAGAAAAACCGGCCCGACCGGTACGGGCTAACGATATCTCGGCTGGGAGGTTGAGAGAAATAGGGAGAAAGAGGGGAGGGGGTGTCATGTTATATATAAGGAAATGAGGCTTGGTATGATGACATGTGTAAACAAAAAAAAACAAATGGAAATGAGAGAAGGCCAAATGGAGGGAAGAAAAGCATGACGTGGGAAGGGCCAGATTGATGTCTGTTTATAAAAAAATCTATTATTATTATTTTACAAAAGCTCTATTATATCTAGAAAACGGAAGTTGACCGTATATGCACCTCGAGTGTCGGATTTTGGTGCGCAATAGCTCGTTTTGACCGTCTCTGAATGACGATCAAAATGAGTATAATATTCATATACTTCGGGTCGAAGATGAATCCCCGAAATTTCCAGGATACGGTCTTGACTCTTGACTGGTCATTGAATTTTACAATTTTAAAATATCAAACGACCTCCGATCGACGAACGGTCGATTTCGTTGGTCTTATTTTATCGAATCGGATTTTTGGGTGGTCTCGGTTTGTTTCGCGGTTTCCGAATTTGCGTTGCGGCTTTTTCGGGCACGCATTACTATGCGGTCGGTTTTTGATCGATTTCGCCCGAACGACTTTTAATTCGCGATCAATTGATCGATTTATGTTATGTAACACCGATTAGTAACTTTATTGAGTTATACGGACTCTAATCGGGTCGGGTTCGGGTTCGTGCAGATCTGGATGTTATATCCATGTTGAAATATTCGACTATTTTTTACGATGGTTGTCGACTACCTAACGCAACCCCCGCACGGGGGAATTTGAACCTTGGTCTTTTGAGTAGTAGGGTGACTGCACTACTACCAGACCATTTAAGTAGGCATATCTTACAATAACACCAAAAAATCGACAATGCATTTATCCATCAGATCTGACCGAAATCACGAGAACCGTCCATCTGCCTCCCTCCACTCCCTCATAGAACAATTCTCATCAACCACCAAAACAAACAAGATGAAGGAAACGATGTCGAAGTGCGCCATGGCCAGTCCAATCATCTGTTCAAAAACAGAAACCCTTATCACTCAAATCAGTCTCATGACCAAAGAAACACGAGGCAACACCTAACAGATGCCTCTCTATGTAACTCGTTCGAGCTAATTTATTCTTTAGAAGAATGCCAAACACAATCAAGTAGTGTGCATCCTTGCAAGATTTAAACATATTAGAAAAATAATCACAAACACAAGCAAGAAACAATCCCTCTCAATGTTTTTACGTGAACTTTAGAGGACATTAAAAATTGGCCATATCTAATAGCCTTAAATAAACCTTCAAAAAGTTTTTTTCTTGAAGTAAAATGGGTAATGCACTATAAAGATGCCCCAAAAACTTTATATTGACAAGTTTAAACTACGAGATTTATAAATACTAAAAATCTCCCATGATCTTGGCATGCTCCATAACATTTTCCACATTGAATCCCTCACCCGCAAAAAATGACTTTAATCATGTCCAACCACAAGGCCCACAAGACGATCAAGGCCCAAATACTTATTGACTCTGCATCAACCTAAAAGTGATCAATAGGATCTCAAAAAGTCAGCACACTCGGTCACCACCATATTCCAAACAGCCCGGAGGAGCTGCAAGTAAAAAATAGATAATATGCATCCTTAGTGATCCATGACATTTTTAACATAATCCATCTGCCCCAAGGCCCTTCGAACTCCAATCATCACACGATCTCAATGCAACGACAAAAGGGAACACCTTGGTCCACAACAGGATCTTCCACTTCCAAATTTGTCGGTACACCACAGACATAATCCTTCGATCAAATATTGTAGTAGCATGCATGGCCTTTTAAGACTTAGGAACAGAAAAGCAACTCCACCCATTTCAAGTGATCAGGTCAATAGTTGGCCATTCAACCGTGGATTGCCAGAAACTCTCCCATTCGCTGGTCCAACAATTCCGAGCCAAACTACATAGTCATCACAAGCCTAGCCAGTAGACATCCCACCTTCCACAGCCAGGGCAAAAAGTGAGAGAACTGGTCGCTAAGTGCACTTGGTGCTCATGGTAACTAGGTTGAACCGCTGCCCATCCTGAACCATGAATAATAATCATGAAGCTTCATATATCCATTAAAACCATATGGATCATTTCGAATCCGAACCACCATGTTTCATGCAAGTAATCCGGACGGATTTCCACGGGTACTCATGGATACACAAAATATATCTAGATAGGGCCTTGGCTATCCAAATTTATGGACACCTTTAACCTTACACGCTTTACTACCAAACCTCAACACATCCTCCCATAATCGACTCATCGATACATCACGATCTCCACTTGACACCTTGAGCCGCTCTTCAAATGCATCACACTCGAGTGATTATGCTAATTGCCAACATATCACATCCTCTGACGTGGCAAACTATTATATGGCCAACACCTCGAGTTCCGCCTTCAATATCGTGGCCTACCAAGTAGACGCACCAATGCCTCAAGCCCCTCCTCTAAATCTGCAAACTCCATTGCGGTTGTGCCAATGTCTAAAGTCCTTGCTTCAATGTAGCAAACTCTCGAAAAGTTGAGTTAACGCTGCAAGCCCCTCTTATTCTTTAACCCTCTCCGAAAGTTGGGCATTGCTTGTCTTTGAATTTATTGCCATCTCCATATCAGTGTAGCCTCCATCTTTATCCTTGATATATTTTAAGGGCTTACTCACCATGTATCAAACATCAAAGTCACCAGACTGTAAGGAGACCATCATCTCTGTCCTTCACTACGAGTAGTTGGTGTCATTGAAGTATGGGTGCTAGAATTGCATTCGCTCCTTGATCCGTCGTTGTAGGTTATTTCACCTAAGTCGGCAACAATGTGGATGAGCTTCGAGCTTTTATATTCAAATGGAAAATTTTAGAAATCGACATGTGTGAAAGCTTTATCAATAAACAGGATCAATCTCTTAAAGTCCACTTGAAGCATGCGGATCAACACAACAAATATACCAAATGTAATATAGCCCAATCACAGAGATAATCAACTAATACTAATAGACATGTGTGTTTTTACGACAAAACCCAAACAAGAAAATGTCGAGATGTTTATTTATCATTGTATTATATTTACATGTTATGTTTTCTTTCGGTATCACTTATGTAATTAACCCATGGCTCTTCTCCTATATAAGAGAGCCCTGGGATCTTTTTTATCTGATGAATGAATTTTATCCCAACATGGTATCAGAGCAACGGTCCAAGACCGGGGTTCTCGAACCAAAACCCGACCCTAGCCCCACCCCCCTCCGCGCGCCACCGCGTGCATGCCTCCGTGCGCCCCTCCGCGTCTCCACGCCCTTCCGCGCGTCTCCGTGCGGCCCGCGCCGCCTTCCAGCGCCGTCGTTGCCCACATCCAGCGCTGCCGCCCCCCTCCCAACGACGTCGCCCCTCGCCCCAGCAGCTGTTGCCGCCTCGCAGCAGTCCAGCGAGGCTCCGGCAACCCTCCTTTGTGGCGTTGAGGCATCCGTAGGCGTTGTTTCCTGATTCCTAAGGGCTCGGCGCACCCTCGGCGGCACCGCGGACCCCTGTTCACGTACGGCGAGGTCTGGACAAATCCGTGCGGAGTGAAATAGTCTGATTTCTCACTTCATTTACGGCCCTCGACCACAAACACAGCATTAGGGATGAGTGTATAAGTCTACAGATACACATCATTCCTCATTTGATGCTGTAGACAAGTACTTTGCCGAGATATTCCCCTCTTGTTCCGCATTTTGTCTTATTAAAGAATGTCAGAAGTCAAGGGTGACGTATTCTCCTCTTCCGGTGCCTTCAAAGGATCGGCACCTATCGTAAAGATGGACGGGACTAACTACGAGTTATGGTCCATGCAGTCCCGTACCCTGATGCAATGCCACAACAAGGAGCATATTCTGACTGATTCAGAGCCCGCGGACAAGACAAGGACCAACGTATCATGGAAGCAAGATGATGTATATGCTTGTATATGGCTCTCTGGGACACTTAGTACAGAGATTGCTAATGATATTGTCAACCAGCCAACTGCAAAGGCCATATGGGACATATTGGCCGTTACCTATGGACAAGCAAAAAATAAAGCAAGATACTCCAACTTCAGTTCGACATTTTCTTGACCAAGCAAAATGGTCGACCTCTACATGCACATTTTTCACATCTGAGAGGCATGTTTGAACGACTCCACAGCTTCATGCCTATCACTACCAGTGTCGAACAACAGCATGCGTATCGGAATGTCATCATCACTGGAGTTTTTCTGTACGATGCCGCTCGTACTCAACTTCTGACTGGTGAGACCATACCACCAATGGAGGAGGTATACAAGCGGCTGAGCAGGATTACTACCACACCTACATCCACGACACAGCCGACTTCCTCAACTATGGTTGCTTCTCAAGGATGAGGCAGTGCGTCCCAGTTCCGTGGTCGTGGACCTCGTGGTAGAGGTGGAGGCCGTCAGCGTAGTCCATGTTCTTATTGTCGTCGTCCTGGCCACTCAGAGGAGACATGCTTTCACAAGCACGGCTTTCCGGCATCTGCACGTGTTGCGGAGCAGACTGGCTCTTCACCTGCATCTACAACTGATGCACGTTTTGATGATCTTGTCTCAAGACTTCGAGAAATGGTGACCACTCATTTGACTCAGACTGCAGGACCATCAGATGCAGCGGCCACCGCCAGAGCACTACCCAGTTCATCAGGTAGTTCATATGTGCTTACCAGTACCAGTAGCAACAGTTCCGATGTGACAGATTGGATTATGGATTCTGGAGCATCTCATCACATGTGTGGAGATCGGACACAGTTTTCTTCATACAGGACTATTACTCCAGGACGTTATGTAATCATAGTCAATGGAGTTCGGTTATCCATTGTTGGTCAGGGGGTAGATTGTTTTAGCCCCTTCTATACGCCTACAGAATGTTTTACATGTTCCAGACTTTCAAATGAAGCTTTTGTCTATTGGTCAGATTACAAAAGATTTACACTGTCGTGCCATTTTTGACCCCTCTTCTCTTATGTTTCAAGGCATACTAACTGGCAGGATGATTACTCATGGCCGTGAGCAGAGAGGATTATACAAACTTGTTGTTCAGTCATGTGCTGGGGTTGCCTCTATTCCCTCTGGATCTGCTTCGCCTTTTCTGTGGCATCTTCGCTTTGGTCACCTTCCTCTTCAAAAGATGATACGTGTTCTCCCGCAAATATCTACTCGTACTACTCTGGAATGTGAAGCTTGTCAGCTGGGGAAACACCATCGCTCCTCCTTTCCGAGTCGTCCAAGTCGTAGTAGTAGTCGGTCCTTTGAGTTATTTCATTTTGACATTTGGGGTCCAAGTCGTGTTCATGATCATCAGGGGCATAGATTTTATATTGTTGTTGTAGATGATTATTTTAGACTTTCTTGGGTTTTTTTACTTAAACATAAGTCTAAAGCGGGATTAAAACTTTTCTTCTTGAGAGTAACAACATATAAGCCCGAGATTGACCCAAGATAGATCTGAATGGAGGCGAAGAATCCATGTAGCCGACCCTACTTAATTGTGGGAAAAGGCTTTGTTGTTGTTGTTGTTGAGAGTAACAACATATTTTCTGCTAAAGTCAAATATATTCGTACCGACAATGCTTTGGAATAATCTATTATTCATTTGGCAGAATTTCTCCAGTCTCTGGGTATTATTCATCAGACTTCATGCACTTATACATCACAGCAAAATGGGGTTGCAGAACGCAAACATCGTCACCTATTAGACATCACGAGGACCTTGTTGATTCATAGCAGTACACCTCATTCTTTCTGGGGGAATGCGGTCCTAACCGCATGTTACTTGGTAAATCGCATGTCATCCACTATTCTTTGAGAGAAGAGTCCCTTCTCGATTGCGTTTCCCGAGAAGGAACTCTTCACACTTACATCTCGTGTTTTTGGATCGGTAGCTTTTGTCCATGACTTTACTCCTGGCCGTGACAAGCTCTCACCTAGAGCTGTCAAATGTGTCTTTGTTGATTATTCCCGTACGCAAAAAGGGTATAGATGTTTTGATCCTGTTGGGAGAAAATACTATGTGAGTGCTGATGTTACATTTTTCGAATCTATTATGTATTTCTCTCCTACAGATGACAGGTTGTCTAATACTGGATCCCGAGAGGATGTTGTGGTTCCTCCACCTCCATCTGCTCCTTGTGATGTTCCACGACCTTCACCACCTACACCACCACCCCCACCACCACCTCCACCTCCTCTCAAAGAGTCTACATTCTTACCACATGTTTATACTCACAAGTCTTCTACTCGTTCCTCTGCTCATGCGTCTATCACATCATCTACCATGCCTCAGGTATGTCAAGAACATATTATTTCTACTGATGGCACTGGAGATTTTAATGATGAACAGGAAGAGTTAATTACATAGGACAGTGAGGCTGATGACCTGGAGATACCGATTGCTCTAAGGAATCATCATCGCAATTGTGCTACGTACCCAATGGTTGCCCATGTTTCCTTGGATCATCTGTCAGAGGACTACAAGAAGTTTATAGTGGAACTATCGGTTGTTACTATCCCGATGACGTATCAGGAGGCACTCCAGGACAGTATGTAGCGCCTCGATATGGAAGAAGAGATGGCGGCTCTACAATCACGTGGCACATGGAGCATTGTCGCACCCCCACCAGGAGCATCTATTGTGAGCTGCAAATGGATATTCACGGTCAAGCAACGGGTCGATGGCAGTGTCGACCGATTCAAAGCAAGGCTTGTGGCTGAGGGTTCACCCAAACCTATGGGGTGGATTATCAGGACACCTTCTCTCCAGTAGCAAGACATTCAACACTACGCATTCTGATATCTGTTGCCGTTTCCTGGGACTGGCCTCTATATCAACTTGATGTCAAGAATGCCTTTCTCTATGGGGATCTCCAGGAGGAAGTATATATGCAACAACCACCAGGATTTGCTACTGAGGGGGAGTCTCATAAGGTGTGCCGACTTCACAAGGCGATTTATGGCCTGAAGCAGAGTCCGAGAGCTTGGTATCAAAAGCTATCGGAGTTGATAGAGAAAAAGGAGTTTGTGCGGTCTATTGCGGACCACTCACTGTTTGTACGGAGGACACCTAGAGGCACCGTGGCTATTCTTGTTTATGTGGATGATATTGTCATTACAAGAGATGATGAGCAGGGTATTCTTACTATCAAGGAGTTCCTTGATCAGCAGTTTGTGACTAAGGACCTTGGCAATCTTCGCTACTTCTTGGATTAGAGTTCGCCAGGAATCAACGTGGACTCGTGATGAATCAAAGGAAATTTGTTATGGACCTTCTATCTGAGACAGGCATGACAGGGTGCAAACCTGCTTCTACTCCTATGGATGCAAGCATGAGATTGTATGATGAGGACACCGAAGAAATTGACAGGAGGAGATATAGAGAGCTTGTTGGGAAGTTCCTATACGCCACCATTACCAGGCCGGATATTGCTTTTGCAGTTAGCAAAGTCAGTCAGTTCATGGAGCAACCCAGGAAGGTATATATGGATGTTGTACATATGATCTTGAGGTATTTGAAGACTTCACCTGGCTCTGGCCTTATGTTCAGTAGGGATGCATCACTTGAGGTGACAGGATGTGCAGATGCAGATTATGCTGGTTGCCCAAGGACAGAAAGTCGACTTCTGGTTTTGCTATCTTTGTAGGCAACTCGCCTGTTTCATGGAAAAGCAAGAAGCAAACTGTGGTGGCCAGATCTAGTGTTGAGTCTGAATACAGGACGATGGCACAAGGAAGTACAGAAATGATGTGGGTCAGATCAGTATTAACCGACCTTACTGTTGAGGTCTCTCTTCCTATGAAGCTTTTATGTGATAATCAAGCAGCTTTATTTATTGCCAATAACCCTGCTTTTCATGAGCGGACAAAGTATATCGACGTGGATTCTCACTACACTAGAGACATGATCCAAAAAGGACTTATATCCACCTCTCATGTTTCCACAGGAGATTAGACTGTAGATATCTTCACGAAAGCTCTGGCCAGAGGTCCTTTTCAGAGATGTTGTTCCAAGCTGAGCATGATTGATATTTATGCTCTAGCTTGAGGGGGAGTGTTGAGATGTTTATTTATCACCGTATTATATTTACATGTTATGTTTTCTTTCGGTATCACTTATGTAATTAACCCATGGCTCTTCTCCTATATAAGAGAGCCTTGGGATCTCTTTTATCTAATGAATGAAGATTATCCCGACAGAAAAATATCTCAATCATAATTGTTGAGAGTTATCTTGTATTTTTTCCTGTTTTTTATGTATTTCTTATGTAATGTGCCCTCTAAGGTTTCTCCTCTATATAAGAGAGGCCTATGGCCCTTAGAATAATTAAATCATTCATTTCCTTCCACATGGTATGAGAACGACAGTCCTATATCAAAGCCATGAGCCCATGTCCCCTACCGTCCAACCTATGTGCGCCACCCTTCCCCATCATCGCACTCTCTCAGCGCCGATGCGACCCCCCCCCCCCCCGCTGCCAGGGTTTGAAAAAACGCGCCTCGAGGTGTTGAGGTAGTCGAAGCGAAACAGGGCGGAGGAAAAATGCCTCGAGGTGACTGCCTCAGACCCCCTGGCTGAGGCATGCGCCTTGGATGCAAGGTTCAGAAAGTCGGTATGCGGTATTCGTTCGGTCAAGCGGTCAGAAGCGAGTAAGCGGATAGGCGGAAGTATATGCGGAAGTATATGCGGATTATGCGGTTTTGCATTATTTAAACTAAAAAAAATAAAATATAATGATAAATTGAAATATTATAGATTTATGTTGTAAAAAATATGACAAAGAAGAAATCTAACTTGATGCTATTTCGGTTTGTATTTAACTAGCTGTTTTGGTAGCTAAAAAATTGTACGGAACTGGCTATTTTTTTTGCTAAAGTACGCAACATTTCTCTATTACACAAGATCCGGTAGGGATTCAATACAATACAACCAAGAACAAATATTTATGAAGTATTGGACATCCCTTGTATTGCAAGGACACATTAACAGACTTTGCATTTATTTGTAACTTCTAAGCTCTTCTGGAAGCAAAGTGGAGATTACCATTATTCTAAATTCTAAATGACGATACCACAAAAATTAGGCTCAATATCCATCTTTCTTTCATAGGATCTGTACATACAATAGTGTACTGGCAACACAATCAAATAACAATACACCTACAAGGTATTATGGCATAAGAAATAAATACTAGTACACAAAACATGTATCAGTATGTCCAATATCTACATTTATAATTAGGGTCAAAACATGTACCAGGGAGTAGACGGAAGATGCTACAGAGCACTGCAGAGGCAACACAAGGAGGCGGCATGGAGAGCATGAGAGAAGACTCGTTGCTCGACTCCACTGCACATAACATGGCAATGAAGAGGAACTGGGGCAGGAGGGTTTCGATGGGAGTTGGGACTGGAGTGTTTCAATGGGAGGCGGGGTCTGGGATCGAAACTAGGGCTAAGTATATATGGATCCTTAATCGGACCTTGAACCCGCCTAGCCCGCATACACGGCCGCATATGCGGTTTATGCGGACCACTTAAGCGTTCGGACCGCATAATGCCGCATATATAATATGCGCTTCGGAACCCATGGCGCCTACGCATATGCGGCCGCATATGCGGCCGCATGAACGGCATTTCTGAACATTGCTTGGATGGATGAGGCGGTCGAGGCGAGGCGAGGTGCAAGGTGGGGCGTTGGGGATTTTTCAAGCATTTTTTTATAGAAAAAATTAGTCTTATTGGTATTTTTAGATATTTATAAAGACCTATTTGTTGAGTATATATTTATGCAAGATGAGTGCTTAAATTTGACTCTTTCATATGTATATTTACCATTAATATTTCCAATTATTTCAGTGAACTCTTACTATTACACCCTTAAACATATAAGAAATGGTGTGTGAATTCGAATACCCATATAGGAAAAAATTTGGGACAAGGGTGGGTCCACCTGGCCACCCCTAGCAGCCCCGGGCCCGCTAACCGGACAGCGAGATCCCCATACTGGTAGGGTATGGTGGCACAGGGGGACATCAGACCGTTCTTCATCTGGGTTCAGTAGAACATATGTTAGGATTCAGATCATATGATTCATATCAACAACTTGGATATCTATAATGACAACTATAGCTAATCCAGTATGCGGATGACACAATTGCTTTCATCGAGGGAGGCATGGAGGAGGTCAGAGGGATGGCGGTGACTTTGAAGATTTTTAGCGAGCTCTCGGGGCTCCGCATTAACCAATCCAAGTCCAAAGTGATTACTTTCGGGTGGAATGAGAGGTCGGCAGCGGCGTGTGGAGAGTTGTTGGGAAGTTCTCCATCCTCTCTTCCGATCGATTATCTGGGCTTGCCGCTGGGGGCGAGGAGGCCAAGATTGAATGATTGGAACAAGGTGATGGCCAAGGCGGAAAGAAGGCTTGCTGGGTGGAGTGTGGCGATGCTCTCTCGGGGAGGCCGACTCGTGCTTATTAGGTCGGTCCTTGCCTCTATCCCCGTTTACTTTCTGTTGAATTGGGCTATCCCGGTGGGGATTAGGAGGCGTCTTGAGGGCCTTATGCGGAGCTTTCTGTGGGGAAGAAGGGGTCCCTCGTCGCGGGGCATACATCTGGTGGCCTGGAAGGAGGTGGCGAAAAGAAAGTGCGACGGTGGTCTTGGCATACGAAGGCTGGATTGGACTAATGACGCGTTGATGCTAAAGTGGGTCAACAGACTTTGGGGTAACGCAACGGTTTCTTTCCATCTATGTTGCGGGAGGTTTTATCGATCGGGGTGGACATGATGCGCGACGTCGACTCTCCGCGTTCTGGAACCCCATTCTGGCGGGGGATCGCTTCGGCGGTTAGGCGTTTTTCTCATCTCTTCAAGCCCGCGCTGGGGGATGGCAATTCCATTCTTTTCTGGCGCGACGCTTGGGCGGGGGAGACCTCTCTCGGTAACTCTTTCCCTCGTCTTTGCGCGCTGGCTTCTGACTCTCGTGTGACGGTGGCGTCCTCTTGGAGCGGGGGCGAGTGGTCCCCTACTTTTGCTAGCAACCTATCCGACGAGCGGTTTGATGAGTTCTTAAGCCTCCTGCAACAGCTTAGGGCTGCGCCAAAGCCCTCGACTAACAGGGATCACTGGATTTGGCGCGACGGCATCTTCTCTACGAGGCAGGCGTTCAGGGCCATCTCGCAACAGTAGAACTCTCAGTTGAACCCCCTGTGCAAGGATCTTGGGTGGCTATGGCGCATGAAGCTACCTGAGAGGGTGATTTTCTTTCTGTGGCTTTTGAGACGAGGGAGGGTCTTGACCAGGGATAGATGTGCAAGGTTTGTTTCGGGGATTGACTCCTTGGACTGTGTGCTGTGTGGTGGCAGCGTGGAGACATTGGAGCACCTATTTTTTCTCTGCCCGAGCTCTGCCGCAATTTGGGGGGACGTCAATGTTACTTGGGTAAACGCATCTTCAGCTAGCTCGTTTTGGGATTCTATGCGCTCAAGTGTTGATCGACCAAGGAGGGAGCTGCTACGCCCCTTCGCGTGCATTTGGGCGATGTGGCTTGCTAGGAACGCGAAGATTTTCAGGGGTCAAAGGTTTTACAAGGAGAATATTTTAGCACACGTTTCTTTGCTTGTGAACGAATGGATGCTCCTGTAATGCATTTGGCGTGTGTTTTCCCTTTTTATGGGGCCCTCAGGCGGGATCCACTCGATCCTTAGTGTTTGTAAAACTTTCCCTCCTCCTTGTCTTCTTCATCGTTTTTAAATAAGATTTGGGGCGAACACCATGGCGTGTATCCCCCGAAGTGCTTTGGTTTCAAAAAAAAACTATAGCTAATCCTCTTTTGATATATATTTTAGTGATAGTTATGGCCAAAGATTTCCATTTAACTAGGTAGGAATTTAATAGAAAGGTTTATGGCATTGATATATCCTTTTTTCATGTTCTTATCTTCCTAATGTCATCATATATTACATTGTTATATATTATATGTTTGTCATATTCGATTATTTTACCAACAAATATATTTATTATACATTTTGTAATTATTTTCCTATATAAACTGAGGCTTACGCCTCGCCTCGCTTCCAAGGAAATGCCTCGTTCCGCCTTTCGTTGTTTCAAACCTTGCCCGCTGTAAGTGACTTCAACAATGTTGTCAACTGCCCCACCTGCCACATCTTGCGGCCCTAACAGCATCGAACAGCGCATAGCCCCATCTTGTGACCACTGCTAGTTGTGCCCAGCGGCACATAATCGCATCCTATTGGCCCCTCCCCGCCCCTAAGGCCACCAACACCGCTCCTCTTGTCGCTCATGCGGCAACGTGCCTCCCTACATGTGCCAAGCGCATGCGGTTTTCAAGCGCTCTGATTTTGGGTCTTTAAGGGTAATCTCGAACCTTTAAACACATCTGATAGCCCTAGCGTGCCTTCGAAGTTGATAGAAACGGTTGTGCTTTAAATCTACACACACAGCCAATTCCATATATAATTATGTAGATGATTACCGATCGATCTACAACCACTCGTGTCCCCCCTGAACTCTTTTATTCATCACGTCAGAGAGCAAGGTTGATCTATCCTCCTCTGGGCCTTCGAAAGCCAGACATCCATCGTCAAGATGGATAGAACCAATTATAGATTATGGCCCATGCAGTTCATCAGCATTATGGAGTGCAACAACATGAAATACATTCTGGCACAGCCTGAGCCGACCGACAAGAGTAGAGTGAATGCTTCTTGGAAGCAATATGACGTGTATACACATCTGGCATCCTTACCATAGAGATAGCCATCGACATTTTGCATTAGTCCACTATCAAGACAATGTGGGACGTCCTCGCTGCCATGTATTCTCAAGCAGTGAATTAGACGAATATCTTGCAGTTTCATCATGACTTTTTCACCGTCAAGTAGGAATATCACCCGCTTCATGCTTTCTACTCCTGACTCAGGGGCATGTTTGAGAAGCCTCGTAGCTTCATGCCTCTAAACGCTTCCATAGAGCAATAGACAACGTGCAGGAAAGCCACAGTGGTCGGTGTATTTTTTACAGTGCTTAAGTCATAGTATGATGTTGTACGTACCCAGCTTCTCACAGGCATGTTTATACCTCCTGTTGAGGAGGCCTACAATCAACTGAGTAGGACACAATGCCCCATACAGCCACTACTAAGACCTCTTTTGCGATGACTGCGTCTCACGATAGAGGACGTTCAACACAGTTCAGAGGATGCAATGTCCATGGGAGATGAGGTGGATACCAATGCCAACAGTCAAGGTTCAGGAAAGCGGTATGCGTATGCGTTTGGACAGATCACTGAATAGCGATTAAGCAGTATGCGGGGGCATATGCGGGGTATATGCGGTTCTACGCAGTTTTCTATGTTTTATTTAAAAATAAATAAATATCTACAAAAGTAACTACCGTTAAACTAAATTTACAAATGTGGTATGGTCCAATAGAAGATCTAAGAAAAATGACTTTCATTTAGAGCTCAAAATAGTACAACTAAATATTAAAATCATTAAAGGTAGTATTACATGATCTGATTTAGTATATTGAATTAAAATAATACAATTAAAATTCAAAATCAAAGAAAAATTAAATAAAACAAACTCAATACAAAAAAATAAATAAAAAGATTGAAATTCAGAATTAATTTAAAATATAAAATAAAAGTAATCAAAATAGTAAGCTATACAGTACAAATTGAAATTCAAACCTATTCGGATCAAACTAAACACATCAAGAAACTAAAATTGAAAGCAATTGAAATTGAGACCTCAGTAATAAATAAAAATAAATAGACCTCAAACCTCATTAATAAAAAAATCGTCGCAGCATGGACCGCTTTCATGAACACTGCCAACAGTGCACATACTACCCCCGTTTTGGCTACTCCAAGGGGACTTGCTACTAAAAGCATGGTCAGCACGTGTCCGTGTTGTCGAGCAGTTGGTGTTTATTGTCACTTCTGTTGATCAAAGATGACCTTATCTCAAGTCTGAGGGAGATCATGTACTAGTGCTCCTTCAAGCCCTTCAGACATTGTAGCCCCTGCCTCAACCAGTACCTCAGGCTCAGGTATAGCTTATGCACTTACTAGTTGCCACAGAGCATACATTTCAAAGTGGACTATGGGCACTGGAGCATCCCATCATCTTTGTGGAGAAAAAGCGCAATTCATTTCTTACAGATCATTACATCTAAGCAAATATCTAGTCATTGCATATGAAACGCGTTCCCCTATTACAAAACAGAGGGAGACTCGGTTGGCACCGTTTATGCATCTATTGTACTCCCTGCTCATGTGGCCCAGACTTTGCCTCATTACTACATTCACTAGTTGACTATTGTACCCCATGCCTTCTCATCTAGGGATGCAACCGGATGCGGATATATCTGTATCCGTCCGCTACTGTATCCGCTTTTAAGCGGATACAGATATACATTTTCGGATTTTAGCGGATACGGATATAGATACTATTTTTTTTTGCAGATACCGATTCGGATACGGATACCATTATAGATTTTTTTCCGAATACGGATACAGATACGGATGTATATATTTTTCGCGGATACGGATACGGATATCTGTATTATCGAGTCACTTATGACATGTACATCTATGTGCTAATATAGATCTCCTGGTGGGCTTATATGTAAAATTTTATTTTGAGTTTGTAGAATTTGATTTTTGAACTATTGCGGAACTACTTTAAATCATCTTTTTTCTTTTATGGAACTTTGTTATTAGATTATATACAACAACAAAGCCTTTTCCCACAATTAAGTAGGGTCGGCTACATGGATTCTTCGCCTCCATTCAAATCTATCTTGGGTCAATCCCGGTCTTATATCCACAAAACAAAGATCCCTTCGTACGGTCTCTTTCCAACACTTCGTGGGCCGTCCCCGCCCTCTCTTAGCCGACTCAACATCCCAATGCTCGCATCTCCTAACCGGTGCATCAGCTTTGAAAAAACTTTAGCTTATAGTTGTCTATTTATATTTTGGGTCAACAAGATATGCATTATTTCAGCTTCACAAATGTTTTGCATGCCTCAATGTAGCGTTGACACGAAATTGTACCTCATCGTGAAATGTCAAAAAAAAAGTAATAAACTTTTATAATTTATCATAATGTCATTTCACGAAATATACCATATCACCTTTATCTTATTAGTTGATTATAATATTACAGTATTACCTATATTTTTGAAACATTTCAAATGAAGGAAGATAGAGGTATGTCATCGTATAATTTTATTATATGCTATTCAATTTATTTCATTCAATATTTTCATTTATTTTCTTATTTATTATATAACATTGTAAGTTTATTGAATTTAGGATTAGTCATCCATTAATTACAAATTCGTAAAGACATCATTTCTAATTAAAAGTATAAGTATGAGGAGGCACTTAATATTTATAGGATAATTCGTATCCGTTTCTTAAATATCCGTATCCGAATCATGATTATCCGATTCCGAATCCATATCCGTATTTAAGGATACGGTATTCAATTTTCGATATCCGTATGATATCAGTTTCCGTATCCGTATCCATATTTTGAAACGGATAAGGATATGGTAATACCTATATCCGTATACGTATCCGTCCGTTTGCATCCCTATTCTCATCTCATTCATTGAGCACGCCCTAGGTAAAGTCTGAGCATTTAATTTCTACTGATTGCACTGTTAATTCGTCTGTACAACAAGAGCCTTTACATGTTGAGTACGTACCAACTCATGAGAGTATTGTATAGGAAACATATTGTCTAAAGGATATTGATCAGCTCATTTCCATCAAAAGAGGAGGCATACTTGTGTCACATATCCTTTTATAGCTTATGTTTCACTTAGGCTTCTTTCGATTGAATTCATGAAGTTTGTATTGGGACTGTCAACTGTTGTTATCCCACGCACATATCATGAGGTTATGTGAGACAGTTAGTGGCATCTAACTATGGAGAAGCTAACGGTTGCGCTCAAGTCCCATGGCACATGGAGCTTAGTTACTGCCCTAGCAGGGATGTTTGTTATTGGTTGGTTGCATATAGGTCTCTACAATGAAGCAGCGAGCAGATGGCGGTGTTGATCACTACAAGGATAGGTTTGTGGTACATGAGTTCACCAAGGCATTTGGGATGGACTATCAGGATATATTTCCCCATGTGACCGTCATTCTACCATTCGGATCCTCCTCTCTATTGTTGAGATATGGGACTGGTCACTTTTCCAACTTGATGTCAATAATGCTTTCTTGTATGGTGACCTGTACAAAGAAGTCGATATGCATGATGCATCATCCACCTATGTTTGCTGCTAAGGGGGAGTGTCGGATGATATGCTGACTTCATAAGGCTGCTTATGACTCTAAGCAGAGTCCTAGATCGTGGTTTCAAAAACTCTGGCACTTGATAGAGCAGCATAGTTTCACGAGATCGACGGCAGATCACTCGCACTTTGCACACAGGACACCAGAACATGTTTTCATTCTGATTTATGTTAATGGCATCATTATTGCAAAAGATGACTTACCGGGCATCAACGAGGCTAAGGAGTTCCTTGCACAATAGTTTGTCACCAAGAACCTTGATGAACTACAATACTTCCTTTGACTTGAGTTTGCTAGGAACTAGAGAGGTCTGGTGATGACACAGAGGAAGTACATTATAGATTTTCTTTTAGAGACATGGATGGCAAACTGTAGACATGCGACTACTCTCACGGATCCTAGCATGGATCTCTATGATGATGACACAAATGCATTGGGCAAGAGGAGATACAGTAAGTTTGTTAGGAAGCTACTATGTGTGACTATTACCAAGCTAGACATCTCCTTCGCAGTGAGCAAAGTCGTCCAGTTTGTGGAGTAGCCACGACAGGCTCACATGGATGCAGTTTACATGATCCTAAGATATCTGAAGTCTTCTCTAGATACAGGGTTGCTATTTAGCATGGGGACATCTCTTGCCATCACGACCTCTACAGATACTGACTATGCAACATGCCCTAAAGACACGAATTCTACCTCTGGTTTTGTCCTCATAAGGAGTTCTTTGTTCTCATGGAAATGTATAAGAAGCATATTGTGGTTGCTAGATCTAGTGTTGAATTCGAATGTAGAACTATGGCACGAGAGAGCATTGAGATGTTGTGGGGAGGGTTGAGCATTGGGCCAAGCAAGCCCGACCCGGCCCGCAACCCGACCCTATATGTCCGACCCGAACTCGAACCCGTTTAATTTTGAGTTGAGCTTGAGCCCAAAAATAAAACCCGAGTCTAAAATGGGTTGGGTCCAGGCTGAGTAAAGCCCGGCCTGATAACCCAGCCCACAACCAGATCCCGTAAAGCCTGACATGCGACCGGCCCTGGTCCCACCCGCCACCACATCCTGATCCACCACCCCAAGTACCCAACCCGACCCGACCACCCTCGTTGTCCACCCGACCCGACCACCCCAACCCAACTCTCCCCATCCCAGCCCCCAGCCCCCCCCCAAACCCTAACCATACGATCTCCTCCCTTCCCACTTCTCAGTTCCCAGCTACCGCCCCCACCCCGTGACCCGCCCCTTGCCAGTCGCTGCCCCCACCCCTCCACGTAGCCCCGCCCCTTCCCAGTCGTCGCCCCACCTCGTGACCCTGCCCCTTCCCAGTTGTTGCCCACCCCGCGACCCCGTCCCTTCCCAGCCGACCCCTCCCCGCGGCCCCACCCCTTCCTAGTCGCGGCCACGCCCCTTCCCAGTGGTCGCCCCACCTTGCGGCCCCGCCCTTCCCAGCCGCCACTACTCCCTGCAACCCCGACCCTTACAATTGCAAGTTGCACCTCCATCGACGTCGCACCAACTTCTCCGACCCAGTAACAGTGATCCGAAAACTCCGCAAAGGTGATATCAATTACGAAATGAAAGAAAGAATTTATTCATATTAATACTTATTATTTTTTTAATGATGTATGCACTATGTTGTCATATGAGATATTGGTTGTTAAATAGGTAATTTTATTCTGATTTTTAGATGTCAAATGCTCTAGTAGAGGAAGAAGCAACCCCTATATTTGAAGAAGATGTTAACACTGAGAATGCTTTAGATGTTGGTGAGAAAGATCCTAATACAAGGAAAAGACAAACTCGATCATGGGCATGGTCTCATCTCACTAAATTAGGACTTCAAAATGGAATTGAAATGTCCAAGTGTAATTATTGTGGGAAGCCATTAACATGTGAAGTTAAAAATGGAACGAAACATCTTCAACAGCATCTAAAAGATGTTTGTACTCATTTTAGGAGACACCCAAAATCTCAGGCCATGTTTGGGTAGAGGGTTAACCCTCCCTTTGGGGGGTCGAAATCCGGGCATATCGATATATATAGGTGTTTCGAAAGACCCTCCCTGTCGAAACCGAAATTTCGGCGAAATTTCGCCGAAATTTCGCGAAATTTAAGACACTTACTGCTACAAGGGTACCTCTTATGTGAGGCTTTCATCAGCATCTACGTCAGAAGAAGGGATAGTTGATGCTAGCAAGAAAAAGGAAGACATGGAGAGTAAGTTTAGAAAGAAAAAAAGAGAAACGGGAACATCACAAACTAGAAAATTGAATATCGAACTGTACTTGGAGGATGACTCTGCAGACAATGATGAATATGAGAATTTCAATATTTTGAAATGGAGGGATGTCAATTCCTGTAAGTATCGTGTGCTATCATGCATGACTCGTGACATTCTACCGATTCCTGTCTCGATTGTTGCATCAGAAAGTGCATTTAGCACTGGTGGTAGAATAATTGATGCATATCGTAGCAACTTATCAGCCGCAACAGCTGAAGCATTGGTGTGTTGCCAATATTGGAGGCATGATGAAAGGCATGTTGATGCTAATGAGGACGAGGATGAAGATGTTGAGGAGGAGGAGGGGGAGGATGGCATGTTACTTGGTTAGTAGAGTTATTTATTCATCACTAATTAGTTATATTTGTGATTTAAGTATATCTTTTTGCTAATTACTTCTTTTTGTTATTATAGATTCATCAACGATTTCGATTTCAATATGATGGAATATTTGGAGAGAAAATGGGAGAGCTGAGAGTGCATTTCCTTGTAAGTGTAATATCAAAGTGATGGCTTATTGTTATATCTTTCATTTTACTTGCTTCTAAATCATTTTTATTGTTTTGATAGGTTATTAGCATGTGGAAGCATGACATCCATTCAAGTTTTAGGTAAACTTTGGTTGGACCAATGGTTATATTCTTTAATATCCTTTTTTAAAACTATCACTAGACTTTCTACTTTTGTAATAACTAGAAACTTTTTGTTGATTTTATTTGAATATTTCGTTTGTCTGAACTTGTTTGATTTATGATTGCCCATGATTTATCTTGCACCTTTGCAGGTATAGGTTAATGTTTATATTGCATTTATAGGTTTATGTTCATCGCTTCAACAGTCTGTGGATCAAAAATTATCAGTCAATGGAGCAAAATCAATTCCTTAGCTGAAATACAAGATAATGTAGAAGAAACTTTTCTCATTATGGAAATATGGATGCATGCGGAGGTGGAACCAAAAATTACATGGAGGGGCAAACAGAGAATTTAGATGTATATAAGTATGATGGCAGTAGCCTTAACACTTTCAATTTTTAAGTTGAGACGAATCATTTTACATATATTCATTTATTTTTAAATTTGTTGTTCATATACATGGTAATTAACTTTGCTTTTCTGTCGAACTTCAGTACCAACTAATAATTTCATAACTTAAGTTTACCGTCTCTTTTTGTATCTCGTAAATATTATCTTATATTAATTGGTTTTTTTATCTTATGATCAAACAATACAAATAACTATACTTCTAATATGATAAATCTATTTTTGACATTCAACAAAAAAATACAATAAAATAGATATGGAAGGATAACATAGTGTTTATATAAAATTGCATCATTCAAATTTTAAAATCATCATCATCGATATAGTAAGAAATAACATGTTTAATATATTTAAAATAGATATAAAGACGTAATAATAGTTTTCATTGCCAAGGTTGCAAAAGTCGGTAGTCGGTACTCGGTCGGTCAGGTCACTGACTAAGGATTAATTGGCAGTCGGGCGATTATTCGGATTTAGTCGGCTTTAATCGGATTTGATTTTTTAAATATATAAATTATTTTTATACAAATATTATTATATATTTGCATAGATTTATATTTTTTTTACTATCATAATGAATCAAAAGAAGAAATTGAATTTGAAAAACACATTAAGCGTATTAGAATAAGTTTGCTTTTAAAAAGTTAAAAAAAATAGTATCTCCTAGCAAAAAATGGTTGACTAGTGGACTTAGTCAGAATTAGTCGGTACTCGGTCGGCCACCCCACTGACTAGACTAGTCGGGCTAATCGGGTGACTTTTACAACGTTGTTCATTGCTTTAAAGATGTCAACAATAACATGTTGATGGTTATGTGGTAAAAGAATAATAGGATTCAGATGAAAATGAAATGTGGATAAAATAAACAAAGCTCACTGCCACATTTTTGGTGTATGATAATTTTAAATCAAATCATAACAAGTCTAACAATAGGATATATAGAGGCCAATTTTGTTGTTGTGGCTATTCATAACCTTTTATGCATCTGTGTTTTGAATGGTATCTTGCTAATAATTAGTTAATGATATTTATGGTAAGGGGCAAATCAAAAGGAGTCAATCAATATAAGTTTTTAATACTAATGTACACTTCTAATAACAAAAAAGGGGCCATGGCCCCCTCACAAGAGAGTGTAGTTCTGCCCTTGCATGCATGCATGTCAACGACACCTTTCACTGGAGCATCGCTCCTTGTCGTTGCAGGAGTGGGTCGTATGAAAGTTGGCAGACATTATATGGTGAATGGATCCGTTGGTTAACTTTAGTTGACATCGCTATTCAAAATAAGTGCCATTGACAAAACTAGTCGATTGGAAAATACTTAAGTTGGCTAGTCAAAATAGCCAGTAGGTTAGTAGGTTGACCAAAGTTTGCCATTGATCAATTGACCATTAAATTGACCATTCAACGTAATCGATTGATCAAAATCATCAATCACAACAACAAAGCCTTCTCCCACAATTAAGTAGAGTCGGCTACATAGATTTTTTACCTCCATTCAAATTTATGTAGATTTTCTACCTCCATTCAAATCTGTGTTAGATCGAAATCATCAATCACTGGAGCAAAATCAGATCCTTAACTTCCTACAAATCTAAAATACAAGCTAATACAGCGGAAACTTTCTCCATTATTAAAATATGCATGCGTGAATATCAATAACACCTTCCTCTGCTACATCCGCAAACGGCTTCGCATCTTGATGGTGCCACGCCTTACATAATTTGCGCTCCGTGTATTAGTGTATATCACCTTCGGAATGGAAGCACGACACCTTGTCATTGCAGGGTGGGTCATATGGCTGACACCCCGTCCCACACATCGTTAGACGACACCCCCCCCAGACTTGTTGTGCCTTTTGTAATGCATAAACAATCACCCATGTTCGCCTCTTACACCTATAGCTAGTGGTGGTTGTCGGATTTGAGCTCTCCCTCTCTGTCGCTCCTACTTTGTGACCCATTCTTTCTCTCCATCTCCCATTATTGTCATATGTAGATTTTAGTTAGTCATATCATATAGAAATTGCAATTACAATCCTCTTTCCCTCGCATAGGCATTCATAAAGGAGATGAGGATGATTTGCATGAAAAATATCGAGGATACAATGGCTGTAGTTTACAGGCTTAGACTCAACTTGTTTTTGAGATGCCACTTCACTGAAATCGATCAGAATGAAGATACATGGTTATATTGTATTATAATTTTGAGAAGTGAGATTGAAGTTATATAATTACTTCCTTAGCCGCATGCAACACGGGCATATTTGTCTCTTTGTTTGTCAATTTCCACACTGGAAAACAAAAGGATACTCAAATTTCATTAATACGACCGCCATAAATTATCTTTTACAAATGTTTCAGATGTGGGTTTTGTGTCTATTTTTCACCTTTCGGGGAGCAAAAAAGCCTTCTCCGGTGTCATGTATAACAGTTCGAAATAACCTCTTTCAGCCTCAGAATAAACACTTTGATTGGTCTGACTACTGCCGAAATATTCAGCTTTAATTCCCCTCTGTTTCAAGCCCATGACCTGTACCATTACACAATATTCATTGTAGAAATTAGAAGAAAAGAAACTTAAATGAAATACTCTCGCACGCAATGTACCTGATCCTGTATTAATGATATAAGAGGACTTATCACAACGGCGGTCCTACCAGTGATCAACGGGGGAATCTGGTAGCTGCAATTGAAAACGAGACGAATAATAAGTTCTGGCACGCGATGCGTTTTTTAAACAGCCTCGTGACTAATTCAATCAATCATCTATTCTAATACATTCATTGCGCCAATAGGTCTTCCCATCAAGGATCAAAATTTGCATGAAAAGCTAATCTCTGGCCCGTAGAGGCGACCATCAAGGATCAGCAACAAAAATCGGCAACACAGTGCAGGATGATACCATATGGATTTGCCGCTACCCGTGGCCATGACGACGAGGGTGTCCCTTCCGGCCATGACTTGCTGGATAATCTCCTTTTGGTAAGGTCGGAAATCGGAGAATCCAAAGTACGTCTGCGATCGAAGAAGGAGAAAACACCTCATTACCGATCAAAGACAGTGAGGATCGAGAAAATGGAGACGATGATGGGGGCGATCGTACCTTGAGAGCGGACTCCATGTTCTAGGGTTTAAGGGGAGACGGAGAGGTTTGCAGTGAGGCTTGGGAAGAGGACAAGGGCGGAAGAGGTTTCCCGCCTAACGGACGTCGTTGGCTAAACCCCGAGAGGGGGAAACTATAATAAATGCCCCTGGTACCGGAGATAATCTATCTATCTATTACAGTGCCATCCATTCTTCATGGCGTATCCAATGTCCATTATCTCGAGATGCATGTTATCTCGAGATTCTAGAAGAGATTAAATAATGTATCAGGTATAAATTTAAAATTTAGTATATCTTTTCGCCGGCACATTGATGGGAGGTGAGAAAGAACTATTCTAACTTTAAAGCACCATTATTGAGAATGTATGAAATTCAAATAAGTTTATGGATATAGTCATGTAATCTTGCTTCTTATTATCAAGAAGTTCTCCGATTTCGTATCTTCATTAAAGAATACTAAGCTATTATTGCTTATGAGCATTTTTTACACTCATGTGGTTTTCCTTGTGCAGGTTCCTCAGAGGAATAGCGTATTGTAGCAATTTGAGTGCCATGAGAAAGATTAGATAGTTCTGCTTGGCGGTATCAATTTCCTTTCCTTTTTGTCTTATTGTTAGATGTACCCAATAATAAATTTCTTTGAGCTGTTATTTGTCAGTTATTTGTCTATCTCCATTGAGGACTTGAGAGGTGTGACTTTTTTTGTCTTTGACCAAGTTAAATCAACGCGGTAGTGGACATTTTCTTTGAAGTTTATTAAGTGGTTCTTTGTGCTTGCTTTTTCGATTGTCTTTGAATCGTGATTTGGATATGCATGCGTAACCCTCGGATCCGACGTGGCGTGTCCTTTTATTATGCTTCCATTGGTCACGCAGATCTCGGATGTTCCAGCTTAGCATAATATGCTTAGAGTCTTGCATGCATTAATATATCTACTATAACATGTCGGATAACAATTATAGCATCTATTGTTCATATATATCACATCACTTAGACCCTCGCGTAATATTGCTTAGAGTATTGCACGAATGATATAAAATAATCGGATTTTATCAGGTATGCCCCTCGTTCCTGGAATATTACTTCAGCCCGTGACTTCTTCCACAATGATAAATTGTGCCTTCCGTTAGTCCGAACGTCAATGAGTAAAACTAAACAATGATTTTATTCAAAATCGTGACGTAGTTAAGATGGGCATGACATGAAAAAACCCCCACCACCTCCTCCTCTAGCATATTGTTTGTTACAACATGGATTGTTTATCATTTATAAATGATGGCTTAATCGATCCAAGAAATTGTTCCAAAATTCCAAGAAAATCACATTCATGATCGGGATTGATGATTTTGTACATGGAAATACAAAAAATGACGATTTGGTATATGGGTGGATTTGTAGTTAGAAGAGAGAAAATAAGAAGAAGAAGAAGAAGAAGAACAATAATCGAGGAGGATCTGAGCTACGATCAACGCTTGTTAGCAATCAACATGATCGATAATAACATATCATCTTCACCAACCCACATACAATAAAAATAAGTAGATCAACCTTCTGTCGATGATTCAAATCAACGCATGCATGCAACACCTTCTATCTCGCATCCCTTGGTGTACAACCCATCATTGGGCGAGCCGAGGAGGGAGGAGCCCTCCTTTGTCCCAACCCAACTTCTGTTGTGCCCGACGAGTCGACATCGAGTTCCTCGACGACCACCCAGATACCGCAAGATTCAACCAACTTCTACTCTTACATCCCCAGCCACGCATATGCAACACTTCCCTCGTGCGTTGAATCCAAGCACCAAAGAGAAGAGCCTCATTTGTTTAAGAATAACAACACGTGAAGCCTACACCTGATTACTAACCAACACTTTCGTCTACAAGAATCACCGCCTGGAGCTTAATCGAGTGTCGATGCCCTATCCTATCTCAAGAATCGATACCAACATAGCAACCATTCACACACGTTCAACAGTTACAACCATCTAAAAGATTCGTTCAACAAACCATATAATGATCATTCTCGTGCATAACCCACTGATCATCGAGTACCGTTGATTGGAGCTCCGGAGGAGGGTCTGGAAGGAGCGGGGGAGGGGCGAAGGAGGAGGAGGAGAGACTAGAAGGAGAGGTGGATGATGGGGAGGAGGAGGAGGGGTTAGCTGGGGAGGAAGATGTTTCTACCCTTGTTATTTTATCAAATTACCCTTGTGTCCGTAAAGTTAACGTCGGTTTGAAATGGGGATGGATGGCAACTAACTCGAATAGCACAAGTGATCATCGTGAAAAAAGTCAAGGGCTGAAGTGATACAACTAAAAGAGACACGAGCATAACTAATATTGCAATACATCAAAAGAGCATAGTTTATAAAAACCTTAAAATAATATATAAATACTAGGGATTTTTACCCGGCAGACCCTATAAACTTTGCCAATTACCTCTACGACCTTTGAAACTACCTAATTCCTCCCTCGACCCTGTAAACTTGCTAACCCTTACCCTATAAACCCTATGGTTAACCTCCATCCATTTATCCGTTAAAAGTAACCTGATTCTGTTATGTTATGTTACATTACACCCATTTTCTTTATCAAATTTACATTAAATGCCCCTCACCCTCCTCATCTCTCTTTTCCAACCCACCACCTCATCGACCTCCGACGGCTGACCTCCATGTCCTCCCCGACCTGGCCCTCCACCTTCCCGACCTCTGCCACCCTGCCTTACAGGTCCTCTCCGACCTCGCTCTCAACTTCGTCGCCCTGCCCTCCAAGTCATCCCCAACCTCGTCCTCCTTCTCTAGCTTGCCGGCTTCCAGGTGAACTATTTCCCTTCACGGTTCGACCCTGTCCCTTCACACTATTCCTTCCCGTATTTTGACAGGAAAGCGTGAGAATCACACTATTCCTTCCCGTATTCTGATTCCATAAAAATCTCAGGCAATAACACTTTTTCCGGCGATGGGTCGATGCACTTTCTGACATTAGAGTTACACATGAACTTCGCAGCATTTGAATCTCTTATTGGTCACAGGTAAAAGTGAACATATAGTGCATTCTCGGGCATTCGATCTACCGAACGAGATTCTTGAGACTCCTCTATGTTATCGGTCGATTTTAACTCATCTGATGTGGGTGCAGTGCGACAAGTCGTTGGGCCAAAAGCTTGCAAGTCTCCTGAATGTGAAGGCCAGCATGTAATGAAACAACGACTCTTCCTCCAAGTTCCGATCTCACCCTCCAACCTCCAGGTCCTCCCCGACCTCGCACTCCACCTCCGTTGTCCTGTCCTCCAGGTGCTCCCCCACCTCCAGTTCCTCCCGTTGTCTCCCTCCTGCCCATTCTTCTACCCCCAACGGCCTCCTCCATTTGCTCCACCCCAGTGACCTCTCGTTGCACCTTTGCCTCTGCCCCCTTCTCCACCTCCTTCCCTCACTTAGCAACGCTCCTTACCGCCTCCTCCTCTCATTGCTCTGTCCCGCTGCATCTGCCTCCGCACCCTATACCACCTCCTTCTCTAGGAAGAACAAACACCCATCATCGATTTGAAGCACAAGAAGAAGAAACAACAGCTGTTGATTTGAAGCACAAGAAGAACAAACACTGTGTAGATCCGTCGCCAGGAAGAATCCATTAAATGTTGTGTGGATTTGAAGATGTTTGCTCACAACCATCGATTTGAATCAATGAAAATAAAGAAGTACCGTCAGATATACCAAGACTCCTCT
Organism: Ottelia alismoides; assembly: GCA_037367405.1. Lineage (NCBI taxonomy): Eukaryota > Viridiplantae > Streptophyta > Magnoliopsida > Alismatales > Hydrocharitaceae > Ottelia > Ottelia alismoides. The sequence continues at coordinate 170,715 of JAZKJV010007665.1, forward strand.
GGTTAGATTAACCAAAGGCACTGACTCAAGTAAAGCAAAATTTAACGGTAGGGTTCGTGGGGTAAGATGGAGCAAGTTTACGAGGTCGAGGGGGGAATTAGGTAGTTTCAAAGGTCGTAGAGGTAATTGGCAAAGATTATAGGGTCTGTCGGGTAAAAATCCCTAAATACTATCATTACTTCGTTAATGCTCTGCCATGAACCTGCCATTATCCCGATGTGAGATATCTTTCGGACACGCCAACATGGCTTATGTTTTTTTCTTTTTTAAATATATGTATTTAGTCAGACACTACCTTTTATGTCCAGCTTTCTCGGACAAGTCTTGTCATGAGTAATAAAATGTTAAGTATGCCGGATATTATACATCTACAACGTTGAGTAATTTCGCAATTACAATCATAATCTTACGTAATCGTAAATTGCACGAGAAATTTTGGATAGTCACTCTGTTTGACACCCATAACTTTTCGTTAGTTTTCTAGTTAACCCAACCATATCATTGGATTAATCCAACCCATGGTCTATCCAACAGCTATTAAAAAAATAAATAATAAAAAAATCCCTACCCCCCCTTCTCCCTCCCTTCTCCAATGCCTGATGCCCTCCCCCTGCCGCCTCTGCCCTCCGCCCTCCTCCTCCATGTTGTCGCCTTCCGCCCTCCTCCTCCGGATCATGCCACCCTCGTCGACTGCCTCCCTCTCCCCATCTTGCTCCCCAGCTCGCCACCCTCCCCTTCTTCCTCCTCCATCTCGCCCCACCCCCACCGACCCCTCCCCTTCATCCTCCTCCAACCCGCCCCTCCCCTTCTTCCTCCTCCATCTCCTCCCACCCCTACTGATCACCTTCTACTCCCCTTCTTTCATCTCAGCCTCGGCCTCCGTCTCTGCCTTGTCCTCCTTCTGTGACGCCCCTTCCTTCAACAACACCTCCTCCAACATGCCTCCCTCCCCTTCTTCCTCCTCCAGCTCGCCCCCTCCCATTCTTCCTCCTCCATCTCGCCCCACCCCTCCGGCCACTGATAAACGGGTTTTTTTTAGGGTCGTTTTAATCAACAAGGTGAATTAGTAGTCGATACGTTGACCGCTCAATAAATCCCGGTTAATCAGCAATTAACCCATAACATGAATAAAGCAATTGAATCTCAAAAATATGGAGTTAAAATTTATTATAACTCTACATGCAATTGTGTATAGTGTGTAAGCACATGTAGAGGTCGAACACTGTGAGCAAACGGTTGGGGCAAAAATGAATTGCACAAAATTTTATTGTTTTTGTGGTTTTTAATTTTTGTTTATTTTTTAAATTTTTAGTTATATATTTTTTTTCGATTTTTATTTTCTAGTTTTATATTTTTTATTTCATCTTGTCTTTTTCTTTTATAAATACAATATAGCCTATATAAGGCTTTATTTACACAATACATAGAGATATATTTATAAATGCTAGTAAATATAATTGAAATTCAGATAATAATTTATTTTTGGGTTTTTAATATTTTTAAATAATTTTGTGTTTTTTCAGAAATTTTTGCTATTTTTTGTATTTTTAAAGTCAAAAATATCACAATAATTAATACATAATCTGAATTCAATTTGGGTTTTAAAAATAATAAGTTCAAAATTACCCAAATTAATTTTAATACATAAATAATAATATTTAACTAATTATAAAACATAGAAACATATTTTTGGTTTTTTTGTGGAATTTTTATATTTTTTTGTTGGATTTTGGAGCTTTCTATTTTTTTACTTTTCTTTTACTATTTTTAGGAGTTTTTATTTTCTGGACTCAATAAATATCAAAATATAACTTATATATATTTTATGAATTTTTCAAAAAGTTTTTTATACTTTTTTGGTATTTTACAAATTAGACATGATTTATTTAGGCTCCTTTTTAATTTAAATAAATAGATTAAATGCATAAAATGTTGATTAAAAATGTGCTCGTAAAAATACATAGCATGGTGCATTTATCCCTATTTTTAATATTTTTCGGAGTAATGTAGGTATTTTTAATAATTAGATAAAGGACATAGAAATAAAAGGCCTAGCAAGGGCATAACTACAAGAAAATAAAAGTTCAGGGAGCGCATTGCAATTTACCCATCAAAATAAACTATTTATTTTATTTTCTATAACTATTTTACAATATACAAAAATGCCACGGGTCTTGTGTAAAATTCCCAACGTCACGTGAGGACTGCATGTGTCACGAGTAGGGACCAAAACGCAAATATAAAAAGTATGAGTGCCTACATGCAAAATGCCCTAATTTATTTACATGTAATATTTTATTTTCAGCATTCACAATTAAATACAAAAAAGGAGGGGTTTATATGCAATTTACCCCAAAAATGTGCGCTGGCGGACGATCTGGATCATTTCACTTATACATGTGGCGTCCATCTAACGGTCGATGACGGTTCGTGATTGGATGGCCAAGATCAGGTCGGCATAACCGATCTGACGGTTGACGTGTGGCTACATCTGACGATTGCTATTGCATCTAGAGGCTCCCCCTTGATCGAATGGCTCTGGAGCAAGGTGGAAGAACTGGGGATGAACTCGCCTAGGGCAAGTTTGGATTAGGTCGCACGAGCTCCTCCGGCCACCTCTGTCGTCGCCAAGTGTCTCGACGCCTTCCTGGAAGCCTCCCTCCTCGATTGACGTCTTCAGCTAGGCACTTGGGGCTCAGGCGTGCTCAGGCAAAGTCGAGGAAGAAGATGGTCTCCATGTGCCTCGTCTCGCTCCAAAAATCGACCCTCACGGGTCTTTTGGTGCACCAATCCTGCAGAAATGTTAGGAGCACAAAAACGAGGGTTCTGATGGCCTTATTGGTGAAGAAATGGGTGGTAGGTGATGTGGGCGGTGACCTCCGGCGACTGGGGGAGAAGGGAGATTCGATCTCCAGATCCGGTAGAGATCTGGGTGGATGGAAGCATAGGGGGCGATGGGAATGGCAGGGAAAAAAGATGGAGGTGAAAGGATAGTTGGAGAACATCGGTCGTATCGTGAAATGGTCCACCAGAGCGGAACTCCGACGAACTACGAACAAGGTTAATCTAACTGATTAATTACTTAAAATACGAAATAACATGCAAAGAAATGATCCTAAGACTAATCATAATCTAGATAATGAAAATGGCGCAGCTCGAACCTGGGTGTTAGCCAAGGAGCATGACCTCGTCGGAGCTCGGCCGTGGGCGCATCTCCTCCTCTGCGGACCGTCGTGGATGCTCAAGGGACTCCCCCTGTCACAAGGATACGCACTGGACCGAGGTCCAATGTCCAAGGGTGAAGAAATGGCCAAAAAATGCGGAGGAGAAGATGGGGTTATTTATGAACATAGGTGGCACCCTTATTTGACCGACCTATAGCATAGAATCGACGATATGTACAATGGATCCAAATGCCTGGCGTGGATGTACAATGATGGAAGGGCATTTCGTATGAAGAAAGCGTTCGCAAAAGATGGACGAGACGCCCAGGAAAAATGCTGCAAAATCGGGGAAAAGACAGGGGCATCACATCGGAAGACTGGAGGTCAAGTTGATCGAAGGTCAACGAACGAGGGAACCTGATTGGTCCAGCTCAGCCCGCTACAAGACAAAACATGTTGGTTTATTAAAGAATAAATGATTAAAAATAGAAAATGATTTTATTATTTTTCGAGTATAAAATAAAATTAGTATTTTATTCTGATTTTTATTTAATTTTTTGGTGTATTTTATTATAAGTTCATTTTTAATGGCTTAGTTATAGGTATATTTACATGTATCTTGTATATTTTTATTTTTATTTTATATATTTTATTTTCTTATTTTATTCTTTTATTTTATATATTTATAACTTATTTTTGTGAGTATAAATATATCTTTATTTGATTTTTATGATGCTATTTGTACACTTAAATAAATAGAGATGTATATTATATAGGTATATTCATAGGTATTTTACCTATGTTTTATGTATACTATTTTATTTTAATGTATTTTAATGAGTTTTATTTTAGTTTTATATTTTAATATAATCTATATAATATTTACAATATTAGAAAAATATAAAAGAATAAGAAATTGAAACATTGTATTTCCCTTTTATTTATATACACATAGAAGCATAGGTCTTTTGTCTATGTATTTTACATAAACTTATTTTATTTTCTCTTTTTTTATTTTATTCTAATTTTAATATGCACATGTGTTATAAATAATATTTACAAAAATATAAAAAATATGAATTTGTAAAAAGAATGAATAATGAATAAATTGAATATTTAATTGGTATTATGTACAATAGGGGCCCAAAACCTAACTTCCACACAATATCTTCAAAAAATATAAAACCACCACCATTAAATAGCTCGTGAACAGTTATATACAATTAGAGTGATTTTGTTAGGTTTTGAGTTTTTATTTGAAAGATATGGGTATGTGAATTTTGATTTCTGACTTTTTATTATGGGTATAAAATGTGCACAGTGTATTATTTTTGCACAAACTCAATTTTGTATTTTTATTTACATTATTATCTACAACTTCTACGTACAAAGTTTCTTTATTTAATGAATAAATAATAAAAAATAAAATATGTGTCAAAAAATACATAATTAATGAATAAATAAATGAGGTATTTATTGTATTTTTGGCCCTTATCTCCCCCTACGTTATTCCTTGTCGACCAACTCCATTCTGGACTTGATCTCGGGGTTAGGGTCATAAATTATTTTTAATATTTTATTCCTTTTTCTTTTCTTCTCTTTATTCTGTAATTTTGGCATTAAAACCTTATTTTATGTACAATAAATGCAATAAACACTTGATGCTATTATGTGCCATTTACTTGCATTTGCTGGTTTTTTAAGGCCAAAATGATAGAATAAAGGTGATGAAATAGAGATTCGTCAGCCACCTCCCCTCCCCTTCTTCCATCTTAGCCTCTGTCGCCGCCTCCTTGCGCGACACCCCTTCATTCAACATCACCTCCTCCTTCATTTTCCCCCTCCCCAACAACCCATCCATCTCCAAGTCACTCCTAGTCTCACTCTCCTCCAATTGCCCATCTCTGCCTCCTCATCTCATCCTTCCATACCTTCACTGATAGCCTACTCCGCTCCCTCCTCCCCCGTAACTACGTCCAGGTGCACCACCACCGCCACCTCCTCTGGATCAAGCATGCTGACGACGTCTCTTCCCTCCATCGACTATCATTGAAGGGGTGTGTGCCTTGAGGAGATGGACACAGAGGAGGAGGGGGAGGAACTTGATGACCTGATGAGAGGAGGAGGAGGAAGGGATAAGGGGGTAGTCGTGGGGGAGGTGAATAGGAGATGGGTGCTGGAGGAGGTGGTCAGCACGAGGGGGGGAAGGGGGAATGGTTTATTTGTAAATAGTGGGAACATAAAGGGTGAAAATATAAAATATTTGAAGGATATCATCATAGTTAACGGAAAATTGGATGGAAGTTAGCACGTGGTTATGGTGTAATAGTTAAGCATTATTGAGGGTCCTAGGTGTAATTCACGATTGCGCAGGATTATGATTCTAATTATAAATTTACTCAGGGTTACAGGTGTAAAATATCCCATAACTTTATATATAAACGTCTTGTTTAAGAAAACATTGCCACTTCGGATGCTCCTTCCTGTCAATTGCCTTCGCTATGGTGGCATCGTTCGATCTATTGATTCAAGGTCACATTCCAAACAAATCTCCAGGTGTCTTCTTCGTTCTCCTATTTCTTATAGGGATTTTACCCCAAGAACCATATAAACTTTGTTAGTTACCTCGACCGTTGAAACATCAATATTCCTCCCTCAACCATGTAAACTTGCTTTGTCTTACCACATGAACCCTCTGTCTGTCTGTTATCTTCTTCGTAACCTAACCATAGTCGTGTGACTAACCATTGTATGCCACAATCGCCAGAAGCATGCCACGTGTCCTCGGCTTAGGGTTTTGGTGTGAATCTCGGATAAAGAGGCATCTGATACTTGTAAGCCTTCATCCTCTTCCATTCCACTTCGACTCCATCGACCTCTCCCCTTCCTTTTCCACTCTGTCGACCTCTCCCCTTCCTTTTCCGCTCTGTCGACCTCTCCCCTTCCTTTTCCACTCCATCGCGCTCGTGGTTTAGGAATATCTTCTTCCTTGATTGAATCAAGGTCATGCAAGTTTAGGGTTTCATGGGATTAGCGAACGAAGGTTAAACAAACTAGGGTTTCTAACTCATGGGTTCTTTTTTCTTGGTTCCGAACCTGCAGGTGTTGATGATGGGCTGGTTTGGTGGACACGAAGGGAACTTCACCATGTGCGTTAGGAATGGGGGTTTCTTCAAATGAACGCAAGGAATGAAAAGAGAAAAGTATTTGCTTGGAACTGAAAAGAGGATCGGGATCGATCCAAACGCCACCTCATGGTTCGATCTTATGTAAGAAATTTCTGAGATCGTATCTTGGGAGTCAAGGTGTACGATCACTTTGAAATATAAGATCCCTCACATAAGTAGGAGCAAGTTTGCAGAGATTAAGAATGAGAAATATATGATGGAAATGTTTAATGCACACAATGATGGAACGGAGATCGAGCTCATGGTGGAGATGACAAACATAGAGGCTCTTAGTTACATCCAAGAAAAGGGGTTTCTTAGCAAGAAGAACGCAGGTGTGGTGGCCAATCTCGTACTAGCCACGGAGAAACCCAAAGGTACTGTGGATTCCATAACCGCTTGCGGAGAACTCTTGAGGCACCATGGAGCCACAACCCCAGGATGTGGACCATGGTGGTGTTGGACGTTTTAAGATGATCTTCTCCTTTGTATATGTCTAGCTGGACTGGAACATGATTGAGGAAGGAGCAGGTGAGAAGGTTTGGAACTGGCTTAATTGCGAAGTAGGGAGCTATGATGTTAGGACATCGAAGGGGGAATGTGGAAGATGGTGGGATAGAGGGTGTGGCTATGGGTGATCGTGGGATAAAGGGTGTGTCGATGGGTGATCGTGGGAGGGGGTGGGGGTTTGTAGGTGACGGCGGAAATGAGGATGTATCCGTGGGTGATCGTGGGATAGAGGGTGTGCATGCGGGTGATTGTGGGATCAAGGCTGTGCAGGTGGGTGATCATGAGATTGGGGTGTGGCCATAGGTGATGGTGGAAATGAGTTTGTGCATGTGGGTGATCGTGGGACAGGGGGTGTACCGGTGGGTGATGGTTTGGGAGGAGAAGTGTTTGGTGCCGAGAAGGGAGAAGAGCCTTGCACCAGTCTGAGTAGCGATAGTTTGGGATCTTATGATGTTGGGATAACCTCAGAGGTTGAAGAACATACATGCGCCAAGCATACAAGAGTGTGTGTACGAAGAAAGGCACACCCCCAAACACCATCCAACCGAAGATGTACAACATCAACGGTTACGTAGAGGACCATTGAAGTCTACCAAGCAGCAACCAATTCTGATTCTTCTGATTCCAATTACATTGTTGTTGAGTATGATTTTGAGGATAGTGATGATTCTGATGACTTGCATGGCCTTGTCTACTATAATAACTATCATCGTCTTCTTGATTCTGACGCGGAGGAAGTGAGGGATTATGAGGACCCTGAAGCGAATGTGGATTTGGATCCCCCATCATTTGAAGCGGGGGCTGAATTCGAAAACCAAGAAACTTTTCGCTCCACACTTGCATCTCATTGCATCATTAAGGAGTTTTCTGCTGAATACATTAAGAGAGAAAGCACCAAAGTCACAACAAAGTGTAGGGAGAGAGGATGTCCTTGGAGGATGCACGCCTTTTTCATACCAAACAACAAGAGGTTCGAAGTGAGGACTTTGTGGCTGACCACACTTGTGCTTCAAACAATCTTGCTTGAAAAACCGTGGTTGGCCAGGAGTGGGTGGCACATCAGATATCAGCTTGGGAGAGGCAGAACCCCTCGATCACAATAAAGCATATATCTGATAGGCTCAATGAGGCATTCAAGCTTCGTCTGCCATGTATGATCATCTGCAAGGGAAATAGGAGGGCATCGAATGTGTTATTTGGGAGTATTGAGGAGTCATATGCGAAGGTCCCCTCCCTTATCGCAGAACTGAAATGTCGCAATCCCACTAGTGTTACCCACTACTTCTTTAAGGATGATGACTCCTTCCTCAAATGTTTCATCTATTTTAAATCTGATGGGGATGGGTACATGTTTGGTTGTAAACCCTTCTTGTGTTTGGATGGGGGCCACTTGAATGGCAAATACTTGGGAACACTTCTGTCTACTGCCCTAGACGTATCAAACGATCTCTTTCCATTTACCTTCGCGGTCGTGGAGAATGAGTCCAGCATTACGTGGAATTGGTTCTTGAGCCATTTGGATGAGGTTGTCTAATGAAGCTAAGGAAATGGTCTAACAAATAATCTCATATGATGAAAAGAGATTCGAAAGTGCAATGAAAGACAAATTCCCATGTGCGAAGCATAGGGCCTGTATGTGCCACGTTTAAAAGAACTTCGCTTGTACCAACATGCTTAATAGACAATTGTCCACTTACGAGACTTTTTTAATCAATTAATTTCATAATTAATTAACACATGGATCAGTGTTACATGCAACATTAATTAAGTGTACAACACATGCAACATTAAATACTTGTAAATAAGATGCATGGATTAAGTTGTATGTAACATTAAATATGTGTACAACACATGAAACATTAAATACATGCAAATCTAAAAAAAACATGCATGGATTAAATCTCAAAAAAATATATGCATAATACATGCAACATTAAATATCATGTAATCATCATCAACATTATTGGAGAAAGTTTTGGTATGGCACTGAGGTGTCGATTAGTGCCTAAAATCTTAAATGATTCAACTTCTTACATATTTAATTGATTACGAATTAATTAATTATTATTTTAAAAAAGTTCTCCACTTAGTACCCTTTTTATAACAATCATGAATTTAATATCCACATGCTTAGAGTTTATAGAAATCATGTTGTTATTGGTATATAAGACCGTTTACTTGTCACAAAATAACGTTAGTGGTCTTTGAATATCGTCAACTATAAACAACCCCTCGATAAAATTTTATAGCTAAATTTCATGGTTAGATGCCTCATAACATGCTACAAATTTTTTTGCCATGGTGGAAGAGGATACAAGAGAATCCTTAGTGCTCTTACAAGAAATGACACCCATGACAAACATATAAATATTGATTGATGTATACTTCATGCTATCTTGACATCTAGCAAATAGGGTTGGTATAATCATGATCTCAAGTTGGTCCAACCTCCAATATGCCAGTATATATTCTTTTATATTTTTGTAGGTATCTCATGACCCGTTTAGATGCTTTTCGATGGTCTAGTCCTAGATTACTCAAATATCTACCCAACATCCCTAAAATATATGCCAATTCTAGTCAAGTACATACTTGTTCATACATTAGACTTCCAATTGTTGATGCATAAGGAATTCTTTGTATCTCTTTTTTCTTAAAATCACCCTCCGGACACTACTTGATACAACTTGCCTCCCTTAGCCACACTGGCACAACTTTTCTACAATCTTGCTTGCCATATCTTTTAAGAATCTTTTCAATATAACTCTTTTGTGATAAACTAAGGATATTCTGAGAACGATAAATGAAAAAAACTTTATTTACTTCCATTTAATGCAACTCTAAACTATAGAGTGCAACTAATGTCATTGTAATTCTAAAAAGGTCTCTTGAAAAAAAATGAAAAGAATGTCTTTTTATAATCAATGCATTCCTTTTGTGTAAATCCGTTTGAAAGAATGCGGGCTTTGTATCTTTCTACATCACCTTTTAAATCCCCAGTGGTCTCAAATCTCCATCTGCAACCAATAGATCTCACTTCTTTATGAAGTGAGACAAGATCCTACACATTGTTAGCCTTCATGAATTTAATTTCCTCATCGTGATTCTACCCACTTTAGAGAGTTAACACTTTAGCATGGTTTTACAAAAGGTGTTTGGATCATCTTCCATCACTCCAATATCTACGTTTTGTTTTTGAAAAATACAATATATTCACCTAGTATCGCACTCCTTCTCTCTCTAATGGATCTTCTTAACGACGAAGATTTCTGAGATGTTAATATTTGTTCCTCTATAATTTCAAGTTGGGTCAACTCTATAACATCATCTTTAATGTTGTATCATCAAAAATCGTAGAATGTGATCCATATCAAGTCTAATAATACCTAAGGGAATGCCAACACATTCCTCTTCAAAGATAGAGTTTTTACCTTTATCTCCCTTCGCAAACTCGAAATCTTAAAAATCTAGCATTAGATGACTAAAAAATAGATTTGGTTATGAGATTATAAAATTTGTCCCCCTTGATCTATTAGAATATCCAATAAAATAGTAACTAATTATTCTTGCATTCAATTTCTTTTCATTAAGCTTGGGATAACTTTGCCTCAGCTGGATATCCCCAATGGACATCCTCAAACATGCAAGTGATTTAGATTAGCCTTCATGCCCGTCCAAAGTTCAAATAGGGTGTGTTTGGATAGTGGGTTTAGGTGGGTTAAACTGGTTGCAGGTAACCCATTTTTGGGTTTTGGTGTTTGGATAGAGGGTTAAATTGGGAGTGGGTTAGAAGTGGGTTTATTGTGATATGATTGTATTGAAGTTTGAAAAAGTGAATAGTTATTGTGATGTGATTGTATTGGAGTTTGAAAAAATGAGTAGAAGTGAAGTAGTTTATAATTTTTATATGATATGATGATATAATATATTATTTTTTGATGGAATAGATAAAATAAAATTAATTTATTTAATATTTAAATAAAGAATAGATAGTGGGCCCCCCAAGAAAAGAAAATGGAGGTTATGGGGGGTAAACCAACCCCAAGGGGGAGTAAACCCCCATCCGAACGGTACCATAGGGTTTTATTAGTTGCCCTAACCAGAACTCTATTAAGGATATATGGTACAGTCTTGAGTATTTCTCCTTGAAAGATATAGCAGGGTAGAACGACAAATCACACTCCCTGCCATGTAGTGCTCTGTTTCATCTTTCAACTACAACATTCATGGTCGGTGACCCTGACACAGTGTTGTGAGGGACATTCCCACATTCCTCAAGGTATCTCGCAAAAAGGTTTTGGACATTGTTCACATGAACTTATATCTGCTATAGTATTCACTCCCACGATCAACCTAACTCTTTTATTCCTTTTACCGAGTTGATTCTCAACTTCGATCTTAATTTGAACACATACATGGATTGAGATGTTACATGAATAACATATAAATATCCATATTTGGAAAAATCGCCTATGAGCATTATAACATTGTTATCCATTCCAAGAAGCTATAGGGAATAATATGCAAATATATGTATACATAAGTTGTATGACATCTAATATTCCATTAGCTTCAAGCCTTCTTTTATTGGTTTGTTTTCCTTATATGTATTTTATAACATATCAATATATGTGAAATATAAGAGACTTAGAATCTCACGTGGCACAAGATTTTTTTCCTTGTCCTGGATGTGGACCCTAATCATTTGTTACACAATGATGTTGAACCCATCTATATATCTTTCAATGTACCTCACATAGTAGAAATATATGACTCGCTAATAAGAGGTAACAAATTCAAGCAATAAAGTCTATAAATTAAGTTGGGAACTAGAATCAAGAAGGATAGAATTTTGTAACAAACCGAGTTTTCCATCTTTGAAAAAGACAAAATAATCACCTTTGTCCAAAAGATAAAGTGAAATTAAGTTTCCACAAAAGAGGGTGCAATAAAAGTTCCATCTGGATCAAGATCTTCACAACAATCTAATTTTTCTTATTGCTTCGGCATACACTGATTTGTCTTTTCTCACACAGGGGTTCCTTTCCGCTTCACTTTGTTTTCGGTACCTCAGGTAGCCCTGCATAGAGACACTAACATGATTAGTATCCAGAATCTAGCCACTAATTGTGTTGTGGTACTAAAGTCAAATTAATTTATGGCCAAAGTAAACTAAGAAGCGTATCTTTCTTAGCATACCAAGCATGGTAGTTGGTGCACGTCTTCTTCTTTTGCCCCTCAGCTCTTTAAAAGAAACAACCCATAGAATACAATTCATTATTATGTTGTTTCTTATGAGATAGTGTAACTGAAGCTTCCTTTTCTACTTTTGTTTCATGCCTTTTCACTGGAAATATGAGCATCTTCTATCTTATCTTGCTTCAATTTCCTTCTTCCTGAAATGCCAAACAGATTGGATAGAAGTGGACATATACTTTAGATGAAGTGAAATGTTTATCAATTACATCACGTATGTCAAAATTTACAAATCTTTTCATTATTTATAAAAAAACTCTTCTTTGAAATGTTTTAAATCTTGGAGGGTTGTGAAGAGTGCTAGCAGACCTTTTATTTTCATTTCCTTTCCTCACCATCAATGACATATAGGTTGGGTTGATCAAATTCTTTATCCACATCTTTTAACTATATTAGAATGTCAATTTTATTATGTGAACATTGAAAAATTCCCTAACTGAATAATGGGAACTTTCTTCTTTCTAACTACCATTTCATGAAGTATAATGGGAAAGAAGGTCTGAATTAAGCTCCCATTATTTGGGTGGTTGTCAGTGGAGAAGTAGACCAGAAAGGATTGTAAGTTTCTAATCAAATAAAGAAAAAACATGCATAATTAAATAGGGATATATAAAGCACAAATAAATATTCGTATGCCAGCCTTTCAAAATAAGGTGTTGGAAATATATTCAAAAAAGGGTTGATACAAAAGGAATGCGCAAGAAAAGGGGTTTACGCGATTGCATTGCTAGCAATGAAGTTGACTAGTGGCCTTCCACATGTTCCAACGGCAGACCTCTCTATATCGCTTCCTCTCATCTAAATTTATTAGGAGAAAAAAACTCTTATCAAGACGAGTTTGTAACACTCCATATTTGGATATGAGAATTCAAAAAAAAGCAATAGGCTGTGTTGGTTATTTGGGGACCATGATCTATACCGTAAATATAAAGATTATTTGCATCTTTATCCATCATAGAGATGCAAAATACCCTTGCTCTCTATATATTGCCCATGCAACAAAAAACACACACTATGCTCAAATTGTTTTTGAAATATTTATTTGATCACCTTTGTATTTTGGATCATACTAGTAGCTTGACCGTCTTAAGGTATATATGTACATATATTAACCCATTGTTGGATTAATACAAAGGATATGGGAAGATCCTTAAGCGCACCATGGAAGCATGAGAATCGCATCGTAAGCGATCGGGATCGACTAGTCATATTAGTAGCTCAGGGCAGCGGTATTTTAAAAAATTTAAACGATGAAACCACATAATCCAAGAACACTTCTTAGATCATTTCATCTAAACTGCAAACAATTATTAGGTTTACCTCTTGAAGCATGGTTGTGATGGAGTCTCTAAATGAAGAGACCTCCTATCTCTAGTCCGATCCGACGGAGGAGACTCTTGCGAGCGTGTTGATGAAACGTGTGCTCCTCGCAATCCATGTTGATGATCCAAGAAGAGAATCTCTTGATCTCATCACACGAGATCCGACGTCTTCTTTATGAGCGAGGTGCACCGAAGGAGACGTAGATCCATGAGCAAACAATCCGACAACATAACGGCGATGCTATGGCGATGGCGACTCTCTAGGGCTCCACGGTGGACGATCACGATGAGAGAGAGAGAGAGACTTGGCGTGTAGAGAGAGGGGGGAGAAAGAGCCTTAGTAGTAGTTGTAACCTGAAGAGCAAGGGGTGCCTGATAACTCAATCTGACTTGCGGTGAAGAAATGATGTCGGTGTAGAAAACTGCAAAGACAGATTCAGTTGATCAAACTATATTCAATAAAATAGGAGAGAGAGAGAGAGAAAAGATGAAGTGAAGAAACAACTTCTCTATCCTATTTTATCTACACTTTTTATTTATCCAGGTAAGTGTGTCTGTGTCGAACACAAGGAGGCAGAATAACAATACTTGAGTTTTTGGGAAAATATGTATTTTTTATTTTTATTTCTTCTCAAAGAAAGCGATAAAATCGATAAAATCTTTTATCTGTGTTTTAGTTTTGAAATTTTTATTTGATTCTATTTTCCAATTTTGTTTAATTTTCAAAGTGATATTTTTCAAAACAAATTTATCTACAATATAGTAGGTGAAAAATATAGTAGATAGATGGTACTATATGGTAGATAAAAAGCTCAAGCGGCGAGCTTGAAGAAAGCACACGAAAAAAAATCAAAACAGAGTCAAAGGTGAAGACTAAAATATTGGTGAAAAGATGATAAAATCCTCTAAAATCGACTCGAAATAAAATATAAGAAAATAATACTCGACGTAATAAAGTCCAAGGTCCAAAAAATATAGTCTAATGTTTAATGTAAAGGCAATGAAAGAAAATACAATGAAAAGTGCATGCTATCTTTCAAATAGGTCATTGGTCAGGGACCTATTTGCAAGATAAACTTTTTGGTTACACTTAGGTCCCCGTACTGGGACCGAAATGTAGTAATGCAAAAACTCTGGAGGTACGTCTGGGTTTCTGGAGCTGCGTGGGATCATGTTGCAAAATTCACAATGATTCACAATGGGCAACCTGGATTAGATGGTGATCTGCGATCGTGGCCGTCAGATGTGGACATGTGGCGCACAACTATACGTCGTGTTCTTGAGGTTGTTCTTCCCAATTTTGGAAGGTGGCGACATCGATCTCTTCCTCCGCCCAATCTCCGGCGATGGGACGATAGTTCAACTACTCCTGTACGGCCAAAAGGGGAACTCTTTCCCCTTCGAGCTCTCCTATGGCGAGGGGAGGTCAAAGAAGGCGATGGTGATGAATCTAGGGTTTGAAAACCCGAGATGTAGGCTGCTCTGTTCTTCTCGACGAGGACAAGTCTTCAGATGATGAATTTGGTTGCTTCAGATGCAATGTGTTACTGCTCCAGCTCTTGTGCTTCTTGTAAGAAATTTGATTATGCTCGATTCACGATGGAATCGGTTGAAAGTTTATATGTTCTTGTAGTTCAAGAATATTTCCAGGAAAATGTCGTTTGGTTACCAAATGGAAGGCGGTTTTTTGCGATTTGGGAATGGGATTTGAAGTTTGGAGTATAGGTGTCTGATTAGTATGATCTAATCATGTGATTAACAAGACTAAATAGGCATGAAATTCGAAGAATTTAAAAGAGTGGATGAAGGAATGCACCGGTGCTGGAGGTGTACAACCTCCAGTCGTTGCTCTACAAGTCGGGCTTCATGGAGTTCTACATCGCGATGGCGGTGCTGCAAGGCTGGGCTCCGGCCTTGGAACTCCTCTTCCGATGTCCCTCCTCCACACGGTTCTCCTCCCAAGGCGTCGTCACCACCGTGTGCGACGAAGATCGACAAAGAAGTTGGGTGTTCAATAAGTTCAAACTGGAGCAGAGAAAGTTAGTTCGCTCATGTCGACTTTGGATCGATTTTATAGGAAGATCGAAGGAATGTTGGAGATGATCGGAAGGTTGGAGTGAATCTAGGATGTTAGGAGAATGCAATGGAGAGTTTAGATCGAGTGAATAGGTTAGAATGAGTGTTGGAAAAATATGGAAGACAGACGGTTAGAACAAGAATGCAACAACTTCTTCTTGAGGAAGAAGCACCAGGTGCTGACACATGTCAGCACATGGTTGGCCATATGGTCTAAATATAATATAAATTAGATATTAAATAATAAATGACATTAGTTTAAATATGTATAAAAAGAAAAAATATATATAATTACATTATCTAATTTATATAATAATTTATCTTGATAAATAATAAATATTTAATGAAATATAAATATAACATTAATAAATAGGTGTATAGTATACTTATTAAATATGATATTTATTTTTAATTCGATAATTTGATACATATCACATCATTTTTATATTTTATTAATTATTAGGATAATAAATAGGGTGTTTTATGAATTTTATATATTTTAATAAAATATTTTTATGTATTAATAAATATGGGTATAAGTTACACAGTTCAAATTCATATATAAAATAGTGTTTTTGATTTATTTAAAATAATGAGTGATGTAAGAAAATTCTGAAATAATCATGGTTAAAATACAAGATCAAAAAAATAATTAAAATTATAAAATCATTGAAGCTATAAATAATGTGTTTTAAATAAAATAAATAGCCCAGAAACCAAGTTGTCATTAGGTTCTAAAACCGTCTTTTTGCAAACAAACTCTGATTTTAGTGAAATTACCTCCATTAATTAGAGAATATTATTTTTTTGAACTTTAAATATTAGTATAGTGAAATTGGAGTTCGTATCAGAAAGTTATGATGCTCGAAAAAAGTTGAGAATTTGACAATTTAAAAGTTGGATTTCTCAGCATATATACAAGATAATATTTTTAGCTTGTTTTTATATTGTTCTATACATTTTTTTAGAAATAATTAGAAAAAGAGTTTGGTGAAAAATATGGACCAAAGAATTAATTTAAAATCAATGAAGATTTGATAATTATTTGATAAATAATTAAGAATGTCTAGAGTGTATAATTAATTATTTTTTATTATTTTCTTTCCTTATCTCCTCTTATTTATTTGGTTGTCGATCAATACATGTTGACCTGGTCTCGATATTAGGTTATAAATATATCTTTCAGCTATATTTATGTTATATGTCATATTGTACATATATACATATCTACAATCTGCCCTCTGTTTTTATTCTTTTATTTATTTACATGTTCTGAATGCATAAAAGTGCATTTCTATTCATGAATGTAGTCTTGATAAAAGATGAAAGTTAATGAATATTTACATGTGTCTGTTAAGGGTTTTAAGACAAAATTCAGACAGAATGTTAATGAATCATGGATTCTTCAACCTCCTATACTTAAACTCTGCTAGTCCATTAGCAAGCACTTATTTGAAAAGTAAGGGAAAATGAAAGAAATTAGAATGAATTTGTTTTCCCGAACCAATTCATGAGAATAGACAAAGGACAAAGCTCGGTCGGGCCTAAACCAAGCATTTATTGGAGCCTTAACTAGGATTAGGAATTTTATCTCAACAGTCCTCAAGTCCCATAAATCCTTATTTAGGTTTACCTCAACAGACATCTCAAATCTACTTATCCATATCACTAACTCTATTAATCCTTGAATTCCATATGTACTATGTGTGAATTGTGTTAGCTCTTATTGCTTAAAGAAGCGAAGAAACCGCCCATCCCAATAATACACTCCCTCTGGACCCTCATCTAGCTACTCTTTCCTCGAAGAAGGGGGTATTCCCTTCTAAGGTCATGTCGTGCTATGTCCACAGTCGAATATTGAGAGAAAGTAGAAGAATGAGAAGAGAACTGGAGTGCGACCAGTGTAAACGCATCTCCTTGTGAAGCCCAGCCACTGTAGCTAAGTCTCCACTAAGATGTGCATGCTTTTTGGTGGAAGCTTGGAACATTGTGGTTATGTTTGTATTTGGTGGCTTCTTCTTTAAATTGGTTTTGTAATGTTTCTTGCACTGCATCAATCTTTTTATGCCTCGACGGATATATCATCTTTTCATTCCGTCCATTTTTGAGGTATTGGAAAAAAAATGCCAGCAGACCCTTCCCTCATCCGAAGCATTATTTCAAGCCCACAACTACTGTCTTTAGACGTCCGCGCCACTAGGCAAGGATGAAAATGCACTACTAAAATGGAATACCCTTCGCAACCTGATAAGCGATCCGAACGACTAAGGTAAAGGTACAAAAATGGTCGTTGCGACCTCGGTCGCTCAGATGCGCTAAATCAAGAAAATGAACCACTCGAAACAAATAAACTCAATCAAGCACGAAGAAGCGGTCCTGCTATATGTTTAACCTGGTATAGTACCCAGGGTCGAACTCAAGGAGCACGGATTGGCCGAAGGCCTACGAAGTAGTAAAAATGAATAAAATAAAAGACAAAATATTTTTAGTGGTTTTTAAGCATTTTTATATTTTTTTTGGATTTTTAATATGTAAAGAAAATAAGAAAGACAAAAAACAATCACACTTCAACAAATTATTTAAGGCATCAAAAATCAAGCAAAAATTCAAACAAAAATATTTTTGTGTGTTTTATAATTTTTTATGTTTTTGGTGAATTTTTGGGATTTTTCTGATATTTATTTTAATTTCTAAAAATCAAACAGTAAGAAAAAAAAGGGGTACTGTCCCACCAAGCCTAAAGTCCCTAGATAAAATACCTAAGGACCTCAAAAAGGCCTGGAGGTAATTTTCCTATAAAATAGATGAAATAAGGAAAATTTAGGTACCAGATTTATTGTTTTTGGATTTTTAATGTATTTATTAGAATTTTTATGGGTTTTTAAGGGGTTTTAAGTTTTTAAGTTTTTCCAGTGGTGAAAAATAGCCAAAATTGGCTAGAAAATAAAGGAACACAAACTAAACAGTGGCTAATTTTTATAGAATTTTTAGGGGAATTTTTATATTTTTTTTGTGATTTTTCAATCTAGACAGTAACAAAAATTAAGGTTTTTGAATTTTTAAAAATAACAAACGAAATCAAAAATGTCCTAAAAAATTCACAAAAATCCTACACCATGGCAGGAGCCATATGTCAAATTTTCGTCGAATTTGGAGGTGATTTGATATTTTATTCGAAAATAAAGAAAAGCAACAGTAGACAGGGACCTTTCTGCAATTAAAACAAAGTTCTGGGTCCCTGGAGGAACAAGCTTGGAAAGCTTAGGGTTGGAAATGCAAATTACCCCCCGGGCCACGCACGATACACGTGACTCAGGCCTGGGGGGACCTAATTGCAATTCCTATTTCTATAAATGCAAAACGTAACCAGCCAGAACCACAGGGTCAAAAATGCAATTACACCAAAATATCATGTGTCGATGCACGTGTCCACCACTGGCAGGGGTATAAATGCAAATAACATAAAAGGGAAGGTCCACAGTGCAATTTTCACAAAAACAAAAGAACTACACTAAATATTTACAGGATTAAAAACTAAATGCATAAAGTAAAGGGGCCTAAGGACAAATTACCCCTTTTATTAATGTCGAGGGTCTGGATGCGTGCCGCGTGGCAGATCGAACGGCTGTGACGGCGCGCCGCAAACCAAAGGAGCCCTCGGCACGATCCGATGGCTGAAATGCACCCACGTGGCAGATCCAACGGCTGTGGTGCGATGTGGGGCTGCGAAAGACTCCTGGCTCGGATCGGATGGAGGTGGTGAAGCCACGTGCTAGATCCAACGGCTGAGATACGTCGTGGCTTAACCTCGCTGCTCAACGGTGATGATCGACCCCAGGGAGATCCGATGGTCAGTGCTGCTCCGTGGATGAACGGACGAGATCTAAACTGGAGCGTTGAGGTCGATCTGACGGTGGACGAAGGATCTGGAAGAACTGACGGCCGGCGAGCTTCGCCGGCCCTCTGCGTGTACGGTAGTCCTCGTCCGATGCTCAGGAGATGCGAGAACGCTTCGCCATGAAGCTCCGCACCCGATGCACTGCTCCGATGGAGGCGAGGAGCTCCAGAGAGCTCCGGCGACGTGAAAGAGCTGGAGCTGCTGTGCCCAGAAGCTCCGACCTCCAGATGAGGTCGATAGACCTGGAGACCTGCACAGAAAAGAAGCTGGGTCGAGGGAAAACTGCCTCGACCCGTCAGAGCGGGCGGAAGGTGACTGGTGCGGCGAGATGGAGGCTCTCAGGCGAGTGGCGGAGGGGGGAGAGCCGAAACCCTGCTTCGGGGCGAGCCAGGGGGAATGGAAGGTCGGAGAAGGTGGATAGGAGTCAGGCGAAGGTGGTGGTGGTGTCGGATGGTCGAGTGCGTGGACGGAGACGGCTGGCGGAGGCGGCGGAGCTAAGCTACTGGAAATCGAAAAATCCTATTCTACGCTATTCTACGGGCTAAAGGAACTACCTGATGGCTGCATTCGACTGGGCTGGAGCCGATGAAGCTCTCGGTCGTTGCCTCAAGGGGCCGTCGAGTTCCCCGAGGCTCAGCGCGCTTGCGGCGGCGCACGGCGGCAAGAACCACTGGATCAGTGACTCCCGGCTGCCCGGGCCTCGCTGCAACTCCAAGGGGCCACGGCTATCACTCAGGGACGATGGAGGAGCTCACAGGCACCGAGGGGAAGATCAAAGATGAAAGAATTAGGTCGCTGGAGATGACGTTAAATATGGTGCCAGGTCCGAGAAGATGGCGATCGGGCGAGTCAGGCGGAGCTCGGATCCAGCAAACCCACCCCGGGCGAGGATCCTAGATGATCAGATGTTAATCGGAGCCCGGGGTTTGGGTTAATGGCGGTCGGGTCAGGCGGGCAAAAAGTCGAGAAAACGGGTCGATCGCCTGATCCGCGAAAGAAGAAGGTCCGCGGGGGAAGTTGACCGGGGTCAACAAACCCCCGTGGACCAATCAAGAGCCACCAAATATTGAATTTTTATTTCTTTATTTTAGGCTAGAAAATGGCCGAATTTACAAAAACTTAAAACATGAAATATTTTTATTTTATTTTTTCTATTTTTTTGTGATTTTTAATTAATTTTTGGAAATAAAAATAAGGTATTTACATTATATAGCTATATATAGGTATATATACAATATGTAGGTTTTGATTTTTGATTTTTAATTATTATTTTTGTAAAATTTTATTCCTATTTTATATTTTATTTATTTATAGAATAAAATAAGGAATAAAAAGGTATTTTTATTTTATTTTCAGTATTTATATACATAGGTAAAATAAATAGATATGTACATCTATATACATGGTATATGTACAATGTATTTTGGTATTTTTGATTTTTCTATTTTTATTTTGATTTTTATTTTGATTCTTTTTATTTTATTTACTTACAATATATAGCAAAGAATATTTACAAAAAGTTTGGAAAATAACTTTATTTATTTACAAGGTTAAATAAATACATAGATGTGATATATGTACATGATGAAGGGGTCTTTTTAATCTTTTTGATTTTAACTTTTTATTTTGTTTTTTTTATCTTTTATAAATATATACAAGTATTTACAAGCATATTTTTGGGTGAGGAAAACATTTTTATTTTATTTACATAAATATATACACATGAGCCCCTATCTCCCTCTACTTGGCTTTTATGCGGTCAGGCCCATGTTGAGCCCTCCCTTGGGTTAGGTTGCTCAATATTTATTCTAAATATTTCCCTCCTTTTCTTTTTAATCTTTATTCTTTTATTTTTGCACAAAAACATGCTAATTATAGATTTTTACACAATGCATGCTTTTGCTAATTATTCCTATTTACACATATCTACATGCATTTGCAAAGGTTTTTGTAGCTAAAATATAAGAATAAAGAGTGATGAATGGGTATTCATCACCCCCCTATACTTAACTTTGCTAGTCCCTTAGCAAACACTTATTTGAGAAATAAGTGAAAAAGAAAGAAAGAAAAAGAAAAAGAGGATGTACATGGATCAAGGTTGATTATTAAACTTGCCTTCATTAAATTGGGGTATGGAGCTCGATCAGATCTTTGGATTATTAATGTGTCGGAACCTTATTTAGACTTAAGCTTAAAACCTAACAGCCTCTAAGTTCCACTAATCTATAACCAAGACTCCTCAATGCTCCAGATCAGAACAAGTCATCAATCGCAAACCCTGAAGACCATGAATCTTTTCTTGTCCTGTGAATGTGAAGTCTAAGCTCTCCACCTCAGAAATGGCAACTTGACAACCCTCCCCAACAAGGTAACTCTATGACCTCAATCTGGCCACTCTTTCCTCGAGGAGCGGGGTATTCCCTTCTAAGTTCAAGTTCAACCGGCTCAAGAAGAGGGGGAAGAAGAGAATGGGTCAAGGCCAGTGTAGCCAAGTACCCTTGGGAGCTTGACCAGTGTAGCCAAGTCTCCCTGCTGCAAGCTACAACAGGTGGATCATGAAACCAAGCTTTGCTTATTGCACTCTATATACATACTCCGGTGGGATTATCATTTTCTCTCAGACCCACCACTTTTTTGGAGTTCTTTTCTTTTTGCACATTTTTTTTCAAGTGCATCTGTACAACATATACATGTGCAGCATATATACAAGGAGTTTTTCCTCTTGAGCCAGTAGACTATCCCTCTTTTGAAGCTTTATTGCAACCCACAACTCCCGTCGTTAGACCTCATGGCAACCAGACCAAGTTGAGACGCACTTCCTTCACTATAAGAAGAAGAGAGGTTCCGCCTAGAAGTACTACCCTCATATGCTACCCCAAGTCAAGGAAGACTGCCTCCTCACCACCTCATCCGTAGAGAGCTCAGTGCATAGTGCTGGTGTCCAAGTAAAGCCATAATCTATATGAGTCATGTGTTGTTGTTAAGTGCTCTACTTAGGCTCATTGAGATGACATGTGATCATAGCCTAGTGAACTCAAAGAATTAAGTCACCATGGACCTGAAAAGCCTTAAACCTAAGTCCTATAAGGTTCCTCTTAGAAATTAGGTGGATTAAGATCTTAATCAAGCTCCATTTCTCAATTTGATTCCAGGCTAGTTTAAATGTCAACTATCATCCAGAAAAACTATATACATATGTACACAAAGATGCTTATTTACACAAATTTTACAATCGTGCAAAATTTTTGAAAAATGTTTTGAAATCATGAATAAATGATGCATGAAGTGCAAGTTTTGCAAAAAGATATTTACACACATTTACACAAGATTTTTGCAAACTTTTGATTTTCAAAACATTTTGGAAAAATTTTGTACTATATACATAATTTTGATAAGAAAATATTTACACAAGCTTTACACAAAAGATTTTTGAAATCATTTTTACAAAAATAATTTGTACACTAGCTATGTATGTGCAAATAAAAGAAGATTATGTACATGAAAATTTTTAATTTTTGTGGTTTTTAGCCATTTTTATTTATTAACACACTCACACAAAGTACGAGTTATGGCTAAAGTATATATGAAATATATACACACCCCCCTATACTTAGCTCGAACGATGTCCTCAGAGTCAAGAGCGATGAAGAAGACATAACTCGTGCTAGGTATAGGAAAGTGAAAAGAAAGGCTATACAAAAAGAAATGAAAAGTCAAGAGGGACCCAGGTCTCCCCCCTATACTTAGGATCAAGTAATCCTAAGTATAGCAGGCTGTATACTAAGGGGAAACCTGAGTGCGGAATGTACAGGGTCTACCCCCCCCCCCCCTATACTTAGGGTGAAATATCCCTAAGTATAGGCAGCAAAACAGGGGTAACAAGACACGAAGAAAATCACGACTATATACAAGAAGGAGGACATCACTCCCCCTATACTTAGGGTGAAGAACCTTAAGTATAGGCAACGACAGAAGTGATGGAACAGAACGAAGAACAACTCGGTGTTTTCACCCCCCCTATACTTAGGATGAGCAATATCCTAAGTACAGCAAAGATATTCCTAAGCGAGACCTGGGGTGAAAACAAGAATGGAAGAAAGAAGGATCAAAGTAAGACAAAACACGTATATACAAAAGAGTACAATGTTGAGGTGCCTCTCAACAAGCGCTAGTTTTTACGCCCCTAGCTGGGCGCAAAGGCTAGGATAATGCAGTATCAAGGTTCAGGACGGCATCGGTAAGTCGAATGCCGTACTGTCGTCGTAGTCTCGGTATGAGAACAACGACGAACTCAACAGTGTAAAGTAAGACACCCAGATATGCAATCAGGCGGGTGTCTGCTACCAGCCAAAGATATGGGAAGAAATGATCGGGATCCGATAACACAAAAGAAATCATCGGCTCTGGTTTAGACTGGAGTGAGAGTATAGAGCCGACGAAATCAAACGTGGAGAAGGATGGATCAGTAATAGAATCCTCCACGTCAATCAGTGTCTCAAGCAGGTGTGGGCAATCAAGATCAGGAGACTCTCTAAACAAACTGATATTCGATGCATGAGATAGAATCATATCAGGCAAATCATCGAACATTTCCAGAATGGGCTCATCCTCGCGAGGGTTGTCGAGGTGAGAAGACTCAGAATCAGAATGATCTAAAGACTCGGTTTCGTGTTCCGCCAGATCGGAAACACTCTCAGTAGGTGAAACCGAGTACTCATCGAGTGCGGCATCCTCCCGCAGATAACCCTCGGGGATGGATGCAAGATCAGAAGCGACTAGAAGAGGATCAGGATATAGATGGGCATCTGCGTTGCTATCAAGTATCCACTCAGTGCACCAGGCTGCATCATCATCGGAAGTGTAAGTCTCGGCAATCTGGAAGTGGGAGAAGGTACTAGTCAACACCGCAGAAGCTGGCAAAGTGTCTGCGGCTGATCCTCGCTCTGCGGCTATGCTGGCTGCCAACTGGTCCTCAGGAAATGTATCTATCTCAATAAAGTGGAGGACAAAAGACTCGAAGACGGGACTCTCTATATCTGTGCTCTCAAAGTGCGGTCCCTCCTCAAGCTGTGGCTGCTGGGCTGAGTCCTGGTGGCTGTCTGCATCCGAGAAGTGTCTCTGCAGGAAGGAGACTGACTCCTCCGGGACTGGAAACTGAAGTGTCTGAATCAATGGCTGCAAAAGCTGGGGCTCCTCCGGCTTCTGGAGTATCAGAAGATCTGATATCCAAGACTCGTCGATTGGGAACTCTGGAACTGACTCGAACTCCTACTGGAAGGCCAACGGGAACTCAAGTAGACTCTGGGCCCGAACCTCTGCTATCGCGGTCATCTCCTCTGTCAATGGTGCGGCATCATCCAAATCCTCGGGCTGGTGTGTAGAAGCTGAATCACCATGTAAAGTGACACACCGTACTGGTACATCATCGTCCACATGTGTTGTCCCGACCAAGGCATCTCGTGTAGAAGAACTCTGTGAAAGTAACCTCGAGATGGTATCCAGGAAGTGAATGTCGGAACTGCGGTGTGAACCGCCACATGTGGTACTCACCAGTGCAAGCTGCTCTGCGGTCATCCCCCGCATGGAGATCTCAATCAAATCTTACTACAAGAAAGATTAAAACAGGCGACGGTCAACATCCGTCGCTAACGATAAGTTGACCGTCCCCTCTGATCAATGGGGACGGTCATATGACCGTCTCTACAGGTCGCGTCGCATTTGGTATAAGCGACGGTAATAATAACCGTCCCCAATACCAACACATAGGCGACGGTCATGACCGTCCCTTAAAATTTTTCAGGGGGGACGGTCCTGACCGTCCCAAATGATAGGAAGTGAAGACGGTCATAACCGTCTCTATGAACGAAGGGGACGGTCACCATGACCGTCCCCTTTCTTAATCTGCTAACAAAAAAAATTTTCATTACCCCCTATTTGATCCTCATTTTCCCCTGTTACAAAAAATCTGTATACATAAAAAAATTACAATCACCAGACATCAATTGCAATCCACATTCATAAAAAACTAGTCCAACAACACATTCATTCAAAATACTACATTAGCCTACATTAAATGTTCAAAATAGTTATACAATATACTAAAGTATCATACAAACTAAGTAAGCTATCCTACTCGTCGTCCTCATCCTCGTCCTCAGCGTTGTCGTCCTCGTCGTCATCCGCATCATCTTCTTCTTCACCGTCATCGTCGTCGCCTAGCCTCACAGCGGTATTATCATCAACTGTTGGGTGGCTAGTCGACGCTCCACCTTGATGTGCCTGCATGAATGCATTGAATATCGCCATTTGTTGGCGCAAATCCTGAATCTCCATATTCATGCTAGACACCTGACTCTCTAGTTCCCTCTCCCTTTGTGTCTTCTGAGAGGTCGAGCCGGTCCCTACTCCATACCAATTCCGTATGGTGGCACCACGACCACCACAACGGATGCGTCCCTGATGCTCTGGACCAGTCGCCTGGATGAAAGCCGCATCAGGAGTAAGAGGTGGATGACTCGTTCCGGTGGGGTCTACAGAGCCAGTGGTTGTGAGCCTGACCATCTCCTCCTACAAATTTATTTAAGTTAAAATTTATTTAATTTGTATTAAATATGCATATATATATATATTATGAATAACTTACATGAATTGGACCATAGGCAGGATCCACCCAATGAACTTCCCCGCCCACATCGCGGCTCTTGGACCTCTCGAACACTTCCATTCGGCTGGGCACTCTCTCGTTCTCCACTTCCTAATGTGAAAAGATTAGTAAACTTAGGATACCATTTTAAGACATATATAATAGTTATAATTTTAACAGTAATAATAATATAGATTACTTACAAAGTCATCCTTCAGTTGATTCGTGTTTCTTCTCCCCATTCTATGTGTAGACTTGAAACCTTTCCTTCGATTTTCAGCATTTCTCCTTGAGATGCCCTATACGAAGATAGAATTTTAATAAAAGATTTCCAAATGATATATGTATAGAATGCACATTTTTATGTCACTTACCGTATGCTCTTCTCCCATCCAAATATAAATCATCGCCCTCCATTGGTCAGCGGGTACATTCGGAGGACAATTTCCCAAATTAGCTTCCAATGGTAGCTCGGGGTCGAAGTACTTTAAAATGTAAAGAAAATTAATTATATACCTATATGATGAAAAACATGTTTATACTTAAATAAAAAGCAAAGTACTCACTCGGGCCTTCACACGACCTCGATATTTACGCAACTTCTCCGCCCCATGGCCTAAAATCAGAGCATCAGTGGCCGGGTCACGGTCCCAGGAAAAACTAGACTGGAAAGTTATCAAAGCAATCATAAATAAGTTTGTATATATATTCAAGAAAAAATTTTGTTTGTTATTATAAATACCTCCAAATCATGAAGAATGGCATCCTTTATTGACCGCTCCACTAAACGGAAGTCTGTAATGTGGAGAGGGACCCTGGCTCTGCACACCTGCCCCAAGTAACTCTGGAAAACAGCCGAGTTCTCCCCCACCGCATCGCCTCCAACGATCCGCACCCTGAGTGTCTCACTAGGACGCAGACGGTCCAACACTCTGCACTGAGATGGGCCTCTACGTCTGGCGCCCGAGCCACTCGATCCGTCAGGATCGGAGGTCTCACTCCCTCGCTGTGTTGTAGGCGGTGCATCCCGGATGCGTCTAGGACGTGGAGGCATATCTGCATATTATAAAACATTCGAATTAGATATAACAACAATGATATAATTCACATATTACATCAAAAAATTGGAAAATAAATGATGGTAAACTTACATTTTAGAAATCCGCATCTACAATTTGTGTTGGATTTTCCTGTATTTCAGCTTGATATACCTCGTTTATATTTAGCAATTCATCATCATCGTTGACATCAAAAAAATCTCTTGGCACTGTTCTCACGGGTATGATCCATCCATCAGTTAAGTTGTCTGGAACATAGAAAACTTGTTCTACCTGGCTGGCCAGTGTAAAGGGCTCATTTGTTTGCAATTTCCCAGATTGTTTTAATGAAATGATGCCATTTCTGTCTCTTTGGTATCCTATCCCCTCGCGACCAACATCAAACCAATTTCACATAAAAAGAACACATCGACATTCATGAGTAAAACTGATCTCTATTATGTCAAGTATTTCCCCATAATAGCCGTCTAAACCTGAAGGCAAATCTGTTTTTACTATAACACCCGACATTTGCGTCGATTTCATCTCGTCGCCAGACTTTGTTCTAAATCTGTATCCATTTACAATATAACCCTTGTAAGACATAACTTGAGAATATGGTATGCTTCCAAGAATGTCAAGGTTAATATTCCACCTATCATCTGTCGTTTCCCGTAAATGTTTCACACGTGAACGGAACCATTTGAGGAATTCAGATTTATTATGCGTCTCATTACAAAATGAATTGTACTCGTCAAAGAATTCATCTATTTCTGACAACTGCATCAAGACATAGTATTGTATGAGATCTCTATCTTCATCGGATATTACGCGGCGTAAACCACTGAATATATGCCTGCCACAAGAATGAAAGACCCATAATTTGGATTCGTCATCTTCCTTCACGACCTCGCCTTCATCATTTCGTTCATATCGGTTAAAACGCACGCTTTCACCGTCCATATACATTTCACAGAAATTAATACACTCTTCACAAAGATAACCTTCAGCAATGCATCCTTCGGGTTGTGCCTTGTTAAAGACCATATTTTTTAATTTTCGAAGGAATCTTTCTATTGGATACATCCAACGATATTGAACCGTCCCACCGATTCTTGCTTCACATGCTAAATGAACTATTAAATGAACCATGACGTCAAAGAAGGCTGGTGGGAAAATCTGCTCCAATTTGCATAATGTGATAACAATATCATCTTCAAGTTTTCTCAAGATCAACGGATCTAAAACCTTCGAACACAATAATCTAAAAAAACCACTCAATTCTGTTAATGATTGGAGGACAGCATCGTCAACAATTCCGCGAAGGGCTAATGGCAGTAAAACTTCCATGTAAACATGACAGTCATGACTTTTTAATCCGGTTATCTTATGTTCTCTTTCATTTACGCACCTCGATAGCTGTGATGAGAACCCATCAGATACCTTCAGACCTTTAAGGAAGCGGAAGATTTTATCACGCTCAGCATTGGATAAAGTATATATTGCTGGAGGTACAGTAATCCGTCCATTGTCTAATTCAATTGGATGTAGTTCTTCCCGTATACCAAGTTGAACTAAATCACGTCTCGTCCTTAAGTTATCTTTTGATTGACCCGAAAGATCTAACATTCCCAAAATATTTTCCAATACATTCTTCTCAATATGCATGACATCCAAATTATGACGAAGCTGTAAGTGTTTCCAATATGGTAACTCTCTGAAAAAAATACTTTGCTTCTTCCAACCGCCGGCTGCACTTTTCTTGTTTGTCCGTCCTAGGCAACTGCTTCGTACAAGTAATTGTTGTTCCCAAATAATGTTGCCATTCACACGAGCTAAGTCAACTCGTTGTCCATAAGGTGTCTCGTCGAATTTCTTATTATTATCTGCCCTTTGCCATCTATGCTTTGGTGGAAGGAATCGACGATGACTCAAATAGCAATGCTTCATACTTCCAGACAGCCATGTCGAATGTGTTTTTTCAAAACAGACCGGACATGCGAGTTTTCCCTTGATACTCCAATCAGACAAATTTGCGTACGCGGGAAAGTCATTTATAGTCCACAATAGTGCAGCTTGTAATTTAAATATCTCTTTTCTACATGCATCATATGTAGGTATTCCAGTAGTCCATAGGACTTTTATTTCATCCATTAACGGTTCTAGGTACACATCAATTGCGTTGCCAGGACCTTTAGGACCAGGAATTAGTAGCGTCATCATCATAAATGATGAACTCATTGACATCCATGGTGGTAGATTGTAAACAATCAGAATCACGGGCCAAATGCTGTAACTCAGACTCATATTACCAAACGGATTGAAACCATCTGAGGCTAATCCCAAACGAACATTTCTCTCATCATTAGAGAACTGCGGATATCTCTGATCAAATTTTATCCATTCTTCTGCGTCGGATGGATGTCTCATAGCTCCATTAGCATCTCGTTTATTTGAACGAGAATGCCAGGTCATCCACTTTGCAGTTTTTTCAGACATGAAGAGACGTTTTAGTCTTGGAATTAATGGGAAGTACCGTAAAATTTTCATCGACTTCTTCTTTCTCTTTAAATCATTTCTTTCTTCTTTATACCGGGAAGCATTACAATATGGACAAAGAACTAGATCTGAATTCTCTCCTCGAAAAAGCATACAGTCATTAACACAAGCATCTATCTTCTCGTATTTCAGACCAAGCGATCGGAATCGTTGCTTCGCCTCTTTCCAATCCTTAGGATAATTCTGAGGATTATTTAATAACTTTCGTATTAAACCCAACACATATGTCATCATAGCTGCAGTTGATCCGTTCCTTACTTTCATCTTAAACAGCTCTAACAAAAACTGCAAACGCGTCATTTCCACCCCAGTAGCCAATATATCTTCTGCATCTGGCCAACTGCTCGAGAACCTATCATCTGAACCAATGTCTTGTGCCTCAGGTCTTCTTAAATCGTCTATTAGTTCAAATAACTCGTGATCAACATTATTCAAGGTTCGGGTAGTCACTCCTGCATCAACGCCCATATCCTCATCCATTCGCACATCTAGACCCTCTCCATGTTCTGTCCAAATAGAGTAATGTAACCAAAATCCGTTGAGGATGAGATGGTTATACACTGCCTCTCTAACATCCCATTTAATATTCTTGCATCTCACACATGGACAATAAATCTTTAGACCACCAAATTTCTTATCAACTCTCTCTATTTGAAATGCCCAATCCAAGAACGCAATCACTCCTCTCTTATATTGTTGAAAATCATCGTATCTCTTATTCATCCATGATTTATCCATTATACTGCACAATTATAATAAAATCCACCATTGTGTTATTATAGACAACAAGTTTTCTACCCTAAACCATAATGAAGTGATTAAGATATCTATTGTATACACAAATTATTATGCCTAATCTATTGTATACACAACATAGGGAGAAAACCTATGCTTATTGTGAATCACCACAATGCTCTCATTCATCTCTAGCCTCAAAAAGTCCGGTCTTGGCTCACCCCTCCTCTGTGCTCAACACACTTGAGCTTACGAGAAAGCGCTTTGCGGGGCTCGCTGTGGCACAAAGGCTAAGAGATAAATGAGCGGCTGTTTAGAGTTTGATCTAGGGTATCTATTATATGATTTCACTATCATTTTAGGATATCTATTGTATAAACAAATTATTATGTGTAATCTATTGTATACACAACCTAGGGAGAAAACCTAGGCTTATCGTGAAGCACCACAAGTCTCTCATTCATCTCTAGCCTCAAAAAGTCCGGTCTTGGCTCACCCCTCCTCTGTGCTCAACACACTTGAGCTTAGGAGAAAGCGCTTTGCGGGGCTCGCTGTGGCACAAAGGCTAAGAGATAAACCTATGGTATATCCAAATCATTATGCCTAACCTATTGTATACACAACCTAGGGAGAAAACCTAGGCTTATCAACCAAACAAATCATAACTAGGGGAAACAAGCAAACCTAAGCATATCATCAAGCAAACCTAGACAAATCATACATATTATATACTAAACAAATCAAGCAAACCTAAGTATATAACCAAAACAACAAAATCCAATGGGGAAAAACAACTCTAACAAGAATATCAACTAAAATAAACAAGAATAAAAGTAAAGGAGTGTTGATAGTTACCTGAAATGAAGATTAATGACCTCGGAAAGCAAGAAGGAGCCGGAGGAGACGCCGGGGCGGAGAGGGCGACCTTGGGGCGGCGGCTTTGGAGATGGGAGAATGGGATGAAAACGCAGGTCGAAGGGGTTTTTTCGATCTGACCAATGGGGACGGTCGTAATGACCGTCTCCATTGGTGACGATCGGCGACGTTTCACTAAAGACCATCTCCTTTGAGAAGGAAGAGGGGACGGTCAATAAAACCGTCCCCTCTTGACGACCACTTTGGTCCATCGTCAGAGGCGACGCCAACAGAGGAATAAAGGGGACGGTCAGGACCGTCCCCAAAGCCCTTGCAGGGGACCAAGAACATCCAGTAGCGTGGTCGAGGCAGAGGGGACGGTCACTATAACCGTCCCCTATGGTCGACCTCTTTGGTCCGATCGCTAGAAGCGACGCCAACAGAGGACCACTGGGGACGGTCAGGACCGTCCCCAATGCCCTTTTAGAAGAGCCGAAAATGTCCCAGTGGCCTGCTCAAACCAGAGGAGACGGTCATCGGTGACCGTCCCCTCTGGTCGACCTCTTTCGTCCAATCGCTGAGGCGACGCCAACAGAGGAATAATGGGGACGGTCATGACCGTCCCCAAAGCCCTTACAGGAAGGTCGATAACGTCCAGTAGCCTGGTCAAACCTGAAGGGACGGTCAACGTCGACCGTCCCCTTTGGTCGACCTCCATGGTCCAATCGCTAGAGGCGACGCCAACAGAGGCACAATGGGGACGGTCAGGACCGTCCCCAAAGCCCTTCCAGAAGGGTCGAAAACATCCAGTGGCATGACTCAAGGCAGAGGAGACGGTCATTAGAGACCGTCCCCATTGAGTATGGTTATTGGGGACGGTTGCTTGATGACCGTCCCTAAAAAGAGGCATTAGGGACGGTCGCTCATAAACCGTCGCTAGTTGTCGTCCCTAAATGGGGCAATTCCTGTAGTGTCTGTCAGTGGAAGTCCATGGTCTGGAAATCTCCTCAAGAGGTCAAGAAACCTCGGCCATGCCTCGTACAATGGCTCCCGGGGGTCAACTGAAAAGTCCATGATCAAAGACCGCATGAAATCTGCTCTCCGTGGAGGGAAGTATCTCTGCAAGAACTCTCGGCGTAGCTCTCCCCACGTCTCGAATGTCCTCCCCAATCGTCGGTGCCATCTCATGGCTCTGTCGTGAAGCGTGAAGGGGAAGGTCCTGCTCATCAGCTCCTCTACAGTGATATCTGAATATCTATGTGCTCTACAAAACTCCTCGAAAGCTGACAGGTGAAGATAAGGCTCCTCGTGCGCCTCTCCTGAAAATGTCGGCAGCTGCTGAATGTAATCCACATCCAAGACGAATTGACCAAGTGTAGAAGCTGACTGAGCTCCATATGCTATCTGCTCCTCCATCCTTTTGGAATAGGATGAGTCCGCTGATCTCCACTGCTCTCTCGGGTCACTAACGGAGTGCGCTCTCAACTCAGCCACAGCATCGTCCGGGTCTCGCATCTGCTCTGTCTGATATCCTCGGACGTCTCGCACAGCATGCCCAGAGTAATGAGATGAAAGGGAGGGAGGGAGAGGGAGGTTGGTCGGAGATCCGACCTCCCTGGAAGGTGGACTGGAGTGATGGTCAGAGGATGGAGAAAAAGCCGTAAGAGTCGGCTCGAAGTGAGGGGAATCCATCATCCAGGGGTAAAGAAGAAGAAAGTGGAATGAAGGGAGGTGAGGGAGGGGAATAGAAGGAAGATGAGAAAGGATCGAAGGGATCTGGCAATCAAACAAGATGAACAAGCAAACCCCTAATTCACCTACGCACGCAGAGCTGAAGACCGAAGGGATCGGTCAATTATCTTGTCGATTTTATTTTAGGTGATCATCCAGTCTATCAGAGCGATTACGTGAGGTCAATAGGTATCCGGATCTTTCTCAACCGACTGTCCCGTACTGAAAGCCGGTAATCAGTCAAGAAAAGATCGGAGGCTCTATCCTAATGTGCGGATCACTCTCTCGCTCATCCAAACCAAACAAGGAGGGGGTTACTCTCCCCAAGACAGATTTTTCGTGAGGTGTCTTTTAGGTCAAGTATGATTAGCAGTCCTGATTTTATTGTTTTTATTTTTTAGATATTTTTCAATAAAAAGAAACGACTAACGAATTTTTCGATTCTCCTGGTTATTTAAGTCCAAAACAGGGGGGAGAAGACGAAAAAGCCGATGCGCGATAAATCAATGATGCATGCTGAGTAAGAAATGCGTACCTGTCTCCAGCACTCTACATGCAAGATGATCCGCGCAGAATTTAAAGACTGAAAAGAAACTAACCTAAATGATGCAGCGGTAAAGCCGAGTCCTAGCTGAGCAGTTCTAGCGATGAACCGTCTAACCGGTCACCGACCTCCAAGCCAAAGAGTCCGGTCTTGGCCCGTCCCTCCTCTGTCCGACAAATCGGGGGTAGGAGTAAGCGCTTTACAAGACGGGCTGCGGCACGTAGGCTACGAAGATAAGTGAATCGGTTATTTTTATTAATGATTTTTAAGTAGGTCCAATTAACGATCTATAGGAACAGATAAGCAGTTAGGTGTGTGGATCCTACTAAGTACGGCACAGTCACCAGAAATTCCTAAGTCTAGGGGCTCGAGCAAAAACCACGAAAAACCGGAAAAGGCAGAAATAAAAGAAAAAGAAAGCCGCGTGAAAACCGCGAAAAACCGCGAAGATCCTAAGGATCCCCCGAGCACACCGGCGCTCGGCGAAACAGACCCGCTACGGTAGAAGAGTCCAAGTGTCTGAGAAGGTCCTGTATTATTACAATAATAATGAAATGAAATAAAATTCTACCCTAATCCTTGCCCACTCAACTCTCTCTCACTCTCTCCTGCGGCTCTGCGAAGAAAAGAGCCGCCTCCGAATCCCGCGGTTTCGCCGGCTTCTCGAAATCAGCCGCCTCGGTCCTCGGGCCCTCGCAAGAGAAACAGAGTGGTCAGAACCAATAATATAATAAAGGAAAGAAGTGAAAATAAAAATAAAAATAAAAAGGGTATATATGCAAAAATGTGAAATAAAATAAACACACAAAAGAAGACAAAAACAAAAATAAAAGAAAAAGAAAATAAAGCAAAATAAAACAAAAAGAAAATATAAACAAAAGCCGCGAAGAGCCGCGAGCTCTGAAAGAGCCGCGAAAAGCCGCGAAAATCAAAATGAAAAGAAAAGAAAAACTACTAAGTCGTGCTCCCCGGCAACGGCGCCATTCTGATAAGCGATCCGAACGACTAAGGTAAAGGTACAAAAATGGTCGTTGCGACCTCGGTCGCTCAGATGCGCTAAATCAAGAAAAATGAACCACTCGAAACAAATAAAATCAATCAAGCACGAAGAAGCGGTCCTGCTATATGTTTAACCTGGTATAGCACCCAGGGTCGAACTCAAGGAGCACGGATTGGGCGAAGGCCTACGAAGTAGTAAAAATGAATAAAATAAAAGACAAAATATTTTTTAGTGGTTTTTAAGCATTTTTATATTTTTTTGGATTTTTAATATGTAAAGAAAATAAGAAAGACAAAAAACAATCACACTTCAACAAATTATTTAAGGCATCAAAAATCAAGCAAAAATTCAAACAAAAATATTTTTGTGTGTTTTATAATTTTTATGTTTTTGGTGAATTTTTGGGATTTTTCTGATATTTATTTTAATTTCTAAAAATCAAACAGTAAGAAAAACAAGGGGTATTGTCTAGCCAAGCCTAAAGTCCCTAGATAAAATTCCTAAGGACCTCAAAAAGGCCTGGAGGTAATTTTCCTATAAAATAGATGAAATAAGGAAAATTTAGGTACCAGATTTATTGTTTTTGATTTTTAATGTATTTATTAGAATTTTTATGAGTTTTTAAGGGTTTTTAAGTTTTTAAGGTTTTCCAGTGGTGAAAAATAGCCAAAATTGGCTAGAAAATAAAGGAACACAAACTAAACAGTGGCTAATTTTTATAGAATTTTTAGGGGAGTTTTTATATTTTTTTGTGATTTTTCAATCTAGACAGTAACAAAAATTAAGGTTTTTGAATTTTTAAAAATAACAAACGAAATAAAAAATGTCCTAAAAAATTCACAAAAATCCTACACCATGGCAGGAGCCATGTGTCAAATTTTCGTCGAATTTGGAGGTGATTTGATATTTTATTCGAAAATAAAGAAAAGCAACAGTACACAGGGACCTTTCTGCAATTAAAACAAAGTTCTGGGTCCCTGGAGGAACAAGCTTGGAAAGCTTAGGGTTGGAAATGCAAATTACCCCCCGGGCCACGCACGATACACGTGACTCAGGCCTGGGGGGACCTAATTGCAATTCCTATTTCTATAAATGCAAAACGTAACCAGCCAGAACCACAGGGTCAAAAATGCAATTACACCAAAATATCACGTGTCGATGCACGTGTCCACCACTGGCAGGGGTATAAATGCAAATAACATAAAAGGGAAGGTCCACAGTGCAATTTTCACAAAAACAAAAGAACTACACTAAATATTTACAGGATTAAAAAGTAAATGCATAAAGTAAAGGGGCCTAAGGACAAATTACCCCTTTTATTAATGTCGAGGGTCTGGATGCGTGACGCGTGGCAGATCGAACGGCTGGGACGGCGCGCCGCAAACCAAAGGAGCCCTCGGCACGATCCGATGGCTGAAATGCACCCACGTGGCAGATCCAACGGCTGTGGTGCGATGTGGGGCTGCGAAAGACTCCTGGCTCGGATCGGATGGAGGTGGTGAAGCCACGTGCTAGATCCAACGGCTGAGATACGTCGTGGCTTAACCTCGCTGCTCAACGGTGATGATCGACCCCAGGGAGATCCGATGGTCAGTGCTGCTCCGTGGATGAACGGACGAGATCTAAACCGGAGCTTCGAGGTCGATCTGACGGTGGACGAAGGATCTGGAAGAACTGGCGGCCGGCGAGCTTCGCCGACCCTCTGCGTGTACGGTAGTCCTCGTCCGATGCTCAGGAGATGCGAGAACGCTTCGCCATGAAGCTCCGCACCCGATGCACTGCTCCGATGGAGGCGAGGAGCTCCAGAGAGCTCCGGTGACGTGAAAGAGCTGGAGCTGCTGTGCCCAGAAGCTCCGACCTCCAGATGAGGTCGATAGACCTGGAGACCTGCACAGAAAAGAAGCTGGGTCGAGGGAAAACTGCCTCGACCCGTCAGAGCGGGCGGAAGGTGACTGGTGCGGCGAGATGGAGGCTCTCAGGCGAGTGGCGGAGGGGGGAGAGCCGAAACCCTGCTTCGGGGCGAGCCAGGGGGAATGGAAGGTCGGAGAAGGTGGATAGGAGTCAGGCGAAGGTGGTGGTGGTGTCGGATGGTCGAGTGCGTGGACGGAGACGGCTGGCGGAGGCGGCGGAGCTAAGCTACTGGAAATCGAAAAATCCTATTCTACGCTATTCTACGGGCTAAAGGAACTACCTGATGGCTGCATTCGACTGGGCTGGAGCCGATGAAGCTCTCGGTCGTTGCCTCAAGGGGCCGTCGAGTTCCCCGAGGCTCAGCGCGCTTGCGGCGGCGCACGGCGGCAAGAACCACCGGATCAGTGACTCCCGGCTGCCCGGGCCTCGCTGCAACTCCAAGGGGCCACGGCTATCACTCAGGGACGATGGAGGAGCTCACAGGCACCGAGGGGAAGATCAAAGATGAAAGAATTAGGTCGCCGGAGATGACATTAAATATGGTGCCAGGTCCGAGAAGATGACGATCGGGCGAGTCAGGCGGAGCTCGGATCCAGCAAACCCACCCCGGGCGAGGATCCTAGATGATCAGATGTTAATCGGAGCCCGGGGTTTGGGTTAATGGCGGTCGGGTCAGGCGGGCAAAAAGTCGAGAAAACGGGTCGGTCTCTTGATCCGCGAAAGAAGAAGGTCCGCGGGGGAAGTTGACCGGGGTCAACAAACCCCCGTGGACCAATCAGGAGCCACCAAATATTGAATTTTTATTTCTTTATTTTAGGCTAGAAAATGACCGAATTTACAAAACTTAAAACATGAAATATTTTTATTTTATTTTTTTTCTATTTTTTTGTGATTTTTAATTAATTTTTTGAAATAAAAATAAGGTATTTACATTATATAGCTATATATAGGTATATATACAATATGTAGGTTTTTGATTTTTGATTTTTAATTATTATTTTTGTACAATTTTATTCCTATTTTATATTTTATTTATTTATAGAATAAAATAAGGAATAAAAAGGTATTTTATTTTATTTTTAGTATTTATATACATAGGTAAAATAAATAGATATGTACATCTATATACATGGTATATGTACAATGTATTTTGGTATTTTTGATTTTTCTATTTTTATTTTGATTTTTATTTTGATTCTTTTTATTTTATTTACTTACAATATATAGCAAAGAATATTTACAAAAAGTTTGGAAAATAACTTTATTTATTTACAAGGTTAAATAAATACATAGATGTGATATATGTACATGATGAAGGGGTCTTTTTAATCTTATTGATTTTAACTTTTTATTTTGTTTTTTTATCTTTTATAAATATATACAAGTATTTACAAGCATATTTTTGGGTGAGGAAAACATTTTTATTTTATTTACATAAATATATACACATGAGCCCCTATCTCCCTCTACTTGGCTTTTATGCGGTCAGGCCCATGCTGAGCCCTCCCTTGGGTTAGGTTGCTCAATATTTATTCTAAATATTTCCCTCTTTTTCTTTTTAATCTTTATTCTTTTATTTTTGCACAAAAACCTGCTAATTATAGATTTTTACACAATGCATGCTTTTGCTAATTATTCCTATTTACACATATCTACATGCATTTGCAAAGGTTTTTGTAGCTAAAATATAAGAATAAAGGGTGATGAATGGGTATTCATCACCACCCCATGCAAGTCTAGCTAAGTGCAAAGTGCATGTGCCCAAAATTGGTTTACTGATGAAGAGTTAAACGGGCGACTCCAAGTGTTCTACTTAAACACATTTAAGTTGACTTCCCAAACATGGTCTTATGGAACCCAAAGATTTAAGTCAAAGACCTGAAGAGTCTAAATTCCCGTTCCTAACTAGGCTCCTTATAATGAAAGTTAAATGCCACAATCAAGCTCCATCCTTTAGATTCCCCAATCTTTAGTTCTATAAATCAAACTTATTCTAAATAATGCTAATGCAAATGCAACCATGTCTTTGTGAAGTATATTTTCTGAATTTTACTCTTTTTTATGGATTTTAAGGACTTTGTAATTTTTATGACTAGGATTTTGCATTTTTTTAAGATTTTTCAATTTTTATAAACAAGTCTATGTACAAGATTTTACAAGGTAAATTAACTATATTTTATTTGGATTAAATAACTAATGTATTTACAAATTTTATACAACGAATTTTACAAGGATTAAATGAATTTTACGTGTATTTTATAGATAGGATTTTAAATAAGTATCATACATGTTTTAGATACATATTGTAAATACATATTTTAAATTAAGAATTTCAAATAAGAATCTTAGGCATATTTTACTTATTTACAAGGATTTTATAAATAAATAATAAATAAAAGGATTTTAAATTAACCCTTACACACTTTGTATGGATTTATAGATATAGAAAATATATAAAATACGAGTTATGGACACATGTATATATAAAACATATGCGCACCCTCTATACTTAACTTGTGTCATGTCCTCATAGAGTGAAAAGAGAAAAAAAAGAAGACATAACTCGTGCTAAGTAAAAGTGGGTGAAAAGAATAAAAGAATAGAAGTCGGTCGACCCCCCCCCCCCCATACTTACGATCAAGCCATCGTAAGTATAATGGAGGACAAAAATGATGTGACTGATGAAAATGAATATACAAATGAATGAACAAAAGAAAGAAAAGAAAAATTAAATCAACGAAATCACTCGGCCCCCTATACTTACGATAAGACATCCTAAGTATAGAAAAAAATGTGGCCAAAATAATGGACCAGTGATTGGTGTAAAAGAAAGAAAAATAAAAGAAAAGTAAAAAGAATAAAATCAAAAGGCACAAATCAACGGGCAAGCACCCCCTATACTTAGGATCTAGTATCCTAAGCATACAAGACGAGCAAAAATGGGGATGATTGTGGTCTACGGAGAATATACAGGTGGTGTACTCCAGAAAATCGAAAGGTTCACAGGTCTCTGTACAAGACGAAATGAAGTGGAAGAGTAGTCATGCATCCTGTACAAAGTAGATCACCTAAACACGAGCCAGATGATCAGTAGTCTCCACGAAGTGCTTCAGCATCTGCCCATTCACCACGAAAGGTTCTGCACTAGGTGACACATCTGATATAGCAATACTTCCATTGTCATGCACCGTTCTGACTATGTACGGTCCTTCCCATTTGCTCTTTAATTTGCCAGGAAAAATTCTCAATCGTGCATTGAACAACAAGACTTTCTGACCAGGGACAAAGATCTTATGTCGAATGTGTCTAACATGCCATCTCTCATTTTGTCCTTATAAATGAGGGTGTTCTTGTATGCTTGATTTTGAATCTCTACTAGCTCATTCAGATCCATGTTCCTCTTGGCTCCTGCTTTATGCATATTGATGGGGTCGAATATTCCCAAAAAATCCAGGTAAAGGTAAAATCAATCAAGGGTCGTTGTGATCTGAATCTCGCAGCTCGGACTCAACAAGAAAAATCAGACCACCAAAAGAAACCAAGAAATCAAAAATCCGAATAGCGGTCTTCGCTATTATTTAACATGGTATAGCGACCAGGGTCGAACTCAAGGAGCACGGATTGGCCAAGTGGCCAACGAAGTAGTCAGAAAAGCAAATAAAATAAAGAAACTATTTTTGATGGATTTTATAAATTTTTAAATTTTTTATGATTTTTAATTATAGAGAAAATAGAAAACAAGGCAAAAATGACACAAACAACAAATTATTTAATGCATCAAATCAAGTCAGAAAATACAACTAAAATATTTTTGTGTTTTAATATTTTTAAGTGTTTTTGGTAATTTTTTTAGAATTTTATATTTTATTTGTTGATTATATAAAAATAGAAAAAAAGCAAAAATAATGAACTAATGTGCAATCAGATTTGAAAGGCTAATTAAAAATATATAATTACCCTAAAAAAATCTGGAGATAAATTTTATGAAAACTAGAAATAAAAACTAAGCTACAGAAAAAGAAATTGTATTTTTTTTGAATTTTATAGAATTTTTAATTATTTTTATAAGGATTTTAGGGTTTTTTAAATTTATAGTAGTTTTACAAGTCCAAATCAAGTGAAATTTGTATAGAAGCAAGTAAACACACAAACAAATAGTAAGAATTTTTTTTATACTTTTTGAGGGGTTTTTAATATTTTTAATTGACTTTATTTTTCTAACAGTAGTAAAAATTGGGGTTTTTGAATTTTAAAAAAATAGAAAAACAATCTCAAATCTATCCTAAAAAATTAGTGAAATTTTTACACAGTGGCAGGGGCCATGTTTCCAAATTTCACCAAATTTAGATTTGATTTGCCATTTTATTCAACCAATATAAAAGCTACAACAAATATGGACTTAAACGCAAGAAAAACTAAGTTTCAGGGCTAAAATAAAACACGTATCGGAACTATAAGGGCATTAGTGTAAAATTCGCATCAATTTCCACACATGTTCAAATACAGTACACATAGGGACATCTATGTAATATTCAAAACATAAAGTTCAATCAACAACAGCCAATAAACCCAGCCCTAAATATGCAAATAATCCAAACCTGACGTGACTAAGCACGTGAGTCCACAAAGTCAGGACTAAAATGCAAATATAATAAACCACATGTCATGATATGCAAAATATCCCAGTGTGCTAATTTATTTAAAAGACTAAACATCAACTAAACTAAAGTGCAGGGGGTTCAGGCGCAAATTACCTAGCCAAAGCACGTGCGAGGCACAAGGGGGGCCAGGTGTCAGGCGGTGAGTGGCTGCGCGCGTGCGGCTCTGATGACGCCTCCTGGAAGATCTGACGGTCCAGACGAGGAGGCGAACGTGGGGTGCATGTGGCCGTCAGATCGTGGATCTCACGGCCTGTCAGAGGCAGGCGACGAACGGCTCTGATGAAGTCTGGACGTGAGGCGTGATCCGACGGTTGGCAGATGGCATGGATGAACTCCTCCTGGGCGAACTTCTCCAGCGAGCTGGGAGTGCTCCGAGCGTCCGATGAAAGATCAGGAAGGAGGGTTCGTCTCGTAATGACGTTCCGCATCGGGTGTCAGTGACCGATGAAGCGTCCAACGGTCCGATCCTCTGGCGAGGGAGGGAGGACCTGGACGACTTCGGTGAGGGGTGTGAAATGCGATTCATGGGGGGGGTACTTCGTGCTTATTTACCTACAAAAGGAAGCTCGTGCTCGGAGGAAGACTCCGGCATGGGTTATTGGGCAAATAGTGAAGGGAAGCGTGGTGGTTTGGCGAAGGGGGGTCCCGGCGGAGGCGACGGAAGGGACCGAGCCCGACCTTGGCTCGGATAGCCAAGATCGAGATGATCGGATCATGGAAGGAAGGTGACGATGGGTCGGTGCGCCTATCTATACGGTGAGGATGAAGTGTCGGGGCTCCGGCCACTTGGGCAGAGCTGGCGGAGCAAGATGGGAACGATCGAAACTACACGAAGAACTAGAGGCTAATGGGAGTACCTGATGGTCGGACGCGTCTAGACTAGAGTTCCTGAGTCTCCTACGGTCTTCGCCTCGATGGAGCGACACCTCCAGAGGCTCGGGCTACGCCGGCGGCGGAGCTCGACGATGATGGTCGACAGACCTAGGGAAGCGCCTCTAAATCCTCGCTGCGACACCTTCAGTCACTCGTTGTCACTCAAGGATGAAGGTGGGGGTCACTGGGAGTGAAAACGGGAGCCAAAGGTGCCTGAATATGCGACGGGAGGTGAAGCTTTATACTGCAGGGTCCGAGAAAGAAGGAGATCGGGCGCGCAATCCAAAGCTCGGATCCCTAAGAAGATGCCCGGGTGTGAATCTCGAATCGATGAGCGACAAATGGAGCCCGGGGTTTAAGGGAATGGTTGGCGGACCGATCCGGGAAAAATCAGAGAAAATCGGGTCAAAGACCGGGTCCGCGAGGAGGTGGTCCTGGGGGAAGAGTTGACCGGGGGTCAAAAATCCCCCATGGACCAATGGGAAAATTCCATTGGAAAAATATTTGTAAATTCACTTTAAAATAGAAAAAAGCTTCATTTCAAAATATTTACAACATAAAAAATGTTTATTTATTTACAAAGTATTTTCTAGTGACATTTATTTATTTTTTTGAAAAAAAATAAATTATGTATATACAATATATTACATTATATACATGTATAGGTACCTATGTATTTTTTTATTTTTATTTTTTAATTATTTTATTTATGTACAATTTTCCCAATTTTATATTTTATTTATTTACATCACAAAATTTAGAACATCAAATAATTCTTATTTGATTTTTATTAATTATTTACAAGGGTGAAATAAATAGTACATTTATTCTTATATATAATGGTATATTACACCGAGGAGAGAGAAATTATTTATTTTTATTTTTCTTTTATTTTTCTCATTTTTATTTTATTTTTATAAATATATACAAGTTGTGAGAAACACAAAAATATTTTTATTTTTAGAAAATAAAATATATACACTAAGAGGGGATTTTGTGCAAGGTTGAGATACCCTATCTCTCTCCACTTATTTTATTTTGCGGTCGGGCCCATATTGAGCCCTCCCTTGGGTTTAGGTCACTCAATATTTATTCTAAATATTTCCTTCTTTTTCTTTATTTCTTTATTCTTTTATTTTTACACAAGCAAATTATGAGTATTTACACAATGCATGCTTTTTGGTAAATTATTCTATTTACAAACATATACATGGTGTTTTGCAAAGGTTTTTAGCTAAAATAAAAGAATAAAGAGTGATGAATGAGGATTCATCACCCCCCTATACTTAACTTTGCTAGTCCCTTAGCAAACACTTATTTGAAAAAGAAGCGAAAAAGAAAAAGAAAAAGAAAACGAGAGGGAAAAATGAATGAATAAATGATGATTAATTAAATTGAAGTATGGAGCTTAGTCAGATCTTTGGATTATTAACGTGTCAGAACCTTATTTGGACTTAGGTTTAAACCTTAACTGCCTCTAAGTTCTACTAATCTATAGTCAAGACTCCTCAATAATCCAGATCAGAACAAGTCTACATACACAAACCTTGAAGACCATGAATCTTTTCTTGTACTGTGTAAGTGAGGTATAGCTCTCCACCTCAGAAGTAGCAAAGTGACAACCCTCCCCGACAAGGTAACTCTAAGACCCTAGTCTAGCCACTCTTTCCTCGAGGAGCAGGGTATTCCCTTCTAAGTTCAAGTACAACCGGCTCAAGAAGAGGGGGAAGAAGAGAATGGACCATGGCCAGTGTAGCCATGTATCCCTGGGAGCTCAAGCAGTGTAGCTAAGTCTCCCTGCTGCAAGCTTCATAAGATGGAACATGAATCTCAAGCTTTGCTTATTGCACTATATACACTCCAGTGGGATTATCATTTTCTATCATACCCACCACTTTTTTGGAGTTATTCTTTTCTTTTTGCATTTTTTGTGCATGTTTACAACATATCTACAAAGTGCAGCATATATACATAATGAGTTTTTCCTCTTGAGCCAGTAGACTATCCCTCTTTTGAAGCATTATTGCAACCCACAACTCCTGTCGTTAGACCTCATGGCGACCAGACCAAGTTGAGACGCACTTCCTTCACTATAAGAAGAAGAGAGGTTCCGCCTAGAAGTACTACCCTCATATGCTACCCCAAGTCAAGAAAGACCGCCTCCTTACCACCTCATCTGTAGAGAGCTCGGTGTAAAGTGTTGGTCCAAGTAAAGCCATTATATATAAGAGTCATGTGTGTGTTGTTAAGTGCTCTACTTAGGCTCATCGAGATGACATATGATCATAGACTAGTGGACTCAAAGAATTAAGTCACCATGGACCTGAAAAGTCTCAACTCTAAGCCCTATAAGGTTCCTCTTAGAATTAGGTGGATTGAGATCTTAATCAAGCTCCATTTTCCAATTTAATTCCAGGCTAGTTTAAATGTCAACTATGATTCAGGAAAATATATACAAATATTTACAAAGACGCTATTTACAAAATTTTTACACATGAGCAAAATTTTAGAAAAATATTATGAAAACATGGATGTATGCATGAATGCAAGTTTTACAAAAGATTTACACAAATTTACACAAGGTTTTTGCAAACTTCTGTTTTTCAAAACAT
Organism: Ottelia alismoides; assembly: GCA_037367405.1. Classification (NCBI taxonomy): domain Eukaryota; kingdom Viridiplantae; phylum Streptophyta; class Magnoliopsida; order Alismatales; family Hydrocharitaceae; genus Ottelia; species Ottelia alismoides. The sequence goes on from JAZKJV010007665.1 coordinate 215,269, forward strand.
TTTACAAAATTTTGTACTATATATATTTTTGATATCAAAATATTTACAAACTTTTTATACAAAAGATTTTTACAAAAATAATTTGTACAAATAACTATGTATGTGCAATAAAGAATTTTATTTACAAGGAAAATTTTTTAATTTTTATGGATTTTAAGGTTTTTAGCCATCTTTATTTATTAACACACTCACACAAAGTACGAGTTATGGCTGAAAAATATATGAAATATATACGACACCCTCCTATACTTAGCTCGAACGATGTCCTCAGAGTGAATCAAGAGCGATGAAGAAGACATAACTCATGCTTAGTATAGGGAAGTGAAAAGAAAGGCTATATACAAAAAAGAATGAAAGAATAGAAATGAAATGCAAGAGGATCTCGGGGGTTCCCCCTATACTTAGGATCGAGTAATCCTAAGTATAGCATGCTGTACACAAAGGAAATCCGAATGAGAATGTACAGGGTCTACCTTCCCTATACTTAGGGTAAAATATCCCTAAGTAGAGGCAGTGAAACAGAGGTAGAAATGAATCAAAAGAAGCTCAAAAGTCTCACACCCCCTATACCTAGGGTAAAGTACACCCTAAGTATAGCAACGTCGAAGATGTAAATGAGGTGTTGGGCTAAAGAATAGTGTGATATGGACAACTGGATCTATAAAAGTCGGAACAACAATGATATCTAGCGTGAGATGCAATAGATGTGAGTCAAGAGACCACATCTCACATAAAATGAATAGGGGCAACGTCAACGACCAACGGCTCATGATCTAGATATGGTTTGAGCCGCTGCCCGTTGACACGAAAGGTACTCCCAGAAGACAACTCAGATATATCAATACTCCCATTGTTGTGTACCTTTATAACCAGATAAGGTCCCTTCCATTTGCTCTGTAGCTTCCCTGAAAATAATCTCAACCCGGCATCGAACAACCATACTCATTGTCCCGGCTCAAACTGCTTGTGGCTAATATGAGAATCATGCCACTCCTTCACTCTCTCCTTGTACTGAAGGCTGCTCGAAAAGGCTGCATCACGTAGCTCCTCCAGGGCTGCTAACTATGCCCTCCTCTGATCTCCTACACTCAGTGGATCCATAAAATATCTGTGACTATCCAGAGTGACCTATGTCTAAGCCCAACAGGTAAATGGCAGGGCTTGCCAATAAACGAGGCGAGAGGGAGATGTACCCACCAGTGTCTTGAAGGACGTCTGATATGCCCACAAGACCGAGTCCAAAAGCTGTGACCAATCCTTTCTATCAGGGCGGACGACCTTCTGCAATATAGTCTTGATCTCCCTGTTCGACACTTCAGCAGGACCATTGGTCTGAGGATGATACGGTGTAGCTACTCGATGGTCTATGCTGAACTCACTAGCAAGGGCCTTTACCTTGTTGTTGACGAAATGAGACCCCCGTCAGATATCAAAACTCTAGGAACCCCGAACCATGAAATGATATTTTTCCTCAAGAATCTGTAAACAGTCCTAGCATCTGCGGTTCGAGCGGGGATGTCCTCAACCCAACGACTCACATAGTCAACGGCCAACAGAATGTACTCGAATCCCTGACTCTTAGGGAATGGACCCATAAAATCGATGCCCCATGCATCAAAAAACCTTACAGAAGTGAATGGGCTGCATCGGCATCATATCACGCTGTCCACAAGTGCCCACCCTCTGACAGTCAGTACATCTCTTTACGAACTCATCAAAGTCCTTGAAGAGAGTAGGCCACCATAGGCCGGACTGGAGCACCTTCTGCGCCATTCTCCTCCCAGAGTGATGTCTGCCTGCCTCAAGCTTGTGGCAGTAAGTGAGGACGTTGTGGTGCTCCTCCTGAGGAATGCACCTACGCCAGACGCTATCACCTCCTTCATGATAAAGGACGGGATTCTCCCAATGGTAGAACTTGACCTTCGCGAGGAAGATCACAAGTCTCTGCCTGGGCCAATCTTGTGGAACCTTCTTGGCAACAAGAAAGTTCACAATATCGGCGTACCACGGGAGAGAGGCGATAGCAAGGATCACCCCATCTGGGAAGGTCTCACAAATAGGCTCGATCTGCTTAGAATACTCAAGATACTCCAATCGGGAGAGATGATCCGCCACCACATTCTTGACTACAGGCTTATCCTTAATCTCTATGTCAAACTCCTGGAGTAGAAGAATCCATCTGGTCAATCTAGCTTTGGCATCCTTCTTTTCCATGAGGTACCTGATGGCGGTATGATCAGTGAAGATGGTCACTCTAGATCCAATGATGTAAGATCTGAACTTATCTAGGGCGAACACTACGGCTAGCATCTCATTCTCAATGACGGTGTAGTTCCGCTGAGCGACATCTAAAGTCCGGCTAGCATAGTGAATAACAAAGGGGACTCCATCCCCCCTCTGTCCCAGCATGGCCCCTACGGCAAAATCGGAGGCATCCGTCATGATCTCGAATGGGAGAGACCAATCAGGCGGCTGGAGGACAGGAGCCTCTACAACTACTCTTGAGAGTCTCAAATGATGCTAGACACTTATCATCCACAATGAACTCGGTGTCTTTCGTCAGCAGATCAGTCAACGGTCGGGCAATCCAGCTGAAATCATGAATGAATCGTCGGTAGAAATCGACGTGCCCCAGAAAGGACCGTAACTGCCGCAAGTTGGATGGTGGACTGAGTTTCCTAATGATATCCACCTTGGCTGGATCAACCTCCATGCCCTGTTGGAGATGATATGGCCAAGCACCGTCCATTGAGTCACCATGAAGTGACTCTTCTCCCACAAAAGTACCAGGTGTACCTCAATGCATCGCTGGAGGGCGTGGTCTAGGCGGTCAAGACAAGAATCGAATCCGTCGCCGTAGACCGAAAAGTCGTCCATGAAGACCTCCAAGCACTCTCCCACCATGTCCGAAAAGATGGACAACATGCACCTCTGGAATGTCGCCGGAGCGTTGCACAATCCAAAGGGCATCCGTCTGAAAGCATATGTCCCAAAGGGATAGGTGAAGGTAGTCTTGTCCTGGTCCTCTGGCGTAATGGCAACCTGGTTGTATCCGGAGTACCCGTCCAAGAAACAGTAATGGCTCTTCCCTGCCATCCTCTCTATAATCTGATCAATAAAGGGCAGGGGGAAATGATCCTTCTTGGTTGCCTGGTTCAATCGTCTGTAGTCCACACAGACCCGCCAAGAAGTGGGCACCCGGGTAGTGATCTCCTCTCCAAACTCATTGACAACTATGGTGATGCATGTCTTCTTGGGCACCACATGCAATAGACTGACCCACTTGGAGTCGAAGATGGGGTAGATAAAATCAACGCTCCACCATTTCGAGATCTCCTTCATGACAACATCTCGAAGGTTCGGTTTCAGCCGCCGCTGGAACTCACACGAGGGCTTCGCGTCCTCCTCGAGATAGATATGGTGGGAGCACAAGATCGGACTTATCCCGTGGAGATCGGCTATACTCCATCCAATCGCCTTGTGGTTCCTTTCAAGAACCCCCATCAGACATGATTCCTGCTCTTCAGTCAAATCCGCTGAGATAATGACTGGGTACATCTCATGCTCGCCCGCAAGGAACCTATACTTCAACGATGACAGAAGCGGCTTCAACTCTGGACAACACGATGCTGGTGGATCTGGCCTCTGAATGGTCTGAGTGAATGCGACCAAATCTGTCTGGGAGAATGAGAACTCTCGCTCGCAATCTGAAACTGGCGAAGGCTGCTCTGCTGGTGTGTCTCTGCTCTGTGTGGAATCAGCATCCTCCCTAGCTGCAGGCTTTGTGGAAGTCAGACATGATATCAAATCATCAAACTCTGTCCAGTCAAAATCTGACTTCGAGGGATCTATATCAGAATCACAAAAATCTGCCTCACGATCGGGAACCGGGTCTGCTGCGTGAGATGTATACTGGACCAAGAATGCGCTCTCCAAGCTCTTTTCTGTTGTCATCTGTGCATCAGCAAACTCTGAAGGTGAGAGGATGACCTGTGCTACTGGGTCTACCCAAACTGCCTCGTCATCTGTGATCACAAAGTCGCAATCCTGGTGGATGTCTCGCCCTGCCTCTAACATCTGTTATGAATCTGAATTCGGCTCGGAGCAAGCTGAATCTCTGGCTCTAGTCTCCTCGATCGTCTCTATTTATATATTCTCTCCCTCAACGCGAAAGTATACCTTCCCGCTATCATGATCAGACACTGCCTTGGCTGTGGCCAAGAACGTACGTCTTAAAATGATGGGGGTATCGGTCATAGACTCAGGGATCTCCATGTCCAACACAACGAAGTCCACAGGAAATTTTATGCCCTGAATCGTGACGACTACGTCCTTCAGCAACCCATTCGGCCTCTTGATAGATCGATCAACAAACTGAAGGACCGTCTTGCTCTGTCGTAGAGGGCCCAACTCGAAGCGGTCGAGTAGGGCTACCGGAAGTAGGTTGTTCGAAGACCCGCTGTCTAATAGAGTACGATCAAACCTCTACTCCTGAATATGGCATCTGATATATGGGGTTCCTGCATCTGGCCTCTTGGTTGGCAGACGGTTCTGGATCGCAAAACATGTGGCATGAGGGAGCATATGGATCTCTGACTGGTGGTTCCTCCTCTTCCTCCGAACTATAGTCCTATCTCTGATGGATCTCTCGAAGAGAGGTATGTGCTCCAAGGCCTCCTGTAGAGTCAGTTGTATCTTAAATCTGTCCATCATGTGTTGGTTGAACTCTAGCTGGTGAGACTTTTTTGGGTCTTTTTTGGTCCCCTTAGTCAAGTGGAGTGCTTGGGGAAAGGGGACTGCTGGATCCTTCTTAGATGAAGGACTAGGAGAGGGTCTGGGCTGCTCAAGCATGGCAGAATCCACACATACATCATCAATCATCACAATTGGATCAGAAAAAATCAAACCCTTTCCTTTATTCACAGAAATATCCTGAGTTACTTGAACTGACTGAAAGACAACAGGACTAGCCGAAGAACTAGAAATAGTGGCCTCAATACCACCCTCGACATCTGGATTTGCAGCCTCAGTACCGCGCTCTGGCTCGGCAACTCGTCTGGTGGCATCAGTACCACCTCCTCTATCTGGTGAAACGACAGCCTCAGTACCATCGACTGGATCAACATCCGCAGTGGCGTCAGCACCACCACCATCATCTCTAGCGGCATCAGCACCGCTCTCCTCCTCGTATGGCGCTCTTGAAGTAGCATCGAGTCATCACTCAGACGAGGCGCCGCCTACTAGCATCCTACTGCTCCTAAGTGTGACAAAATCAACATCAAACATATATGTAGTAAAATCACCAAGTGAACCACTAGGAGTGGTGGTATTTGTGAACTCTACCTGCTCAGACTTCCTCTTCAGGCTGTTCGGGTTCGGCTCGATCTGGGCAGGGATGGCAACCTTCCCTCTCACAATCTCCTTCATCTCCTGATGGACCCATCCATCTCCCGTCGAAAGGTAGCCTACTGTTCGGACATGAGACGAGCTAAGTCATCCAAGGTGGGGTTCTCATAGGTCAGCCCATGAGAACCTGACGAGTGACCTCGCTGGTAGTGAGGCTCCTGCTACTGCTAGTGAGGGTGAGAAGGGTACTGCTGATGATCCTGCTGCTGAGGCTGCTCTCGCCTCCAAGGTTGTCCCTGCTGATAGGGAAGAGGACCGTACTACTCTTTGTGGAATGACTGCTACTGCTGAACTGGGGGGCTGGGGCTGCTGGTGCTGCTCACGCTGCTGGCCGTACTGGTCACCCTGAACTAGAGGCTGCTGCTGGGAACTGGTGCCTCCGGTCGACCAGCGGAATCCGGGATGGTCTCATCGGATACCGGGCTGGGGTAGGTCGTACCAAATCCCGTTGACATCCATCAACATCTCCTGCTCGTACGAGGACGGGGGAAGAACTGAACAGGGGCTGATCCGGCTGGTACATGATGAATCCACATTTCATCATCTGTATTCTATCATTTTGGCACCTAAAACCCTAGCAAATACCTGTAAAATAGCCTTAAATCAAGCATCTTAGCATTCATGCACGTGCATCTTCAACAGTGTGTAAATTACTGTAATTAAGGCCAAAATTATAGAATAAATAAAGAAAAGAAAAAAGAATAAAATATTGTAAATATTTTATGACCCAAAAACCCCCGAGACCTAGGCATCTTGATGAATAGGTCGTCAAGGAATAAAGTAGGGGGAGATAAGGTCAGAAATACAGTGTAAATACCTATTCATTCTATTCATTCTTTATTCATTTTGGGACCCATTTTTGGTTTCACTTTTTAGACATCAAATAAAGAAACTTTGTACATGAAAAGTTGTAGATAATTTAATAAAGAAAAATACAAAATTGATTTCACAGGAAAAGAATGTACAGACAAAAAGATATGGTCTGAATAAGAATCCAAAATCCCAACTTCCCAGACCCGTATCTCACGACTGACAACTCCAAATGCAAGCGTACTCACCTTTAATTGTATATAGAATAAAAGAAACCATTTAATGGTGGTGGTTTCGCATTTTGGCGGAGCTACGGTCTGAAAGTTGAGTTTTGGACCCACATTGTACCTTGTACAGATTAAAATATTCAACTTATTCTTTATTCATTATTTTTTATAATTTTATATTTTTATAATATTGTAAATATTACTTCTAATAAATATACACATTAAAAATCAGAATAAAAGTAAAAAGAAAACTCAAAAATAAAATACACACATATACAGGGTATACATGTATTATACCTATATTTATACTTTTTATACTTTGATTTTATTTAATGTATAAAACATATTAGAAAGATAAAATAAAAATACACCTTATGTTTATAAAAGTATTTTATCATTTTAGAAAATAATATAAACAAAAATAAATAACATAAAAATACAAAAATAAAAATAAAATACTCAATATGTAGATAATATACCTATATAGGGGTATAAATGCAAATTGTAAAAATATATTTCATAAAAATAAATAAAAATCATAATAAAATACTACATAAAATAACGAATATTTTTTATTTTATAATCATTATTTAATAATGCCATTTCCTATTTTTAAAGTAATTAATAAAACTTTTTATTTAGGATTTTTCCTGATTGGTCCACGTGGTCCAATCAGGAGGAGGCGCCAGTTGACCTCGGTCAACTGGTCGTCCTTCGTCCTTGAACACTGTAGACCTCGTTTTTTGTCCCGATTTCACGGATTTTTCGAGGCTTCTCCTTGCTTCCTCCGCAGCCGCTTCCTTCTTGGAAGTTGATCTCTGGACACCCACCTACCACGCCGACTCCTCAGATCGACCCATATCTCCTTCTACCACCCGTGATCTCGTCTCGAACTCATGCGATTTTCATCCTTCAAATACAACCCCCCATCTTCCTTTCTCGGGTTGAACCGCGAATCACCAGTGAACCACCCCCCTTGGTCCAGCCATCGACGCCCGAAGGTGACAGCTTCGAGCTCAGCGCATCCAAGCGGCGGGAGAGGGTCGATAGCGCCGCGTGTTCCAACCTCCGGCGACCGCCGTCGAGGTATCTTCCCTCGCCTGATCTGGGCTCGAGGTCGTGATTTCTTCCTTAGTTTTTCGCCGTAGTTTTACCCCTCGCATTCCCAGCTCCATTATCTCCCAATTATCCACTTCATTATTGCATCGACTCGCTAAGTCGATCGCTCGCCGGAGACACCTCCGGCCACCATCTCCATCATTCATCTATCGCGCACCCCCACGCCTCCGCGAGGCCCAGGCGATTTGCCCTGGGCCTTCTCACCACTTTTTGCAGGTCCTAGCGCCAGAAAGACTCCACCTGGAGTCGATTTTGAAGGATTCGAGCTACCTGGAGCCGCCGTTCTTCCTCGAGCTTGCGGCGGCGCATCAGAGCTTCCCCGCCCATTTTGGCCCTGCCGCGAGCTCGAGGGACCTTCCAGGAATCTCTGGCGTGCTTCTGAGGTGAAGGAGGAGGCCGGAGGAGCATCCATTTGTCGATCGAAGCTCGGGCCACCGCCTGTTCGTCCCTGTTCTTGGAGAGGGACCCTACACCGTCGGATTTTGAGCCTGCTCCAGACGAAGCAGCCACCGTAGGATCAACGCTGCCCCGAGCCGTTGATGGACTCCCGATGATCTAATCCAAAGCGTCGAATCTGAACCGTCATCGCGCGTCCTCGTCGCGCCACGTGGCGTAAGTGCCGCGCCATCAGCCGTCCGCTCGCGCCTTTGACTGGGTATTTTGCAACCTCTACCCGTCACTTTTTGTATTTCATAATAACTACTCAAACATTCGTCTGTAACGTTAGTAGTTTTGTAATATTTACGTATAGGCCCCCGAACTTTCCCGTATTGACAAACAGCCCCCTCGCCACGTCACCTCACGTGACTAGTTCACGTGAGGTGGTGGGCATTTTACGAAGGGACCCCTGGGGTTTAATTATTTTGGTTTAGTCCTAGAACTTTTATATGTAGCGTTAAATATTTTGGACATTTGCATATAAGCCCTTGAGATTTGCGGATATTGCTGTTAGGTCCTCGCCAGGCGCGTGTATAGCACGTGCGTGGCTGGGCATTTTGTACTAAAGCCCAGGCGGCTTTTGTAATTGCTTTTGGGTTCCAAATATTGAATATATAGTGTAATATTTTGTGGAAAATGCATGTTTGCCCCTGGAAGTTTTGAAAATTGCATTTCTGCCCTTGCCAGGACTGTTTAATGTTGGGACTCTTGTTCTAATTGTTTAAAATATCTTTTTAAGCCCAAAAATTCCACAAAATTAGATTTAGGCTACTGGACACGTGTACTTTAACGCCACATATTTAGTTCTTGATTTTACTTTATTTTAATATTTATTAAAAATCAAAAACAGCCTTTTTGTGTACTGTCTAACTTAGAAAATACCAAAAAAATACAAAAACCCCTCCAAAAATTCCAAAAAAATTACATAGTGTCTATTTTAGCCTACTTTAGTCTCAGTCCAAAAATCATTAAAAATCTCAAAAGAAAAACACTAAAAATTGAAAAACACCCAAAAACTCCAAAAAATTAGATAAAATCAAAGAAAAATAAAAAAAAATATAAACTCAACTTCTGTTTGTTCCTTATTTTATTATCTTTATGTGAAAAATAGTGTGAAAATTTTGAGCTACTGTCTGATATTTTTAAATCTCATTTTCGTCACAGCCAGCCCTATTCCCACTGTTTTGCCTTATTTCAGTGTTTAAAAATACCGAAAACATCTTGAAAAATCCCCAAAAATCACAAAAACAGTAAAAAAACCTTAAAAATACCAAAAACATTTTATTTCTGAATTTTTGAGTATTTTTGCACATTTTTATAAATATTCTACCTTGCCCTTTTATTATATTGCCTTTACTTTCCAATATTGAAAAAAAATATATAAAATATAAAATATAAAAATCAGAAAATCAAAAATCAAAATACAAAATTAAAAATTAAATTAAAAAAAAATTTAAAAAAACCCACAACAATTGCTTTGATTGCTTGCTTAGTGTAGACACTCGCACACTCACACACTTGTGCATTCATTTGCTTGAGCTACACTGTCTGCTCCCTGTATTCGAACTCTCTGCATACTTGCCCTTTACATCATTTGTGCAGAGTTAAAAATAAATTTTAACTCCACATTATTTCTAATTTATTGATCTTTAGTGTGGGTTAATTGTTGATTAATTTCAGGATTTGTGTGGTCAAACACCGACTGTTGACTCGCTTTGTGAGTCGACATAACCACATCGAATCCGGAGATTATCAAATGGCGCCGTTGCCGGGGAGCAACAGCTTGTAGTCCATATTTTGATTGTTTGTGTGAATTGTTTACCATAGCATTGTTTTCCATTTCTCACATTTTTGACATATCTTGATTGAGTTATCTGACCATCTCTTCTTTGTCTTCTTGCGAGGGACCGCGGAGCGAGGCGGATCGTCTAGGCGACCGACGCAACCTTGGGACGTGGAGCCGGCTTTTCTCTAGCCAAGCCGGCAGGAGAGAGCAAGGAGTGAGAGAGAGAGAGGGATTAGTTAGCTTTTCTTTTATTTTGTGAGAGAGTGATTCATTTAATTTGTAATAATACAGGTACTTTGGACTTGGACACTACCGGGCCCAATTTCCAAGTGTTTGTTCACTTGGGGGCTCACCGCGGTTTTTGACGAATTTTCATCGCTTGTCATTTTCCGGTTTTGTTTTCCTTTTTCATTTATTTTGTGGATTGAGCTCTTAGTTTTAGGTCCTGCTTGACTCGAGTAGAATAGGTCCAAACACTTAATTATTTTTGCATGCTCCTATAGTGCGTATTTGGACTTAGACTAATTAAACAGTTGGTTATCTACTTTTGATCCACGCGCCGTGAGCAAACCCCATCAAGCGCTACTCCTGAACTCGAGTGTGTCGAGAAGAGGAGGGGTAAGCCAAGACCGGACACTCGGATTGGGAGGTGATAATCAACTTGTGGTTCTTCACGCTAGCAGTTGCCTAATCTAGGACGATTTCCGTGTGCATACCGGCATATAGTTTAGGTTTATAAATTTCTGCTTTGCATCCCGCATGGAGAGAGCTGGGATTCACTGTAAGTCTTCTTACTTTGCACGCATCATTTAGGCACAAAGGTGAGATCTCCATCTTTGTGTCGACTTGCACGGCTTTTCCGACTCTTTTCTCCCTCTGTTTTTGGAACAAAGTAGGATAAAGAAAATACAAAAACCGTTAGGCGCTTGTTTGAATTTACTCAAAAGAAGCGATAACACCAAAAAAATTAAAAAAGGGACTGCTAAAGAAAACTTGACCAAAAATAAAAAAAGGTAATTGGATTCATTGCTTGGGGTGAGTAATACCCTCACTTGTATTCAGGTTGCATGGGAAGGTCTCCTTCCAAGTGAGGTGAGCGCTTCGTAAGGATTAGAGCCAAAAACCCAGCTTGTGGCTGCCTTGTGTATCGCCTGGATTACCGAAGTATTGGCGCTTCTATCGTACGTGGACGAGTAGGGCTTGGTCAACATTGGTGACTCTCTATTGTGAGAGCGCCGACCTCGTCCGAAGTATCGAGCATAGGCCACGCCTTCACGGGGGTGTCTGTCTCACCGGCTGCGTCCGAGTAGGTTCTTGCACGCTCACGGGTGATTCCGTTGCGAGCGAGATCCAAAGTATCGGTTTCGCCTATTGGCTTCCTCTCTTATTCTTTGGCTGAGTAGGGATCCAGGAAGGGTTACAAGGACCTCAAAAAGTGCAAGCTACAAGTTACACAGGAGGAGGACAAGTACGGGATACTTTTCCGGCAGTACTCTCTCTCCTATAGGCGTAGCGTTCTAAGGACTCGTTAAAAGATAAATTCCTGAATCAAGCTAAAACTGAAAAGATAAAAGCCGAACCTTCACGGCTTCATGTGTTGAGTTGGTGAACTTACCCTTGCTTTGTGTTTGATTGCTAGATTTATTTAGGTCAAGATCAAAAACACCGCACAATCGTGCGCAATTTTGTTGCATCTCATTTCATCCCTCTTCTTCTTCTACATTCCCTCTGCTCTCACCAATAATCAAGATGATGGGACGGAGATCTCTTAGGCCGACTTTGTCGGCACCGCTATCCCGCACTCCTCCTTATTCATCTAGGAATACCTCGGAGAGTCCGCTCTCCGAGCCTGAGTTTACATCCACCCTATTCCCCCTCGACCACCATTCTCATTCTCCTTCCATCAGTCCAAGAGTGTCAGAATACAGTGCATCACAGTGTTCAGCTCATTCGACAGCACCTGAGATGGCCTCTTTTGCTTTTTCAGAAAATCCAGCCATGGCAGACAGAGGCGAGCATGAGGATGATCATGAGCACCCTCCATTCTTATTTGATCAGGCAGCCATCAATAACTCCTTGTTAGCATCCCTGGAGACCATGCAGAGACAGATCCGTGACCAGGGTACATTCATGGGTGATCTCATGAGGGAGATAGCTCAGATGAGAGAGAACCGACCTGAGGGCGGTGGCGGTGGAGGAGGAGGAGGAGGACCCGATGCAGGAGGAGGCGACCCAGACGGTGAGCGGCCGCCACAGACTATCATGAGGGAACTGCACAACCCAGCTTCATCCCTCACTCACCGATGGATCAGACTCCCACCAATCCATGGAGACTTCGAGCTTCGACACAACACGATTCAGATGCTACCCAAGTTCCATGGGTTGCCGACCGAAGAGCCGCACCTCCACCTCCAAGAATTCGAGATGATTTGCAGCACCATCCATGATCGGTTGATAACCGAGGACACAATCAAGATGATTGCCTTTCCATTCTCTTTGGTTGATAGAGCCGCATATTGGCTCAAGCATCTTGGGCAGTTCGTCGACACTTGGGCAGATCTCCGGACCACATTTTTGAAGAAATACTATCCTCTCGGCCGGACCAATGCAGCTAGAGCTATGATTAGCAATTTTGTCATGATCCCAAATGAACAATTTCATGAAGCTTGGGATCGATTCAGAGAGCTCATCGACCGGTGTCCACATCATGATATATCCAAGCCCAATCTGGTGCAGAGTTTCTTCTGTGGGCTGATACCGGAGCTGCAGGGGCTTGTGAACGCCTCTTGCGGTGGGTCTTACTTCTCCAAGGGAGAAGACGACGTCTGGGCCATCTACGAAGGCATGGCAGAGAACTCCACAGTGATGACCCAGGCCAGAATCTACACTCAGCAGAAGCCCCCGCAAGGAGCGGGATCATTTCAGAGGATCGCCCGCATCGATGCCGGTCCTAGCACAACGTCGGTAGCCGCAGCCCAAGCCGAATCAGCCGCAGCCGACATGGGCATCATCAGTGAAAAGTTGGACCGCATGGAGATCCTCGAGAAGAAGCAGAACCAAGGTCTAGCCCAGATGGACCTTCTCACCAAGACAATGAGTGACCTGAAAACTCAGATTCTCTGTATTCAGGAAGCACAGGCCCATTCACAACAGCCTCCCAGGTCACAGGTTGCTTCCAGCAGCAACAATCCCAACCAGGCCTCCACCTCATACTGCCAGGTGAACCATATCCAGGCGGAGCCGGTTCCATTGTTGCAGTACCATCCAGAGCAACCGCCATCTCAGGAGACTCAGATGGTGGTTTATCAGCCAGAGCACCCACTGGCAGTTCTTCCTCCACCCTCCTTCGAGCAGGAACCGTTGATGGAAGTCAACGGGATTTGGTATGACCGATACCCGCAGCCCGCAATTCGTAGGGATCACCCCGGATTCCGTTGGGGTAATGGTGGATCCTCATCCCAACAGCATCCTCCTGCTCAAGGACAGCAGAGCAGCCAGCCACAACAACAACACCAGCAACCCCAGTACAACCAACCTCAGCAGTACCACAGTGGTCCTCGTCCCGCCTATCAGGGACAGCAGTGGAGGCAGCGTCAGCCGCCTCAGCATTCTTATGCCCAGCCTCCCCCCCAATATCAGCAGCAATACCAGCAGCAGCAGCCCCATGTCCAGCAGGGACAAACATCCGGTTCTCAGGGTCCAGCCTATGAGAACCCAGCCCTTGACGATCTTGCCCGCTTGCTATCTGAACAGCGAGCATCTTTCAGGCAAGAAATGGATGAGTTCTGGCAGGAGATGCGGGATATTATCAAAGGCAAAGCCGCCATACCCGCTCAGATCGAACCAAATCCGAACAATCTGAAAAGAAAGCCTGAGCAGGTAGAGTTTTCAGAGGATACCCCTCCTAGTGACTATGAGAATGATATGAATAATATCTATTATGATGCTGATTTTCTTACTACTAGGAGCGGTAGGATACCCGCCGGCGGCGTCTCTTCTGAGCGACAACCCGATGCCGAACCAGGAGCGCCAGAGGAGCAGAGGAGCGGTGCTGATGCCGCTAATGATGATGTTGAAGACGGTGGTGCTGATGCCACCAATGAGGGAGTCCAGGACGACGGTACTGATGCCGTCGTGATACCAGATGCAGACGGTGGTGCTGATGCCACCATTTTGGGAGATGAACCAGAGCGCGGTGCTGATGCCGCGAAGACCGGTGCTAGTGGTGATACTGAGGCCACCACATCTACTTTTGTTGAGCCATCTTCTGTGATGCCACCACATTTTGTATCTAGTGACTGTGGGAACAAAAACAAAAACAAAAATATGAATAAAGGAAAGGTTTCTGTTCAAATTACGGATCCATATGTGTTGAATGATGATGATTGTATGGATTCTCCGTCTTCACAAGCACAGGGACCGAATCCTAGTCCTCCATCTGAGGAGGCCCCTACCATCCCCTTTCCCGAGGCACTCCGCCGAGCGAAGGGGAATAAAAAAGAAAATCAAAAAAAGAATCAGCAGGTAGAGTTCGGCAACGAGATGATTGACAGATTTCATATTCAGCTGACTCTACGAGAAGCATTTGAGCATATCCCCTTCTTCAAGAAGAACTTGAAAGAAACAACTACAGTTCGAAGAAGGAAGAGGCACAGAGATCAAATCCATATGCTCACGCATAACACTTGCTGCGCCATTCAGAACACATTGCCAGCCAAGCGACCAGACGCAGGAGCTCCCTATGTCAGATGCGAGATTCAGGAGCAGCAGTTTGATCGTACTCTATTAGACAGCGGCTCTTCAATTAACCTCCTTCCGGCAGCCTTACTCAAGCAATTCGAGTTTGGCCCTCTTCTTCGAAGCAGAACCGTCCTTCAGTTTGCTGACAGGTCGATCAAGAGGCCGAAGGGGTTATTGAAAGACGTGGTCGTTACCATTCAGGGCCTGCAATTCCCCGTGGACTTCGTTGTGTTGGACATGGAGATCCCTGAGGCGGTAACTGATGCCCCCATCATTCTCGGACGTCCATTCTTGGCCACAGCCAAGGCAGTGACCGACCATGATAGTGGGAAGGTATGCTTTCGCGTAGAGGGCGAAACCATACAAATAGAGACGATCGAAGAGATCAGAGCCAGAGAGGCAGAATGCTCAGAGCAGTCCAGCGAAGCCGAGCAGATGACAGAGGTGGAGCTAGACATCCACCAGGTTTGTGACTTTGAGATGACTGATGATGAATCCAACTGGAAAGATCCCGTAGCACCGACTCTCGCCTTGCCTACCAAATCATTGTACCTCAAGCTCATGGCAATCGAAATTCGGGAGAGCACATTCCTGGATGAGGATATCTCTGAGGCTGACAGTGTTGTGATGAGTGGTGCCGAGGAATTTCAATCTTGCTCATCGTCTTCTGATCCCTCGGATTCAGACATAGTCTGGGATGACTTCGATGATTATTTGCCTTGTCTGATTCCTTCAGAGCCGACATCCATGACAGAGTGCGAGCCAGTGCAGTTTATTGATGATCCATCAGGCCGCCCTTCGTCAGAAATTCATGCAGAGCGAGAGTTCTCCCATGCAGACCTGGTAGCATTTACACAGACTTATCAGAAGCCAGATCTGCCACCTCCCAGTTGCCCAGAACGGAAACCTCTGCCGCAGTCAATGAAGTACAGATTCCTTGCTGGAGAGCCAGACATGTACCCAGTCATTGTCTCAGCAGATTTGACTGGAGAGCAAGAATCTCGTTTGATGGAGGTTCTTGAAAGAAACCGCAAGGCAATCGGTTGGAGTATAGCTGATCTCCAGGGGCTGAGTCCAAATCTTTGCTCCCACCACATCTATCTTGAAGAGAACGCTAAGCCGTCGCGTGAGTTCCAACGACGGCTGAACCCGAATCTTCGAGACGTAGTCATGAAAGAAATTTCCAAGTGGTGGAGCGCCGATTTTATCTATCCCATCTCCGACTCCAAATGGGTTAGTCCGCTACATGTGGTACCCAAGAAAACGGGTATCACTACAGTTGTCAATGAGTCTGGAGAGGAGATCGCTACCAGAGTACCAACTTCTTGGAGGGTCTGTGTGGACTACAGACGATTGAATGAGGCCACCAAGAAGGATCACTTCCCGCTACCATTCATTGATCAGATTATCGAGCGGTTAGCTGGGAAGAGCCATTACTGTTTTCTTGATGGGTACTCTGGATACAATCAAGTGGCCATTGCGCCCGAAGACCAGGAGAAAACGACATTCACTTGTCCGTTTGGGACTTATGCTTTCAGACGGATGCCCTTTGGTCTATGTAACGCCCCGGCGACATTCCAAAGGTGCATGTTGTCCATCTTCTCGGACATGGTGGGTGACTGTTTAGAGGTCTTCATGGATGACTTCTCGGTCTATGGCGACGGGTTCGACGCTTGTCTTGACTGCCTAGACCGTGTGCTGAAGCGCTGCATAGAGGTTAATCTAGTCTTATCCTGGGAGAAGAGTCATTTCATGATGACTCAAGGGACGGTCCTTGGTCATATCGTCTCCAACAGGGGCATGGAGGTCGATCCGGCTAAGGTGGACATCATCAGAAAACTCAATCCGCCGTCCAATTTGCGTCAGTTACGGTCTTTTCTGGGGCATGTCGGTTTCTACCGACGGTTCATTCAGGACTTCAGCCGAATTTCCCGACCGCTCACTGACTTACTGACCAAAGACACCGAGTTTATTGTTAATGATAAGTGTCTTGAATCATTTGAGACTCTCAAGAACATGGTTGTTTCAGCTCCTGTCCTTCAGCCACCCGATTGGTCTCTCCCATTCGAGATCATGACGGATGCTTCAGATTTTGCCGTTGGGGCTGTGCTTGGACAGAGGAGGGATGGTTTACCCTTTGCCATTCACTATGCCAGCCGGACTTTGGATGCAGCGCAGCGGAATTACACTGTAACTGAGAAAGAGATGCTGGCCGTGGTTTTTGCTCTTGATAAGTATCGATCATATATTCTTGGATCTAGAGTAACAATTTACACTGATCATACCGCCATCCGGTATTTAATGGCTAAGAAGGATGCCAAAGCACGTCTCACCAGATGGATCCTTCTACTCCAGGAATTTGATATTGAAATTAAGGATAAGCCTGGAGTCAAGAATGTGGTGGCGGATCATCTCTCCAGATTAGAGAATCTTGAGGAATCTGAGCCCAACGCACCTATCACAGAGACATTTCCAGATGAGGCGATCTTGGCTGTCACCTCACTCCTATGGTATGCTGACTTTGTAAACTATCTTGTTGCCAAGACAGTCCCTCAGGGTTGGCCCAGGCAGAAACTTGAGACCTTCCTAGCTAAGGCCAAGTTTTACCATTGGGAGGATCCCGTCCTTTATCATGAAGGAGGGGATAGTATCTGGAGGAGGTGCATTCCTCAAGAAGAGCAGCATAGCGTCCTCACATACTGCCACAAGCTTGAGGCAGGAGGACATCATTCTGGAAAAAGGACAGCACAAAAGGTGCTTCAATCCGGCCTATGGTGGCCTACTCTCTTCAAAGATTCTGATGAGTTCGTGAAGAGATGTACTGACTGTCAGAAAATGGGAACCTGCGGACAGAGAGACATGATGCCCATGCAACCCATTCACTTCTGTGAGGTTTTTGATGCATGGGGGATTGATTTCATGGGCCCATTTCCTAAAAGTCAGGGATTCGAGCACATCTTGCTTGCTGTGGATTATGTCAGCCGATGGGTTGAGGCCATCCCCGCCCGAGCCGCAGATGCTAAAACCGTATGCAAATTTTTGAGGAAAAATATCATTTCACGGTTCGGAGTACCTAGAGTCTTGATTTCAGACGGGGGGTCTCACTTCATCAATGACAAAGTCAGGGCCCTTGCAGACGAGTTCGGCATTGACCATCGGGTTGCCACTCCTTATCACCCTCAGACTAATGGTCTAGCCGAAGTATCGAATAGGGAGATAAAGACTATCTTGCAGAAAGTTGTTCGCCCAGACCGAAAGGATTGGTCACAACTTTTAGACTCGGTCTTGTGGGCTTATCGGACATCTTTCAAGAATCCATTGGGAACATCTCCCTTTCGTCTCGTCTATGGCAAGCCGTGCCATTTGCCAGTGGAGATCAAGCACAAATCTTTTTGGGCAGTTACTGAGTTGCTTCTAGATCCCGAGAGTGTAGGAGACCAAAGAAGAGCTGAATTGGCAGCCCTGGAAGAATTGAGAGACACAGCCTTTTCCAACAGCCTACAATACAAAGAAAAAGTAAAGACATGGCACGATTCGCATATCAGACATAAACAGTTTGAGCCAGAACAGAGAGTATGGTTGTTTGATTCCAGGCTAAAATTGTTCCCAGGGAAATTACAGAGCAAGTGGAAAGGACCGTATGTGGTCAGGAAGGTACATGACAATGGCAGCATCGACATATCCGAACCGTCATCTTCCTCTACCTTCCGCGTCAATGGTCAACGCTTGAAATTATATCTTGATCATGATCTGCCGACCATTGACGTTGCCCCCATTCTTCTGGTATGAGATGTGTCCTTTGATTCTCATCATCTACATCTCATACATGGTGATCAATTCTATCTTCCGCTGTACAGATCCATCTGTTCATATCACTCTGTTTCCGTTGATTTATTGTCTTCTTTTCTTCTTTTCTTCTTTTCCTTTTCTATTTTCTTTATCTATCACAAAGGTGCCGCCCTTGTAGACAGTTTTCCATACTTAGGACGTACTTTGTCCTAAGTATAGGGGGGTTGGCACCCCGAGTTTTTCTATTCTTTTCGATCCTCTCCCTTGTCTCCTCTTTTGTCTATACTTAGGGATATCTTACCCTAAGTATAGGGGGAGACAATCTGAGTACGATCTGTGCATTCCCACCCTTGACCCTCCCTGCGTTGTGTACAGCCTGCTATACTTAGGATTATTTAATCCTAAGTATAGGGGGGACGGTCAACTTCTCATTCGTTGATTCCTTCATTCATTTATTTCTTTATTCTTTAGACTTGTCTATACTTAGTACGAGTTATGTCTTCTCTTTTCTCTCCGATCTATGAGGACATAGCTCAAGCTAAGTATAGGGGGGTCGTATATACTACGTATATACTTTAGCCATAACTCGTACTTTCGTATTTTCCTAATAACATGGCTAATAATTCTTTAAAATTCATTAAAAATCCTTAATGAAAAGATGTGGTTATTCCTCACTTTCTTTTTCTATTTACTGATTAATAAATCAGGTGAAAATGTTTTTTGCAAAATGTTTGAAAAATAGTTTGAAAATCTTTGTGAACATCTATTGAAAACTATTTTGAAAATATTTTGTTTCGTGTTTTCAACCTGTGTGGTTTGTAAAACTTCTTTTCTTTGTGTGAAATAAAAATGTTGGAAAAATGATTTGCAAATGGTTTGAAAAATGGTTGCAAAAATGATTTGAAAAACCTATATATACTGTTTTGAAAACCTTTGCAAAATGATTTTCAACTGTGTGTAAAATGTTTGTAAAAATTATTTTGGACTATAGTTTTCAAAAATTGTGTGTAAATTGTTTTCAAATAAGTTTGAGGAATATACACATCATTAACTATGTATATATGTATAAAATTGACCACTTACCCTTGTAAATGCTTAAAATCCACCTCTTGTATATAAGAAGCACTCCCATGTACATATTTTAACCTAGTTTTCAGTCAAAACTTTTTGTTTTCAAAAATCCCAAAAACATTTGCAAAACTAAAATCCAAAAACATTTGAAAGATCTTTTTGAAAAATACAAAAAAATTGCATCTGCATGTGCATCATCATCATCTTTTCAAAAATTCATAAAAAGTTCAAAATCTTTGAAAATTGTATCACAAAAATATTTTCTGCATTTGCATGGCATGAGCATTTTTCGGATTGAGTTTGATAGTTGAACAAGTCTAAGTAAAATCCGGAGATTGGAGCTTGATTGGACCTTATAATCTATCTAATAACAGGAACCTTATAGGAACTGGGTTTGAGGTACTTCAGGTCTAGTTGACTTAATTCTTTGAGGATCACGGGACTTGGTTCAATGGATTCTCGACTGCCTAAGTAGAGTATTTCGGAGCACACGCACGACTCTTGTTGATAATGACCTAACTTGGACACCTGCACCTTTCACATAGCTCTCCACGGATGAGGTGGTGAGGAGGCAGCTTCCTTTAGCTTGGGGTAGCATATGAGGGTAGTACTTCTAGGCGGAACCTCTCTTCTTCTTATAGTGAAGGAAGTGCACCTCAACTTGGTCTAGTGGTGATGAAGGCTAAAGACAGAAGCCGTGGGTTGCAATAAAGCTTCAAAAGAGGGATAGTCTACTGGCTCAAGAGGAAAAACTCCTTGTATATATGCTGCACATGTATATGTTGTATAGATGCACTTGAAAAAAAAAGAAGCAAATAACTCCAAAAAAGTGGTGGGTCTGATAGAAAATGATAATCCCACCGGAGTATGTATATAGAATGCAATAAGCAAAGCTTGAGATTCATGATCCACCTTATGTAGCTTGCAGCGGAAGACTTGGCTACACTGGTCAAGCTTCCAAGGGTACTTGGCTACACTGGCCTTGACCCATTCTCTTCTTCCCCCTCTTCTTGAGCCGGTTGCACTTGAACTTAGAAGGGAATACCCCGCTTCTCGAGGAAAGAGTTGCTAGACCGAGGCATTAGAGTTACCAGGTTGGGGGAGGTTGTTTCTTTGTCACTTCTGAGGTGGGGAGCTACATATCACTTACACTGTACGAGTCAGACTCATAGTCGTAAGAGTTTGCGTATGAGTTGAAGTATTTCTGACCTGGCTATTGAGGAGACTTGGACAAAGTTTTGGGATTCTCAAGGACTGTTGGATTTCAAACTTGGTTCTCATTAAGGTTCCGCCCGCACTAAAAATCCAAAGGTCCGACTCAAGCTCCAAACTTTGATTTTGCGAAGACAAGTTCGATAATTAAACTTAATCTAATTTTCTTCTTTTTCTTTTCTTTCTTTCTCTTTTTGCACTTATTGCATAAGTGTTTGCTAGGGACTAGCAAAGGTAAAGTATAGGGGGATGATGAATCCACATTTCATCATCTTTATTCTATCATTTTGGCACCTAAAACCCTAGCAAATACCTGTAAAATAGCCTTAAATCAAGCATCTTAGCATTCATGCATGTGCATCTCAACAGTGTGTAAATTACTATAATTAAGGCCAAAATTATAGAATAAATAAAGAAAAGAAAAAGAATAAAATATTGTAAATATTTTATGACCCAAAACCCCCGAGACCTAGGCATCTTGATGAATAGGTCGACAAGGAATAAAGTAGGGGGAGATAAGGTCAGAAATACAGTGTAAATACCTATTCATTCTATTCATTCTTTATTCATTTTGGGACCCATTTTTGGTTTCACTTTTTAGACATCAAATAAAGAAACTTTTTACATGAAAGTTGTAGATAATTTAATAAAGAAAAATACAAAATTGATTTCACAGGAAAAGAATGTACAGACAAAAAGATATGGTCTGAATAAGAATCCAAAATCCCAACTTCCCAGACCCGTATCTCACGACTGACAACTCCAAATGCAGCGTACTCACCTTTAATTGTATATAGAATAAAATAAACCATTTAATGGTGGTGGTTTCGCATTTGGCGGAGCTACGGTCTGAAAGTTGAGTTTTGGACCCACATTGTACCTTGTACAGATTAAAATATTCAACTTATTCTTTATTCATTATTTTTATAATTTTATATTTTTATAATATTGTAAATATTACTTCTAATAAATATACACATTAAAATCAGAATAAAAGTAAAAAGAAAACTCAAAATAAAATACACACATATACAGGGTATACAGGTATTATACCTATATTTATACTTTTTATACTTTGATTTTATTTAATGTATAAAACATATTAGAAAGATAAAATAAAAATACACTTATGTTTATAAAAGTATTTTATCATTTTAGAAAATAATAAACAAAAATAAATAAAATAAAAATACAAAAATAAAAATAAAATACTCAATATGTAGATAATATACCTATATAGGGGTATAAATGCAAATTGTAAAAATATATTTCATAAAAATAAATAAAAATCATAATAAAATACTACATAAAATAACGAATATTTTTTATTTTATAATCATTATTTAATAATGCCATTTCCTATTTTTAAAGTAATTAATAAAACTTTTTATTCGGGATTTTTCCTGATTGGTCCACGTGGACCAATCAGGAGGAGGCGCCAGTTGACCTCGGTCAACTGGTCGTCCTTCGTCCTTGAACACTGTAGACCTCGTTTTTTGTCCCGATTTCACGGATTTTTCGAGGCTTCTCCTTGCTTCCTCCGCAGCCGCTTCCTTCTTGGAAGTTGATCTCTGGACACCCACCTACCACGCCGACTCCTCAGATCGACCCATATCTCCTTCTACCACCCGTGATCTCGTCTCGAACTCATGCGATTTTCATCCTTCAAATACAACCCCCCATCTTCCTTTCTCGGGTTGAACCGCGAATCACCAGTGAACCACCCCCCTTGGTCCAGCCATCGACGCCCGAAGGTGACAGCTTCGAGCTCAGCGCATCCAAGCGGCGGGAGAGGGTCGATAGCGCCGCGTGTTCCAACCTCCGGCGACCGCCGTCGAGGTATCTTCCCTCGCCTGATCTGGGCTCGAGGTCGTGATTTCTTCCTTAGTTTTTCGCCGTAGTTTTACCCCTCGCATTCCCAGCTCCACTATCTCCCAATTATCCACTTCATTATTGCATCGACTCGCTAAGTCGATCGCTCGCCGGAGACACCTCCGGCCACCATCTCCATCATTCATCTATCGCGCACCCCCACGCCTCCGCGAGGCCCAGGCGATTTGCCCTGGGCCTTCTCACCACTTTTTGCAGGTCCTAGCGCCAGAAAGACTCCACCTGGAGTCGATTTTGAAGGATTCGAGCTACCTGGAGCCGCCGTTCTTCCTCGAGCTTGCGGCGGCGCATCAGAGCTTCCCCGCCCATTTTGGCCCTGCCGCGAGCTCGAGGGACCTTCCAGGAATCTCTGGCGTGCTTCTGAGGCGAAGGAGGAGGCCGGAGGAGCATCCATTTGTCGATCGAAGCTCGGGCCACCGCCTGTTCGTCCCTGTTCTTGGAGAGGGACCCTACACCGTCGGATTTTGAGCCCGCTCCAGACGAAGCAGCCACCGTAGGATCAACGCTGCCCCGAGCCGTTGATGGACTCCCGATGATCTAATCCAAAGCGTCGAATCTGAACCGTCATCGCGCGTCCTCGTCGCGCCACGTGGCGTAAGTGCCGCGCCATCAGCCGTCCGCTCGCGCCTTTGACTGGGTATTTTGCAACCTCTACCCGTCACTTTTTGTATTTCATAATAACTACTCAAACATTCGTCTGTAACGTTAGTAGTTTTGTAATATTTACGTATAGGCCCCCGAACTTTCCCGTATTGACAAACAGCCCCCTCGCCACGTCACCTCACGTGACTAGTTCACGTGAGGTGGTGGGCATTTTACGAAGGGACCCCTGGGGTTTAATTATTTTGGTTTAGTCCTAGAACTTTTATATGTAGCGTTAAATATTTTGGACATTTGCATATAAGCCCTTGAGATTTGCGGATATTGCTGTTAGGTCCTCGCCAGGCGCGTGTATAGCACGTGCGTGGCTGGGCATTTTGTACTAAAGCCCAGGCGGCTTTTGTAATTGCTTTTGGGTTCCAAATATTGAATATATAGTGTAATATTTTGTGGAAAATTGCATGTTTGCCCCTGGAAGTTTTGAAAATTGCATTTCTGCCCTTGCCAGGACTGTTTAATGTTGGGACTCTTGTTCTAATTGTTTAAAATATCTTTTTAAGCCCAAAAATTCCACAAAATTAGATTTAGGCTACTGGACACGTGTACTTTAACGCCACATATTTAGTTCTTGATTTTACTTTATTTTAATATTTATTAAAAATCAAAAACAGCCTTTTTGTGTACTGTCTAACTTAGAAAATACCAAAAAAATACAAAAACCCCTCCAAAAATTCCAAAAAAATTACATAGTGTCTATTTTAGCCTACTTTAGTCTCAATCCAAAAATCATTAAAAATCTCAAAAGAAAAACACTAAAAATTGAAAAACACCCAAAAACTCCAAAAAATTAGATAAAATCAAAGAAAAATAAAAAAATATAAACTCAACTTCTGTTTGTTCCTTATTTTATTATCTTTATGTGAAAAATAGTGTGAAAATTTTGAGCTACTGTCTGATATTTTTAAATCTCATTTTCGTCACAGCCAGCCCTATTCCCACTGTTTTGCCTTATTTCAGTGTTTAAAAATACCAAAAACATCTTGAAAAATCCCCAAAAATCACAAAAACAGTAAAAAAACCTTAAAAATACCAAAAACATTTTATTTCTGAATTTTTGAGTATTTTTGCACATTTTTATAAATATTCTACCTTGCCCTTTTATTATATTGCCTTTACTTTCCAATATTGAAAAAAAAATATATAAAATATAAAATATAAAAATCAGAAAATCAAAAATCAAAATACAAAATTAAAAATTGAATTAAAAAAAATTTAAAAAAACCCACAACAATTGCTTTGATTGCTTGCTTAGTGTAGACACTCGCACACTCACACACTTCTGCATTCATTTGCTTGAGCTACACTGTCTGCTCCCTGTGTTCGAACTCTCTGCATACTTGCCCTTTACATCATTTGTGCAGAGTTAAAAATAAATTTTAACTCCACATTATTTCTAATTTATTGATCTTTAGTGTGGGTTAATTGTTGATTAATTTCAGGATTTGTGTGGTCAAACACCGATTGTTGACTCGCTTTGTGAGTCGACATAACCACATCGAATCCGGAGATTATCAGTACACCACCATCTGAGTGTCCTGAGATGGTGGTGGCTGGTAAAACTGCGGTGGTTGCTGGTACGACTCCGCCTGTACAAGGTGAATCTGTCTAGGCTGACTGGAGTGCTGAGACGAGCTACCACTGCTGCTCGGATCTCCTCGTGACCTGAGACGAGGCTGAGAAGCCGCCTGTGCCTCCTGTGGACACATGATCTGTGTCTTCAGGTCACTCAGCATCTGTACCATCTGGTCGATATGCGTCATGCCCTGGCACTGCTTCTTCTCTATCAGCTCGATTTAGTACAGCTTCTCGCTGATGATACCCATGTCGGCGGCTGTAGACTCTGCCTGTGTGGCTGCCGCCGATGAAGTGGAAGGACCGGCATCGACCAGTGCTATCCTTTGAAACTGCACAGCATGTGGTTGGGGGCATCCCTGAGTATAGAGTCGGGTCTGGGACATCACTGTGTACTTCTTGGACATCTGCTCATAGATAGCCCAGACCTGATCCTTATCCTTGACGAAGTAGAAACCGCCACGAGAAGCATTCACCAAGCCCTGCAGCTCTGGTGTCAGCCCGCAAAAGAAGCTCTGAACTAGGTTCGACTTCGAGATATCGTGGTGTGGGCACCTGTCGGTAAGCTCTCTAAACCTCTCCCATGCCTCATGGAACTGCTCGTTGGGGACCATGGAGAAGTTGCTGATCAGGGCCCTCGCTGCATTCGTCCGCCCGAGTAGATAATACTTGTTCAAGTACTCGGTGCGGAGCTGCTCCCAGGTGGTCACGAATCTCCCTAAATGCTTCAGCCAGTTGGCTGCTCGGTCTACCAGGGAGAACGAAAAAGCAATCATCCTAATAGTATCCTCGTCAACCTGCCGATAGTGGACGGTGCTGTAGATCATCTCGAACTCCTGGAGATGAAGGTGGGGCTCCTCAGTCGCGGGCCCGTGGAAACGGGAAAGAAGCTGAATCGTCTGCGGGGGGAACTTGAAGTCCCCCATGATCGGCGGGAGCACAATCCACCGATGTATAAGCATCGACTCGGGGTTGTGCAACTCCCGCATTGGTATGGCTGCTGCTGTTGGCTGGACCGGTTCGTCAGGCTGATCTGGTATCTCTCCCGCTCCTGTGGCTCTCGACTGCTCTCGCTCTATCCTCAGCCTCTTCATCTCTCTCCTCATCTCAATCATGAAAGCTCCCTGATCTCTAATCTGCTGCTGCATCGTCTCGAGGGAAGCTATCAAGGTGTCGTTGATAGCACCTTGGTCCAGTACATATGTCTGCTCCGGTCTCGGGCCTCCGGTGCAGTCGTCACTGCTGCCGGCCATGGTCTCTGCAAAGGCAAAAGACCCAAGCTCATGTGTTGAAATGTAATCTGTCTGCTGCTCTATCTGATCGGGCACCTTGGGACTGTCAGAAGAAAAGTGGTCGGAGGGGGGGGGGGGGACAGGATGGAAGCGAACTTGGGTTCGGAGAGCGGGTCTCGGCTCTCACGAACCGACCTAGATGAACGGGCCAGAGTGCTCGTAAGCGGTGTAGCCAGAGGCTGCCTAAGGGACCTCCGACCCATCATCGTGATCTGGCGAGTCGGGCGGATGGGATCTGGAAAGCAAGCAGGATGAAACAAGCAAACCCCAAATTCACCAACGCTATACGAGCTGATGACCGTAAGAGTTCGGTCTTTTATCTTGTCTTTTTTATTTTGATGACAATACAGTCTAACAGAGCAATTAAGCGAGCTGTTGGGAATCCAACACCCCCAGGAGACTGTCCCGATCCCGAACTAGATCTTTTCCAGCCAGTACAAGCTGCGGACCGTTTACTGGCTACCCGATCGGCTAGCTCTGTTAAGGATATCGCGACCCGCCTTACCGGAAACCGGAGCGATCCTCACTGGAGAATGACTAGCCCAGAAGCAGTAGTCTGAAGAAGGGTCAGATGTGGCTTTACCTAGGGTGCATGTCACTCTCTCACCCAATCAAACCATACAAGGTGGGGGTTACTGTCCCAATACAATCTTTTTTGGTGAGATGAATTTTAAGTCCAATTTGCTTTAGCAGTCCCAAATTTTATGATTTTTCTTTTTAGGTATTTTCCAAGCAAACAATGGCCTAACGAATTTTCCGAGTTCTCCTGATTTTATTAAGTCCAAAAACAGGGGGAGAAGACGAAAAAGCCGATGCACGGTCAAACACGATGATGTATGCAGAGTAAGAGATGCGTACCTGACTCCAGCAGTCTACATGCAGGGTGATCCACGCATAAAAGTAAATACAGAAAGTAAACTATCTATATGATGCACAAGGAAAACGATCTTAGACGAAGCACTTTCTACACGGGGAGAACATTAGCTAATGGGTCAACGGGAGGGGTCGGGGTCCGGTCTCTGATGCCGACCGGTGTCCGCCACAACAGTTCCTGCCAGCGCTGTATACGACCTCTAGCGACACATGACCCCTTGAGTGACCAGGTTAGCTTTTTCTTTATTAATTATTAATCATGACCAATTAGACGGTCTATAGGAGCAGGCAATCTAATTAGGCTAGGGTCCTAATTAATTACGTCGCAAGCAATGAAAATCCTACGGCTAAGGCTAAATCCTCGGAAATAAGATAAGCAGTAAAAGGCGATAAAACTCAAAATCAGCGAAAAATGTGGTGAGGTCCCCCGAGCACACCGGTGCTCGGCGAAACAGACCCCGACAATCACCAAAGTCTCTGTCCCTGTATTATTACAATAAAATGGTCTGATTGAAAATAAACTAACTACTCTAAGCTAATCCTCTCCTATCTACTGCTCAACTCCTTGCGCTCTCCTGCGGCTCCGTACAGAAGGGAGTCGCCTCCGGCTTCCGCGGTTGCTTCGGCTTTCCGAAGAAAGCCGCATCGGTCCTCAGGCCCTCGCAAAGAAATCAAACAAGAGTGTCAGACACAATTATTATAATAATGCAAAGGAAAATAAAATAAAATAAAATATATGTAAAAATGGAAATGAACAAATAAAATAAGAACAAACAAACAAAAACAAAATAAAAGAAGATAAAAAAAGAAAACAAAAGAAGATAAAAAGCCACGAAATGTCGCGAACGAATGAAAAGCCAAGGAAAAAGCCACGAAACTGAAAACCGAACAAAAACAAAAATAAAAAGACTACTAAGCCGTGCTCTCCAGAAACGATGCCATTCTGATGGGGCTGAATATTCATACAAAATTCGGGTAAAGGTAAAATCAATCAAGGGTCGTTGCGACCCGGATCTCGCAGCTCGGACTCAACAAGAAAAATCAGACCACCAAAAGAAATCAAGAAATCAAAAATCAGAATAGCGGTCTTCGCTATTTATTTAACCTGGTATAACGACCATGGTCGAACTCAAGAAGCATGGATTGGCCAAGTGGCCTATGAAGTAGTCAGAAAAGCAAATAAAATAAAGAAACTATTTTTGGTGGATTTTATAAATTTTTTAATTTTTATGGTTTTTAATTTAAAGAAATTAGAAAACAAGGCAAAAATGACACAAACAATAAATTATTTAATGCATCAAATCAAGCCAGAAAATTCAACTAAAATTATTTTTGTGTTTTATATATTTTTAAGTGTTTTGAAAACTAGAAATAAAAACTAAGCTACAAGAAAAGAAATTGTAATTTTTTGAATATTATAGATTTTCTAATAATTTTTATAAGGATTTTAGGTTTTTTTTTAATTTTTAGGGGTTTTACAAGTCCATATCAAGTGAAATTTGGAATGAAGCAAGTAAACACACAAACAAACAGTAAGGAATTTTTTTATAAATTTGGAGGGGTTTTTAATATTTTAAGTTGAATTTATATTTCTAACAATGGCAAAAATAGGGTTTTTGAATTTTTAAAATAGGAAAACAACTCAAATCTATCCCAAAAAATTAGTGAAAATTTTACTTAGTGGCAGGAGCCACATGTCCAAATTTCACCAAATTTGAATTTGATTTGCTATTTTATTCAATCAATATAAAAGCTATAGCACACATGGACTTAAACGCAAGAAAAACTAAGTTTTAGGGCTAAAATAAAACACGTGGAGAAATTCTAAGGGCATCAATGTAAAATTTGCATCAATTTACACACATGTTCAAATACAATACGCACAGGGGCATTTCTGTAATATTCAAAACATAAAGTTCAATCAACAACAACCAATAAACCCAGCCCTGAATATGCAAATAACCCAAACATGACGCGGCGAAGCACATGAGTCCACAAAGTAAGGACTAGAATGCAAATATAATAAATCACATGTCCTAATATACAAAATATCCAAGTGTGCTAATTTATTTAAAAGACTAAACAACAACTAAAATAAAGTGCAGGGGGTTCGGGAGCAAATTACCTAGCCAAAGCGCGTGCGGGGCACGAGGGGGGCCAGGTGTCAAGCGGTGAGTGGCTGCGCGCGTACGGCTCTGATGACGCCTCCTGGAAGATCTTACGGTCCGGACGAGGGGCGAACGTGGGGTGCACGTGGCCGTCAGATCGTGGATCTGACGGCCTGTCAGAGGCAGACGACGAACGGCTCTGATGAAGTCTGGACGTGAGGCGTGATCAACGATGGGCAGATGGCCTGGATGAACTCCTCCTGGGAGAACTTCTCCGGCGAGCTGGGAGTGCTCCGAGCGTCCGATGAAAGACCGGGAAGGAGGGTTTGTCTCATAATGACGTTCGGCGTCGGGTGGTAGTGGTCGATGAAGCGCCCAACGGTCCGATCCTCCGACGAGGGAGGGAGGACCTGGACGACTCCGACGAGGGGTGCGAAATGCGGCTCGGGGGGTACTTCACACTTATTCACCTGCAAAAGGAAGCTCTTGCTCGGAGAAGACTCCGGCATGGGTTATTGGGAAAACAGTGAAGGGAAGTGGGGTGGTTTGGCGAAGGGGGGTCCCGACGGAGGCGGCGGAAGGGACCAAGCCCGATCTTGGCTTGGATAGCCAAGATCGAGGTGATCAGATCGTGGAAGGAAGGTGACGATGGATCGGTGTGCCTATCTATATGGTGAGGATGAAGTGTCGGGGCTTCGCCCACTGGGGTGGAGCTGGCGGAGCAAGATGGGAACGATCGAAACTACACGATGAACTAGAGGCTAATGGGAGTACCTGATGTCGGACACGTCTAGGCTGGAGTTCCTGAGTCTCCTACGGTCTTCGCCTCGATGGAGCGACACCTCCAGAGGCTCGGGCTACGCCGGCGGTGGTGCTCGACGACGATGATCGCCGGACCTAAGGCAAGCGCCCCCAAATCCTCGCTACGACACCCTCAGTCACTCGTTGTCACTCAAGGATGAAGGTGGAGGTCACTGGGGGTGAAAACGGGAGCCAAAGGTGCCTGAATATTCGGCGGGAGGTGAAGCTTTATACTGCAGGGGTCCGAGAAAGAAGGAGATCGGCCGCGCAATCCAAAGCTCGGATCCCTAAGAAGATGCCCAGGCGTGAATCTTGGATCGATGCGCAGCAAATGGAGCCCGGGGTTTGAGGGAATGGTTGGAGGACTGATCCGGGAAAAATCAGATAAAATCGGGTTGAAGACCAGGTCCGCGAGGAGGTGGTCCTGGGGGGAGAGTTGACCGGGGGTCAACAATCCCTCGTGGACCAATGGGAAAATTCCATTGGAAAAATATTTGTAAATTCATTTAAAAATAGAAAAAGGCTTTATTTCAAAATATTTACAACATAAAAATGTTTATTTATTTACAAAGTATTTTTAGTGATATTTATTTATTTTTTAAAAATAAATTATGTATATATAATATATTATATTATATACAAGTATAGGTACCTATGTATTTATTATTATTATTTTTTAATTATTTTATTTATTTACAATTTTCCCAATTTTATATTTTATTTATTTACACTATAAAATTTGGAATTTGATTTTTATTAATTATTTACAAGGGTAAAATAAATAGTACTTTTATTCTTATATACATGGTATATGTACACTGAGGAGAGAGAAATTATTTATTTTTATTTTTTTTATTTTTCTCATTTTTATTTTATTTTTATAAATATATACAAGTTATGATAAATACATAAATATTTTTATTTTTGGAAAATAAAATATATACACTAAGAGGGGATTTTGTGCAAGGTTGAGCTACCCTATCTCTCTCTACTTATTTTATTTTGCGGTCGGGCCCATATTGAGCCCTCCCTTGGGTTCAGGTCACTCAATATTTATTCTAAATATTTCCCTCTTTTTCTTTATTTCTTTATTCTTTTATTTTTGCTCAAGCTAATTATGAGTATTTACACAATGCATGCTTTTTGGTAAATTATTCTATTTACAAACATATGCATGGTGTTTTGCAAAGGTTTTTAGCTAAAATAAAAGAATAAAGAGTGATGAATGAGGATTCATGACATATCAAATGAAATCTCTGTGATAGTCCATTCAGATTTGTGCATGATCTATACGGGCAAATGACATGGCTTCCCATAAACCAGTCTGAAGGGTGAAGTACCTAAGGGAGTCTTATATGCAGTATGATATGTCCAAAGAACCTGGTCTAGAAGCTGTGACCATTTCTTCTATCCGGTCGTACTAATTTCTAAAGAATGGATTTCACCTCCCTATTTGAAACTTCAACCATGCCGTTCGTTTGTGGGTGGTAAGGAGAAGCTACTTTGTGATCAATGCCATAGTTCTTCACTAGCTTTTTCACCTCCTTATAATGAAATGGCTACCCCCATCTGACATGGGAATGTATGGAATAACAAACCGTGAAATAATATGTTCCCACAGGAACCTGCACACTATCCTGCTATCAACGGTTCATGCGGATATAGCCTCCACCCATCTATTAATATAATCCACAATGAGAAGAATGTACTCAAAGCCACTGCTTCAAGGAAACGATCCCAATAAATCTATGCCCCATGCGTAAAAGATATTGCAAATGATAACAGGTTGCATATGCATCACATCTCTAACATTGTCTGTCCCTATTGCTCTCTGACATTTCGGGCAACTCTTCACTAATGTGCAAGCATCTCTAGTAAGAGTCAGCAACCAAAATCTGCTCTGAAGTACCTTATGCATTTTCCTCTTCCCTGAATGATGTCCCCTCGCCTCTATGGAATGGTACAGAGTGAGGACACTATTGTATTCCTCCCGAGGAATACATCGACTATAAACACAATCCGGTCCCTCACGAAAAATAATATGATCCTCCAATGGTAGTATCATGCCTCAGAAACTAGCCTATCGACTCGATCCTTCGGCCAACCCTGTGGACTCTTATGTGTAACCAGGAATTTCACTAAATATGCATACCATGAAAGCTCTGTAGCTGCAAAGATACTCTCGTCTGGAAATATCTCCACAATCTCTGGTGTGTACTTATCTGAAGGCTGCTCTATCTGCAATCGGGAGTGGTGATCAGCTACCACGTTCTTCACCCCAGGTTTATCCCTAATGTCCAAATCAAACTCCAGGAGTAAGAGAATCCATCTAAGAAGGCGATCCTTGGAATGCTTCTTCTCCATCAAAAATCTGATAGCTGGATGGTCCGTATAAACTGTAATCTTCGAGCCAAGAAGATATGATCTGAATTTGTCCAATGCGAATACCACTACCAACATCTCTTTCTCTGTCACTATATAGTTGCGCTGAGCATCATCTAAAATTTGGTTGGCATAGTGGATATCAATAAGAAGTCCATTCTTCCTCTATCCTAATACAACCCCGATTGCAAAATATGAAGCATCCGTCATGATCTCAAAGGGTAGAAACAAATCATGTGACTGTAGGACAAGAGCATTGATAATCATATCCTTCAATGTGAGGAAGGCACTAAGACATTTGTCATCTAACAAGAACTCGATGTCTTTGCCTAATAATTCAGTTAACTATTGGGCAATCTTATAAAAATCATGAATGAATCGTCTGTAAAAATCGACATGCCCTAGAAAAGATCGTAACTGCTTGTTGTTGGATGGTGGCTCGAGATGCTTGATGACATCCACCTTGGCAGGTCAACCTCCATGCCTCGCTTGGAGATGACATGCCCCAACACGATCTCGTTTGTAAGCATAAAATGGCTCTTTTCCTATACAAAACGAGATCCCTCACAACATTTCTGAAGAATCTGATCTAGGTGCACTCAACAATCGTTGAAGGACTCACCATAGACCGAAAAATCATCCATAAAGACCTTAATAAAATCACCAATCATGTCTGTAAAAATGGCAAGCATGCACCTCTGAAATGTAGTAGGGGCATTGCACAATCCAAAGGGCATCCATCTAACAGCATACATGCCAAAGGGACATGTGAAAGTGGTCTTCTCCTGATCTTAAGGAGCAACAGTAACCTGGTTGTATCCGGAGTAACCATCAAGGAAATAGTACTCCTTCCCAGCTAACGTCTCTATGACCTAGTATATAAAAGGCAAAGGGAAGTGGTCCTTCTTCGTCGCGAAGTTCAATTTATTATAATCAATGCACACCCGCCACGACATGGTTACTCTCTTTGGAATCTCCTTTCCACTCTCATTCTTTACCATCTAATTTTCTGACTTCTTTCGAGACAAAATGCAATGACCTAACCCATTCAGAGTTGGAGATGAGATAAATAAACCCTGCATCTCCCATTTCGTAATCTCTTTCTTGACAACATCTCATAAAATCATATTCAGCCTGCGCTGAAACTCTCTAGAAGGTCTGCTATCATGATCGAGATAGATATGGTGAGAACACAAAGCATGATTTATCTCCATGAAGATCGGATACAATCCACCCAATAGGCTTGCGGTTTCTTTCTATCAGATGAGATTCTTGCTATTCGATCAAAGATGGGTTGATAATGACTGGAAACTTTCGATGTGGACCCGTAAGGAAAGCATACTTCATATTTGGTGGCAATATGTTCAGTTCTGGCAAGGTAGAATTTGGCTCTCTTGTAACCTCATCTGTATGTGTACTGGGATCTATGCTGGTGGTAGATGTGTCTGCAATATGGTTATACACCATCTCAATATGCTCCAGAGTCGGACTACAGAAGTTGTCTAAAACATCATCCGACTCGCTATTGTGCTCATCCTTAGAACGACTAGAGGAAATTAATTCAGCTAAATGAAAATCAGTCTCTAAATCATCTGAAGTGGAGGATTCGTGTGAACTCTCAGTATCTGAAATATCTGCAATCAAATCATCATGTATCTGCTCCATCTGTTCATCATCATCCATGCTAAAATATAGTGTACCATCAGAAGAACTGCCAACTGTAGTCTCGGACTCATCTCTGCTAGTATATCCTGTCTCTACTCAATACCTCTCAAGGTCGTCAAGGTGAACCTCGTCCATATAATCATCGGTGGCAAAAGAACTCAAGGCATCTGAATTGGTTGTAGACGCGACACTGGATGTATGTAATTCTCTCGCCATCCCTATATGTACCTTCTCACCGTCGATGCGAAAAGATACCTTCTCTGTATCTTAATCGAAGAGGGCCTTCACGGTCTCCAATAAAGGCCTCCCATGAATGATCGGGATAAGGTGCAACTATGTAGGGAAATCCATGTCCAGGACAGTAAAGTCCACTGGGAACTACATGCCCTGCACGGTCATGATAACGTTACTCAAAATGCCCCTAGGTCTCTTTACAGATCTATCAACAAACTGAAGGATTACACATGTATTGTAAAGAGGACCTAACTTGAGCTTATAGAGTAAACAAGATGGTAATGAATTGATCAAGGAACCGTTATCTAGTAGAGTGCGATCGAATGCTGCATGTGAAATCTCGCATCTGGCATAATGTGCTCCTAAATCCTTCTTCTTCTTGGGCAATCTGTTCTGAATAGTATAGGATGTGTCCTTGATCAAAACATGTTTCTATGTACACGATCACTTCTTCCTACGTGTGATACATCTATTCTTCAACTATTGCTTGAGTGTAGGGAAGTGATCCAAGGCATCATGGAGTGGAATCTTCAGAAAAATATGACCTTTCAATAATCACTCAGTCTCTAGAGTGACAACATTCTTTTTGGTATTTTTCTTTCCTTTTCCGTACAAGGCATCGGGAAAAGGAACAAACTCATGAACAACAAATTCAATGTATTTATTCAAATCATTAGAAATAGAATCAACTTGTACATCAAGAGTCTCAGAAGTATGTTCAAAACTCTCTAAAACATGAGAAGAAAAATGCTGCATCGGGAGTGTCTGCATGGTCTGACGTGGTATTATCATCTGACTCGCCTATGTCCATGTCTCTGTCTCTGCATCGCTCCCCCTGGACATCATGCTGGTCCTCATCCTCATGGTGTTCCTCCTCCTCAGCATCAGTATGTGTATCATCATGGATCGGCTCTCGCTCCGCATCATGTGCCCTCTTCCCTCGATCAAGTGCTCGTGGTAATCAACTGCTCATGAGATGAATGAAGTTAGATAAAAATTCAGGAAAAGAGATCGTAACTGTTGTGGTGTCTACTTGATCTGAATACCTCCTCTTGTTCGGATTCATCCGAGGCTAGGCTAGGAGAGTGGTCTTAGGCGCAATTAACTCATCCAGATGATGATTAACACACTTCATCTCGGTCATGTGTGTTGTTTGGAGCTTACTCAACATGTCCATGATATGATTCAGTGCCATGGCATGTGAAGACATCTCAGACTATGTGTGGTGACCCTGGCTATCTACTCTCTCCTGCACAGGATTGTGTTTCTATGGTGTGTAAGGCTGAGGAGATCTCTGTGGTTTGAAAGAAGACTGTTGCTGATGGTAATGATGTGTTTGCTGATGTGTAGCAGGATACTGAAGAGAATGTGGTCTTTGATATGCTTGCTGGTGAGACTGCTATTACGTGTAGTGCTGTCTGTGCTGGAAATGTGGACGTCCATGCTGCGGATTACTATACTGCTGCTACTGGTGTACGCTCCGAGGAGTAAAGTGTGGTTAAGATTGAACATGAGCGTACCATATTCTGTTGATCTCAAGAGTGGCATGATAACCTACATCAACATCTCTAGGGCTACTTGATCATTACTTGATGCCAATTTGAACTCCACCTCTTCATGGATATCATCACACATCGCAACAACAATAGGCTTGGCACTTGATTGAGTGTCATAGAACTCTCATCAAAGTTGACATTCCTACTAGCAATTATTCTATGCTTAGTAGACACCCCTTTCTTTGTCTTTGATTCTAACATGGTAATATGTAGCACAAATAAAGACATGTAGGTCAGAATAGTTGTTATGATTACCAAACAATACCTAAATGGATTCCTTGTAGTCAACAACAGATGCAGGACTTGGATTCACCAAGTATCAAGCTGTATTCACAACTTCGAA